>JAGFNQ010000644.1:59663-279921 GCA_024364735.1 Boesenbergia rotunda
ACATCCGAGAGCTATCAACAATGGCTTTGAGAGAAGGATTTAGCACCACTCGACCTCCCTTCTTCGATGGATCGATTTTCAATATTGGAGGTCTCGCATGGAGTACTACCTCAAGACCGACATTGGAATGTGGTTCTCCGTGAAGGAAGGCTTCACCCCTCCAAGAGATGCGGAGGGAAAAGAATTGGAGTCTTCACGGTGGTCGGCTGAGCAAACACGAAAAGGAGAAGCCGATGCGAAGGCGGTGGTGACTTTGCAATGTGGAATGAACAAAGACCAACTAATCAAGGTTGGTCCCTTTACAAGTGCAAAGGATTTGTGGAACAAGCTCATCGAGCTTCACGAGAGCACCCGAGATTCGAGAATAGCCAAGAGGGACTTGTTCCTCAACCAACTTCAAAATCTCTCCATAAAGGAGAGTGAAATGAGCTTCATAGTAGATTCAAAGAAGTCCTCAACAGTCTTCACTCTATTGACGAAAGGTCGAGAACTGCGACCTTGTGAGGTATGTGTTAAAAGCTTTTCCAAGGAATGCCTTGTGGTCATCCATGGTGGATGCCTACAAGGTTTCTAAGGACTTGTCAATTGTAAAATTAGATGATTTATTTTGTGCAATGGAGTTACATGAAATGACTAACAAAGGCCCCAAGGAGAAGGGATTGCCCTAGTTGCAGGGGAAAAGACCAACAAGAAGAAGAAGGAGAAGAAGAAGGAGAAGGAGGTTTCTTCGTCTTCATCCGAATCCGAGTTCGAGTCCGAGGAGGATGGCAGCGGGTCTTCTTCCTCCGAGATGGCCAACTTTGTTAGAAGAATGATGAGGAAGAGTCGGTGCTTCAAGGGTAAAGGTAACCCTAGTGAAGTTAAAATTGATAAGTCAAATATTACTTGTTATGAGTGTAGCAAGAAAGGGGCATTCAAGAAGGACTGCCCAAAGCTCAAGAAGAATGAGGATAAATCAAAGAAGAAGAAGAAGACCTTGAAGGTCACATGGGATGAATCCTCCTCTAGTTCATCCGAAGAGGAGAAGGATGAAAAGAGTACACGCCATGTAGCACTCATGACTTTTGAAGATGAGGAGAGTAGTGATGAATCCACAGACTCCTCAAACGCGGCTTCATCATCTTCGGATGATGAAGAGTAATCTCTCCCGAATTGGACAAATGTTATAGAACATTGCATGTTTAAAACCGATTTATTGAAAAAGTCAAAGGTAAAGGTTAATCATTGAAAGTAGAAGTGAACAATTGAAATCCTCTAAGGATGAGGATATTGACGATTTGCATGTAGAAATGTTAGAAGATGAAAATAAATCATTGATGAGTGAGGTTGAGAGACTCAAGAGTGTTCTTGAAAAATTCTCAACAAGCTCAAAGACTTTAGATATGATTTTAAATGCACAAAGGGCTGTTTACAACAAGGCCGATATTGGTTATCGACCTAAAGAACCATTATTTGTTTCCTTAATGTCTAGGACTGATGTTAGACCATTAAAGACTCCTAGGGTTCAAAGGAAAGTGGTCAAGGCCTGGGTGCCTAAGTCTTGCATAGTAGGTGCTTTAAGTCCCAAGATTTGGGTACCTAAATCTTCTATCTTTCGTATTGTGTAGGTCATGATTGAGGGGGAGCATCTATCAACTTGGTTCGTTGATAGTGGGTGCTCCAAACATATGACCGGTGATAGATCCTTATTCACTACCCTTCAAAGAAAAAGTAGAGGTAATATTTCCCTTGGTAACAATGGTAGTCTTAAGGTTGTAGGAATAGGAGACATTCAAATATCCGAATGTCTTAGGATTAAGAATGTCCTTCTAGTCAAGGGGATGACATTTAATCTCCTAAGTGTCAGTCAATTGTGTGATGCGGGTTACACAATTGATTTTCAATCAAGTCAATGTCTAGTTAGACAACATGACACCTTTGACACGGTACTAGTAGGCATAAGAATAGATAACATTTACCAAGTTTCCTTTAAAAGTGCTACTAATGCTTTTGTTAAGTGTGTCATGTCAAGAGAAGATGAGTCTAACCTTTGGGACCGGAGACTAGCACACGTGAACATGAAGAATATCCGAAAATTGGCCAACAAGGGACTAGTTCGTGGCTTACCAAGCATCAAGTATGAAAAGGAAAAGATTTGTGATGCATGTCAAATGGATAAGCAAACAAAATCTGCACATAAAGGTAAAAGCGCTGTAAGTACTTCTACCACTTTGGATTTACTTCACATGGACTTGTTTGATTGTAGCACTATTATATCCTTGAATGGTAGTAGATATTGTTTTGTGATCATTGATGATTTTACTATATATACTTGGACGTATTTTCTAAAATATAAGCACCAAACCCTAGATGTTTTTATTTCATTTTGTAGAAGAGTTGAAAATGAAAAATCATCAACAATTAAAACAATTAGGAGTGATCATGGAGGTGAATTTCAAAATCAAAGATTTTTAGAGTTTTGTCAAGAGAAAGGGTATAGACACGAGTTCTCTACTCCTAGAACACCACAACAAAATGGTGTTGTGGAGAGGAAGAACTGGGTCTTACAAGAGGCTGCACAAAGCATGCTCAATGAGTACTCCTTACCGAGCTACTTATGGGCTGAAGCTGTGAACACAGCTTGCTACGTGCAAAATCGAGTCCTCATACATAGATTTCTATGAAAGACTCCTGACGAACTTTGGTTTAGAAAACCACCTACAGTTAAACACCTTAGGGTGTTTGGTTGTAAGGTGTTTATTCTAAACACCAAGGACCACCTTGGAAAGTTCACAACAAAAGTTGATGAAGGGATACTGGTCGGGTACTCCCTCGTTAGCAAAGCTTACCGAGTCTATAACAAGAAGTCTAGATTAGTTGAAGAGTCTTCTGATGTTGTTTTTGAGGAAATTCCAAAAGCGAATGATCAATCAGAAGATGTAGAAGGAGTTCAATTCGAACTTAGGAAACTAGGTTTGAATGGAAGTCCAAGTGTTGTAGATGGTGGTGATGAGTTTGATGACGGTGAGCCTAGACAACCCATAGATCAGCCGGATCCTGAGGCTGAGCCTGTGTCTAGTGACATCATCCAAGAAGCACCACCAACACCAAGACAAACTAGGTTAGCCTCTAGCCATCCCCAAGACCAAATTGTTGGAGATATCCACCATGGGGTTAGGACTAGATCATTCTTTAGGAATGAGGCTAATGAAGTTGCCCTAATTTCCGAAATTGAACCTAAAAAAATTGATGAAGCATTAAATGATCCCGATTGGATCATTGTCATGCAAGTTGAACTAGGTCAATTCGAAAGAAGTCAAGTATGAGACTTAGTCCCTAGACCTAAGAAGACCACCATTATTGGAACCAAATGATTCTTCAAAAATAAATTAAACCATAAGGGAGAAATCGTAAGAAACAAGGCACGCTTAGTAGCCAAGGGCTACAGTCAAGTTGAAGGCCTTGATTACGATGAGACCTATGCTCCCGTGGCACGATTAGAGTCCATCCGATTGATGCTTGCATTTGCAGCATATCGAGGTTTCAAGCTTTACCAAATGGATGTCAAATCGGCCTTCCTAAATGGTTTCATAAGAGAAGAGGTCTATGTCGATAACCTCCTGGGTTTGAGAGTTCCGAATTTCCAAACCACGTGTTCAAGCTCAAGAAGACGCTCTACGGTCTTAAACAAGCACCCCGAGCTTGATATGAGCGGTTGTCGACATTTCTAATCGAGAAAGGTTTTGTGAGAGGACAAATAAACCCTACACTATTTCTACGAAGAGATGGTGACAATATATTTGTAGCCCAAGTGTATGTCGTTGACATAATTTGTGGCTCAAACAAGAAGGGCTATTTAAATGAATTTATTAGAAACATGGAGAGTGAATTTGAAATGAGTCTAGTGGGAGAGTTGACTTTCTTCCTTGGACTTGAAATCAAGCAAACTCGTGACGGAATCCATGTGCACCAATCAAAATACACTCAAGAGATGCTCCGAAAATTTAACATGAGTGATTCGAAAGAGGTAACCACTCCCATGGCTACAAACACACGGTTAGACAATGATGAGAGTGGTAAACCTGTTGACCTAACTCAATACCGGAGCATGATAGGTAGTTTGCTATACCTCACAGCTAGTCGACCTGATATACATTTTGTTGTGGGTATGTGCACTAGGTATCAAGTATGTGCCAAGGAATCTCATCTAATTGGTGTTAAAAGAATTTTGAGATACCTTAAGGGCACAATTGGAGTTGGTCTTTGGTACCCCCGTACCGAGTCGTTTGACCTAATTGGCTACACCGATTCCGACTATGCTGGGTGCAAGTTGGATCGGAAAAGCACAAGTGGGGGTTGCCAATTCTTAGGATCATCATTAGTTAGTTGGTCAAGTCGGAAGCAACATTGTGTTGCTCTCTCCACGATCTCGGCAGAATATATCGCCATGGGAGAGAGTGTATCGCAATTGTTGTGGATGATTCATACACTAGAGGACTATGGATTAACCTATAAGGGTGTGCAAGTGTTGTGTAACAACATAAGGACCATAAACCTAACCAAGAATCCAGTCCATCACTCTAGAACCAAGCATATTGAAGTGTGTCACCACTTCATTAGAGATCATGTTGCTAGAGGAGATATTGTACTCTCACATGTAGAGTCCAAATCAAACCTAGCGGACATTTTCACTAAACCACTCCCTAAGAATGAGTTTAGTTTCTTACGAAGGGAGTTGGGAATGTGTCGCGCTTCATAGGATTAACAAGCATTCAAAACCCTTCATGATCATTTCAAATTGTTGGGAACAATTATTGGGCAACATGGGGACATCTCACACAAACTATAAGGTTCAACAAAATATTTTTGTTTGCTAGAAATGGGGTGAGATGCTAGGATCAACCTAATTACTCAAAATGTCAATGCATCCCTTAAGAAATTAGGTTGACGAGACAATAATCATTAAGTTGACCAAGTATGGGGAAAACCAATGCATAACATATGTGTACTTGGCTCCATGATCATAGTTGGGCATTCCAATCAAGGAAACTTGATTGGAGACTTTATATTGATACAAAACTTGGTTAAACATTGAATGGATGTTTGTGATTGAATTTGACTTCACTTGGGTGAAGCAAATTGATGTGGTAAATCCATAAGGACCTTTGATCCTCGTTCAGGGATCAATTATCGTCAAGGAAACCGCTCCAAGGTCGATAATCTTCCACCTGATCGTATCAGAATTCGATCCGAAATCTGAAACTGAAAGTTCTGAAATCATATCAGAAAATCTCTGATACCTGATCGGTCCACAGACCGATCAGACGTAGGGTTGATCGGTCCACAGGCCGATCAGGAGTTAGCCTGATCGATTCACTTGACCGATCAAGCTAGGTCTGTGAATTCCACTGAAATCTCACTGTGTTGGCCTGAATCGGTCCACTGACCGATCTGGCCTCCTGTGGTGATCGGTCCACGGACCAATTAGGAGGGTCACAGAAAAACTCACAAACCCACTGTTTGCTCCCTGATCGATCGGCAGACCGATCAAGGCTTGCCTGATCGGTCACCAGACCGATCAGGACCAAGCCAGACCGATCAGGTTGGAGCTTGATCGGTCTGGGCATTCCCAGATCGAACGGTGATCCGTTCGATCACATTAAATTTTAGTTGGTGATCGGTCCACCAACCCGTTTAATCACGTCTCCACTTCCTCTTCAACCCTAGCCGACTCCCATTGTTCCTCTTCTACCTGCGAGAATCATCTTGAGAGCCTGCTGTTGAATTTCTCCAAGCTTCCTCTTCCTGCACTTCTTCTTCCTGCGTCTTGGTGAGATCTGCTCGTGAGCTTGTGTGAGCAAGCGAATCTTCTCTTGCGAGATTTTTGTGAGATTGCGAGTCGAGTTCATCGTGTGTCCTCTGGAATTTCTTTGGAGGCCAAGATCTTGAAGCCAAGGGTGTACAACTCAGCTGAGGTTCTCTTCTCCTGCGGCGCAAGTTCTTGGGAAGATCTGTCAAACTTTCAAGATCTTTTCTGCGTAACTTCAAGATCACTTCTGATTAACTTCATGGCACCAAAGTAAGGCATTTTTGCGAATTTCTCTTGCAATTCATTCCATAAATTATGAGTTTGTGCTAATCATAATTTTTATCTTGTGATGTGTGTGCCATTACCGTGACCTACCTTGCCATGACCCTCAAATTTTACTGATTAAACCTAATCTCATTTGATCAATTCATTGATTTATGATTCATTTGATCCAACCAACCTGCTTGTGATTCATTTCCTTGTCGTGTCCTTACTTTCTTATCCTTTTTCTTGTGTCGTTCATTACTTGATCAAACTTGTGTGTTCACTTCACTGATCAATCCCATATCTATTGTCATGACCAATTATTCCAACCCTTAGGAAATCCTCCAAAGGAAAAGAACCCGCTACGGGGACCTCAAAGGGCAAAGGCCCTTTATCATCAGTACCCCCTCGAAGGCCTCAGCCTTCTTCAAGTTCTCGCTTTCCTAATGCTGCTTTTGAGCAAGCCTTTCAATCGAGAACCTTCAAACTCCTTTCATGTAGGTCTATCGATAGACCTTTTCTATATGATCATTGTCCCTCTATCAAAGAGGTAATCGACTTCTACAACCTCGAGTTTTTCCTTTCCCTTGAGCGGTCCATCAACTATGACCTCGTGTCAGAATTTTACAACAACTTGCAACCTGGACCACAAGGGGGCTTTGATTTCACGACTCGGGTAGCCAAGAGGAATCTTGACTTTTCTTATGACATCTTGCAGAGTATCTTGGCAGTCAACGATCGCCAAACTTTTATTCCATCTACCCAGAGCTACCTGACCCCTTACTGCCTCCATTTGAGGGTGTCACCCCTAATGACATATACGAGCATTTCTTTGGCCATCCTAGGCCAGCTGGCCCCGATGAGTTAGGGCCTGATTTTCCTACCTTTGCGGCCCTCCGTCTTTCTCCTACCGACTATATTCTTTTCAAGATCATTACTCAATGCATTCTGTCAATCACCTCCAAACCCCTAACTGAGATTCATTTATATCACTGCTTGATGCTCTATGGCATGCATCACCATTTGGACTTTGACATTATGGAGAGTATCTTTCAGTCTATCATATCTTATAGAGAGCCCAGCCGCTGCACTATCTACATGCCTTTCGGTCATGTCCTTACTGACTGGCTTCAGTCAGTCGGTGTTGACGTGACCAAGGGCAGGATAGTGCCCATGGTTCGTCAGGATTGCCAACTTGGTAAACGTGCATTTGCCAAGTCTGGCATTGTTGTTGGGCCTCAAGGTCAGTGTTTGGTTTGGAAGGACGGGCGAGGTCTTGGCGAGCTTCCTCGGGGCGCACATGTTCAGGTACCAGCAGCTCCGGCTGCACATCAGGAGGTGCCCGCCGCTGCTGCTGACTACGACTACGAGCCAGATACCGACCTTCGTTGGCAGGTTGCCGAGCTGGAGCAGACGATGCAGCATGAGATTCATATATCTGAGCTCTGGCGACAGGAGGTTCAGTCGGAGTTTCGATCCTTCGATCGCCGACTCCACGCGTTAGAGTCCGACGTCTCGGGGATACGCTCCCAGCAGCAGACATGGTACGAGGAGTGGCGCCAGCATACGTTTCCTGGAGCTGCACCCTCTAGCAGTATTACCCCGGGGTCCTTCATACCTGATGATGACACATCCTACGACCCTATACAAGTCGATGACCCTCCCGCCGAGGATTGACGATGGCTCTTCTTTGACTGTGATCTTGCTTCCTTGACTTGTGATTTGATTGTTATCACTTGATGTTGTCTTTGACTATACTTTGATGCATTGCTATGCATCCGACTTTGATCTTATTGGGTGATGTACTTGACTATATTCTGATGTTGTGTGATGCATCTGACTTTATGCCTGATTTCCATGTATGACTGGCTACTCCATGTTTATTACTAGTTCTAGTTTTTACTCTATTCCTTGATTCATATGTTGCATGTGATTGCTATGTCCTGCTTTATATTCATCACATGATTTCATATGTTCTCAAAATTAAATCATATCTTTGTGGTTTTGGGAGAACCCCTAGGGTTGAGAGGGAGATTCTTTAAACTTAACAACCAGTCTACACCCTTTTCGGTGTTTGACAAAGGGGGAGAGTGTGATTTGGTTAAGTTTAGGACTACTACGAGTTTACCTGTTGTAGGGGGAGGATCCTGATTCTCCTACGTTTCTGAAATTTGAGACAATTAAATTCAAATTTTTAAACTTAAAATCGGGTTGTCAAACAACAAAAAGGGGGAGATTGTTGATGCAGTCTGACCCTGATTGTTGTTTGGTGTTGACACCGATTTTAGTTTAGGTTAATGAGATGATTGGGATTAAGTCCTGGTCGGGGACTGGGCACGGAGTTGGATGAAATCCTGGCTTGGAGGGCAAGGTCCTAGCTTGAGAAGCTAGGTTGGATGAAATCCTGGCTTGGAGGGCTAGGTCCTAGCTTGAGAAGCTAGGTTGGATGAAATCCTGGCTTGGAGGGCCATGTCCTAGCTTGAAGGGCTAGGTTGGATGAAACCCTGGCTTGGAGGGCCAGGTCCTAGCTTGGAGGGCTAGGTTGGATGAAATCCTGTCTTAGAGGGCTAAGTCCTAGCTTGGAGGGCTAGGTTGGATGAAACCCTAGCTTGGAGGGCCAGGTCCTAGCTTGGAGGGCTAGGTTGGATGAAACCCTGGCTTGGAGGGTCAGGTCCTAGCTTGGAGGGCTAGGTTGGATGAAACCCTGTCTTAGAGGGCTAAGTCCTAGCTTGGAGGGCTAGGTTGGATGAAACCCTGGCTTGGAGGGTCAGGTCCTAGCTTGGAGGGCTAGGTTGGATGAAACCCTGGCTTGGAGGGCCAGGTCCTAGCTTGGGAAGCTAGGTTGAAGTCCCAGTGAGTGAGACTGGGCATGGAGTCTTCGTCCAGGGGACTGAGCACAAGTCAGAGAAGGCTGGGAGCCCGTTCTCTTGACTTAGAGTGGATTTGACCTTACCTGGATCGGTCTGGGGACCGATCAGGGAAGTTGGCACGGTGTTCCCTCGTGGATCGGTCTGGTGACCGATCCAGCTATGTCTGATCGGTCTGGTGACCGATCAGGGAGCACACAGTGACCTTGTTGGGCTACTGATCGACTCCTGATCGGTCTGGTGACCGATCAGGGAGACTATTCAGATCGTTCTAGTGAACGATCAATTGTCGCAAGGTTCTCACTATAACCGATCATGCTGGAGCCTGATCAGTCAGGAGGTGTCCTGATCGGACCCCAGACCGATCAGGCCACACCCTGATCGGTCTGGGGACCGATCAGGAAGTTTGGACTACGAAGCTGGAAAGACTTGAATCGGTCTGGTGATCGATCACGAAGAAGTCATGATTTCTGATTTCTCACTGGGACCGATCAGGATGGAGCCTGATCGGTCTGGTGACCGATCAGGAGTCACTTTGATCGGTCCGGGAACCGATCAGTAGCTGACAGCTTTAATTCAAAAGCGCTGTCAGAGCTCTGATCGCGTTCTGATTACTACTGATACACTACTGATCTTTGCTCTGATATGTGATTCTCTATTTATTTGCTATGCTAATGACCTGCTAAGTGTGCAGATGGCAGGGATGGATTCAAACACTCAAGGAGGGTCAATGGGAGTCTTTCCTTGGAGCAGGTTTGTCCATTTCTTCTTCTCAGGTTACAACGGATGGCGCGGGTTGGCAACGGCTGGAAGCTGACTAGCTGATCTGGGCTTGGCTGGAGAGTTCAGTGAGTCCAGATGAGGTCAGGAGTAGCTGAGGTTGTTGCAGACAAGCTGGTGGGCAGCTGGGAGCTGCAGAGGCGCGCCTGCGACCTAGGATTTGGGCAGAGACTTAAGCGCTTGGTGGCGAAGAAGTCTCATGAATCGAATTGATCCAACTCTTGAGCATTCATTCAACACTTTGAAGCGATCTCTTGACAAGCAGCAACCTTGAGTCTGTGGAGGAAGTCGCGAGTGGATCAGCAAGCAAACAAAGAGCTGGGAGCTCTTGTGTTGGTGGTGTTGTGTTGTGCTCGGTGATCTGTTCTTCGATTCTCATCCTTGTGCTTTGTAAGCGATCTGTAAGATCTCCTTGTTGTCTCTGTGCTTAATTCCTGATACTTTTGAGACCATTTGTGTGGAGAGGTTTCTCCACCGAGAAGGAGGATTTGATATCCAAATTTCCAGGGCTTGATCTGCCGACGATCAAGGGATCGCCCACCTCACGGGTACGCCAAGGAGTAGGGGCAAGTTATCCCCGAACCTTATAAATCCTCTTTGTTAGCGTTTTTGAGCTTGTGCTTAGGTTAGGGTTTTAGTTTCTACAATACTCTGTTTTGTATTTGTCTTCCGCTGCTACTATCCTGACCACGCAGAAAACCTAAAAGTTGAAAGAAATTGTGTCCGGCTACATTCACCCCCCCTCCCCCCCTCTGAAGCTCCCTGTTACAGTGCTGCTGGAGGGCGCAACTCCAGAAGATGAAGGCTGGTACGGATGACCAGCAGTCCAAGCGCGCCACTCCTCGTACCATGCCTCCTGCCGAGAGCGGACCCCAGATACGTCGGACTCTATCGCGAGTAGTCTGTGATCGAAAGCCCGAAACTCAGACCGGATCTCCTGTCACCAAAGCTCGGAGATATGAAACTCGTGCTGCATCATCTGCTCCAACTCAGCAACCTGCTAGCGGAGATCGGGATCTAGCTCATAGTGGCCCTCTGCAGCAGCGGGTATCTAAACATGGGCCGCCCTAGGTAACTCCCACAAACCTCTCCTATCCTTCCACCTCAGCCCCTGTGGTCCGACAATAATGCCAGACTGGGCCAATCCACGTTGGCTAAGTCGGCAGTCCTGTCGAACCATCGGCACGATCCTGCCCTGTAACACGTCGATACCGACAGAATGAAGCCAGTCAGTAATGATATGTCCAAAAGGCATATAAACCGTCTGACAGTCGATCTGACTGTAGGTGATAATAGAGAAGTAGATGGTCGTCACTATGTCAAAGTCTAACCGCCGATGCATTCCGTTGAGCATCAAGCAGTGAAATATGCGAATCTCTGCTAGGGGCTTTGAGGTAATGGGCACAAGACAATTGGTTATAATTTTGAAAAGAACATAATCAGATGGAGAAAGGCTGAGCGCAGCAAATGTGGGGAAATCACCAGTAGGCTCACCAAGACCCTCCGGCCTGGGATGGTGAAAAAAAGTACTTGTAGATTGAGTCAGGAGTGACTCCATCGAAGGGAACCGGTAAAGGATTCGGAAGATAAGGGTAGAGCGGAAAATCGTTGTTGGATCGTCGACAGGCTAGAAAGGCAGTGAAACAGCCAAATCAAAGTTGAGGTCGATGCTGGTGACTCGGGTTCTATACCCCGAACCTTCGCCACTGACAAGATTGTTATAAAATTCGGACACTAAATCATAATTGATTAGCCGCTTAAGAAAGAGGAACGATCCCAGTTCGTAAAAGTCGATGATTTGTCGCACTGACGGACAGTGTTCGTAAACAAACGCTCGGTCCACAGTTCGACAAGGTAGAAGTTTGAAAGTGTGACTGTGAAAGAAGAATTCGAAATGAGCATTTTGAAATCTGTCATCAGGAGGAGGTTGGGGTCTAGCAGATGAAGAGGAAGCCCTGGATCGTGAGGTACCCTCAGTCGGTTCTTTACCTTTAGAAGATTTTCTAATGTTGGATAAAAATCATGGCACCAGATTGAATTATGAGATTGATCAGTGAAGTTATAATCAATGACACAAAGTAAATGATCACAAGGATACGGTTACGGGTCAAGACAAGGTCACGCACACACCAAAACGAACCACAAGATGAAAGGATCAATGGGATTGAGGGAAGTGCAAGACACAAGTTAAACCACTGATTAGTGCATAAATCATACTTAATGAGCTAAACAACAAGGTAAAATCAAAACAAAAACTTCTTACTTAGGTGCCATGACAGTAGGTTGAGTCAGAGGTTGCACCCGCAGAGGTCTTGCAGAACGAGTCACGCAGGAAGTTTCGCAAGAAAATGAGAACTGAAGGAGCTCGCCCAGTGCTCAGAAGACCAGATCGTGGCTCACGGAGTTGTAGAAACCCACACACCAACTTAAGAACTCACACACGGAAAAGATCGCAGGAAGAAGAGGCTTGACGAAACTCAACAGCAGGCTCTCAAAATGATTTTCGCAGGTAGAAAGGGGACAATGGGAGTCGGCTAGGGTTGAAGAGGAAGTGGAGACGTGATTAATCGAGTCGGTGGACCGATCACCAAGGTGACCAGATCGGTCTGTGGACCGATCAAACCCACCACAGAATGTTTTTGACTATTTTCTGCAGCGTAGGTGGATCGGTCAGGACGACCGATCAGGCCAACCCCTGATCGGTCTGTGGACCGATTAGCCCTACATTTGATCGGTCGGTAGACCGATCAGGTATCAGAAATTTTCTGATACGATTCTGAAACTTCAATTTCAGACTTCCTATTGAATTCCGATGCGATCAGATGGGTATTGGAGGTGTTTTCTTGACTAGACTTGATCCCCTAACGAGAATCAAAAGTCCTTATGGATTTAACAAACACCCAATCAAGTGAAGTCAAAATCAATCAAAACATCTATTTAACCAATTCAAACCAAGTTTGTATCAAGATAAGTCTCCAATCAAGTTTCCTTGATTGGAATGTCCAGGTATGATCATGGAGCCAAATACACATATGTTATGCATTGGTTTTCCCCATACTTGGTCAACTTAATGATCATTATCTCGTCAACCTAATTTCTCAAGGGATGCATTAACATTTTGAGTAATTAGGTTGATCCTAACATCTCACCCCATTTCTAGCAAACAAAAACGTTTTGTTAACCCTTATAGTTTGTGTGAGATGTCCCCAAGTTGCCCAATAATTGTTCCCAACAATTTGAAATGATCACAAAGGGTTTTATATGCTTTTCAATCCTATGAAGCGCGACACATTCCCAACTCCCTTTGTAAGAAACTAAACTCATTCTCAGGGAGTAGTTTAGTGAAAATACCCGCTAGGTTCGATTTGGACTCTACATGTGAGAGTACAATGTCTCCTCTAGCAACATGATCTCTAATGAAGTGGTGACGCACTTCAATATGCTTGGTTCTAGAATGATGGACTGGATTCTTTGTTAGGTTTATCGTGCTTATGTTGTCACACAACACTTGCACACCCTTGTAGGTTAATCCGTAATCCTCTAGTGTATGTTCTTCTCCTTCTTCTTGTTGGTCTTTTCCCCTGCAACTAGAGCAATTCCCTTCTCCTTGGGGCCTTTGTTAGCCATTTCATAGAGCTCCATTTCACAAAATAAATCATCCAATTTGACAATTGACAAATCCTTAGAAACCTTGTAGGCATCCACCACGGATGACCACAAGGTGTTGAGGCAATCTGTGGTTCGGAGTGATCAAGTGTTTTGATGTTTGGGCAAAGGGTTTAAGTTAGGTTTACCCTTGTTATCTTATATGTGTATGTTGAGTGTGCAGGTTGTACAAGTTACACATATGGACTTGACTGGACGACCTCGGTACGGTGAAGGGTGGCATTGAGACAAGCCGCGGGCTTGTGTGCGCACCTGAGGGACCTTGGAGAGCAAGAACGATGAGCTGATGGGCGCAGACTTCGAGGCGTACGTGAAGAGTGGCATGGAGGCAAACTGAAGGTTTACGTGCGTATCCGAGGGACGAGGGCCGAAGATGAAGAAGGCGCGAAGGCAATAGTTGAGGCTGCGAAAG
The DNA here is from genome assembly GCA_024364735.1 of Boesenbergia rotunda. Lineage (NCBI taxonomy): Eukaryota > Viridiplantae > Streptophyta > Magnoliopsida > Zingiberales > Zingiberaceae > Boesenbergia > Boesenbergia rotunda. Next base: position 73,441 of record JAGFNQ010000644.1, read on the forward strand.
AGGAGTTAGTCGAGTCGTAAGGGTATGAGTGCGGTGTGATTATACTCGGGAAAGGGTTCAGCTGGGGACCAGTCGACTGCCCTGGGGGCAGTCGATTGGTAAGTGGCTGGTGAGTTGGCTGAGAATTCGAACGTTGGGGTGCAACGATTGAATTCAAGTGGTACTGGGGCAGTCGACTGGTAGCGAGGGTTTCAGATCGAGTCCTATTTAAAGTGGACTTTATGGTGGCTGAGATTCTTGACAAGTTTGGTCTTGGTTAAGGGCCAAACAGTAGTCTTTGTGCTTAGAGGTTCTCAAGGTGTTGTGGTGAGGTTTCTCCACCCACAAGGAGCGACGAGAGCTAACCGGAGGTTATCCGGGGAGTGATCCACCGATGAATTCTTGGATTAGTCACCCGGCCGGGGTGGATACTGTTAGTAGGAGCCCTAGAGCAATTATGTGATGATTGACTAGGGGCATTTTGTATCATATTCTATCATTAATAAAGACATGTTTGATTATTATACTTACTTTGTATTCTGTGCCGAATGACTAAGTATAATAATGTCCTTGTGTAGTAGGTTCTTATCTACATTATATCGATTGGTTGAATCGATAGTGAGATAATGTAGAGAACACTACACTAAATTATTCCTAGCCAAGCATTAATATTCAGGGACAATATTAATGCATGGAGACTAGCATGTAGGTTAACTGATGACTTGAGCTCACAAGTCATGGATATGTGATATCAAGTTGACACATGGTATACATTGGAGAATGTGTACTGAATGACCCACCATGAGAAAGTTTCATAGATTGTCATATGAGTGTCATAGACTTTCTCATGTGACTATTGGTATGAATAGTCCTTAGACCTGAAGTCACTACGGTTCCTTACATAAGGAGTTATGTACTTTGATATCATCGAGCGTCACCCGTAACAGGGTGGACTATAAAGGCGATCACTGGGTATGTAATGAATTATGCGGAGGGATGTGAGTGATGTAGATGAGATCTATCCCTCCCATATGACGGGAGTGATATCTGTGGGCCCCTTGATCGAGTAGGACTACTGAAACGCATGGTTATGCTCAAATGAGTCAATATGAGATATTGAGCTCATTTGTTTGAGTGAGTCTACTCGGGGATCAAAAAACACAAGATTGATTGAGGATGACACGGTCTATGCCTTATTGGTCAATCTAGATATCAAGGATAGAAGGACAAGGTCATACATTGTCATAGTCACGAAGGTTTAGTTGGATCTCGACTTTTCTTGTTACTTGGGTAGCAATGATGCATTGCTAGATGCCGCTCATTACTTATGTGTCTAAAGTGTTTAGGCGCATTGCCAACGTCACGAGAACCTATTGGGTCACACACAAAGGACACAATGCTTCAGGAAAGTTGATCGGTAGATCTGAGCCCGAGTTGGGAACTCGGGAGATCTGAGCCCGAGTTGGATCTCGGGAGATCTGAGCCCGAGTTGGGAACTCGGGAGGTTAGTTCGGAGGACTCGAGTTGGGAACTCGAGAGGGACCGAGTCGAAGCTCGGCGGACCGAGTCGGAGCTCGGCGGACCGAGTCGGAACTCGACGGACCGGGTCGGCACTTAGCAGACTGGGTCGGAGCTCGGCAGACTGGGTCGGGAGCTCGCCACTCGGGAGACTTGGTCGGGAGACCGAGTCGGAAGCCCGAGAGGCCCGGTCAGAGTTGCATGAAGGAAAGAGAAAAGTCTCTCTTCATTGGATGAAAAGATTCTTTTCTTGTATGGGAAATGATAAAGAGCCACATAAAGAGATGTCCTCCTTATTGGGAAGCCAAAGAGACACAAACCTCTTCATATTCATGGGATAATTATAAAAGAGGGCCTTGTGACTTTGGATGAGGTCTTCTTCTTGCCTTAGCTTTTCCCCTTCCCTTCCTCTCTTCTTCCTCTCGTCCCTTCTTGGCCGAAACCTTACTGTAAGGTTCTTGGTGTTTTCAAGCTACCTCAAGTTGCTAGCACAACTAAGGTAGTTCTCCCAAAGTTGAGAGATTGTGTCCGTGTGGATACGAATAGAGGCACGGACGTTTGAACGTGCAAGAGATCCAGCTCATCTTGGACGAGCGGGATAATCGAAGGGCACGCTTCAAAGGTATAAACAGTAGATAAATCTATTAGATAGATAGCTTTGCACGAGTTTTCTTTCACATGGATCGCTCATGGGTTCTTGTTTCCGCTACGTTTTTATTGTTTTGTGCCAGGAGAACCCAACAGATACCAAGTAAATTCTGTTTGTTAGCGTTGTTTGTTTTCTTTATTATTATTTCCGCTGTGCAACTAACAACGCAGGTACAAGAAAGATCCGAGAAACGCTATTCACCCCCCTCTAGCGGACACAAACGATCCTACAGTTGGTATCAGAGCGAAGGACCGCTCGTGATTGGACTAACCGCCAAGAAGAGCAAAAGCTAGAGGGAATAATATGGAAGACAAATTCGGGGACGACATTTATACTCCACCGGCCTACGACCATGAAGATTTCGGGTATTGGAAGTCACGGATGGAGACGTGGTTCGGAATGGAGTGGGACCTTCGAATTGCGCTTGAAGAGCCCTTCGAGATTCCAAAGGATAAGCACGGGAAGAGGCTTAGGCCTAGGTATTGGAATCAAGAGCAACAAGAACAAGCAAGGGCGAATGAAAAGGTAATGAGTATATTGATTGATAGTGTGCCTAACAAAATTTTGAGTTGTGTAGGGGCATATCAAAATGCATGTGAATTGTGGAGGAAATTGAAAGAATATCATGAAAGTCCTACACAAACTCAAGAAGTAGAGGAGTCCGAAGAAACAAGTGTAAGAATCCAAGAAGATCAAAATGGACAAGAAGTATCAACATCTTCAAGTGAGGTAGAGGAATTGCGTGAGAGATCGTCAACCTCATCAAGGGAAGAGGAGGTATCAATTTCAAGAATTGAGGGGGAGGAGAGACCCAATTCAATGCCGGATCAAGAAGATGCCTCCACATCATACAAGGTTGAAGAAGGAGTCAACCTAGCCTCCACCTCCACCTCCACCTCCACCAAAGCTAAATCAAAAGAACACATTATATGCTTTGGTTGCAACGAAAATGGGCACTACAAGGACAAGTGCCCGAAAGGTAAAATGGAGGTAAAATCTAAACTTATTTCAATTCAATTAAATTCTAACATGAGGTGTAGAAATGGAGAATCCCAAGAGAAGAAGAGGAAGATTTGATGCTTCACGTGTGGTGAGTTGGGGCACTACCACACCAAGTGTCCAATGAAGAAAGAGCTCAAGAAAATGAGACACTTGAGGAGATGGGAAAAAGAAAAAAGGAGGAAGCAAAGACCACAACAAGGAGGGGCTACAAGGGTAAGGGAGGTAATTCCTAACCCTAGATTAAAATGCAATTCAATTTCAAGTTCCTCCTTGCATATTAAAAATAATGTTAAGTATCCATTCATGCATGCTAGAACTCATGAAAAATGCTTAATGGTGCATAATTTTGGATTTAGATATAATGATAGGACTAGGGTTAACAAGGTAGATCATAACCCTAAGAAAAGCATGCATCATGATCAATTTAGAACCTTAGGACCCAAGGATCAAGGCATAAATCCCAAGAAGGGGAGGCATGTGCCTAGAAAGGAAGGTAGGTCTAGGAATGTCCAAAGTGAACATATGGACTCTAAGGTTAAAGGTCTAGAAAGGGAAAATCAAGCCTTGAGAGCAAGGCTTGATAAATTAGAAAGATTCACGGTTGGATCAAAGGGTCTAGACATGGTGTTGGGTAGTTTGAAACCCAACTATGATAGATCGGGTTTGGGATACCGATCTAAGACCTCCAAGGAAAATAAAAAGAAATATGCTGGGGAAGCATATAATGGTAAGGAGGGTAAGTCTAAGAATGGCAAGAGGGTGCCATCAAAAGATAGAAATGGTGACTTAACCAAGGACAAGGTGTCCAAGGTTAAAAAGGTCCATTTTGTAGGCAAGAATCACCGGTGGCACACCGGTGTGGTCTAGTGTGGGTTAAGTCACCTAGGGAGGTGACTAAGGCTCAGAGCTCAAGGGGGAGCTCTAGGAGTCTTTGGGGTCCATGGTAAATGGATCTCAAGAGTTTCTCTCCTAGGAAATTAGGTGAAATGTGCCAAAAAGGGTTGGAAGACTTGGCTAAGTCTTAACCCTAGATTTTGACACATTAGATGGAGTTTTAGGGAGAGAATGATGAAAATAGGGTTATATTCGAGAAAATTGAGGTTTAATGGGAAAATATCATGTAATTCACTGATAGAATTGAATTGTGATCAAGCATTGGAAGATACATTAAGAAGAAGTCGAAATTGGAACTTTTGGGTTGAGTTTAAATGATACATTTTAGAGAAAGTTGAGTTTCGTGCCAATCTTGGGATCCGGAGTACATTTGTTTAGAAACGTATTTTTCCCAAGTAAACATTGACCCCACAAATCTCCCTATAAAATTTCATAATTTTTGGAGATTTGTGGAATTAACTAGGCATTACTGAAATTGAGGCTGAAAACCTGAAATTCAGGTATCAGTCGACTGCCCTGGGGACAGTCGACTGGTCCAAGGTGGATTCAGCCCCGAGACCATTCTGTAAGGTTTACTAGTCGACTGCCCCAAGGGCAGTCGACTGGTCAAAAGGCATAACGATAAAAGCTATATTGGATTTTGAGAATTCAAATGTGGATTATAGGACATGACTTTAGGTTATAAGTCTTGATTAGAACTTCATATTCCTTGACTAGAGTGTTACCCTATGATTTACTAAGGTTTTATTGAAAACCAAGAAAGATTGATAAGAGATAAGAAGGAAATTTCTTTGTATATTTGAGGATATTGAAAAGAAATGAATTGAGGATAATTTCATGTGTCGAATTATGATGGTTAGCTTTGACAAACACATGGAATTAAAGATACATTTGCAAATTGATACGAAATGTCAATCTTTTGAGATAATTAGGAATTGTACCAAAAGTCAAGCACACTTAACATTTTCATGAAATCATATTTCTCTAGGATAGGGTATATCCTAGCAAGTGTGCTTGCAAACTCTTAGGATTGTTTAAGATTTTGTTGAGTTCTTTTTGGCACTAGGGATAAGGGTGCTTGGGGGCAATCCTTTAATAGTAGCCAAGGGAGAAGAACTTGGTTATTAGGTTGGGTAGAACCTAACTTGGTGTTAGGGTGTCAAGTTGGGTAGAACTTGACCTTGGAAAATGGAAATTGAGAGAAGGCCTAGGTTAAGGGGGAGGTTGCCTTCTTGGTTGCCTTAATTTTCATAAGAAATTTTTGGATTTTATGTCCAACTTGGGAATGGTGATAGATACATGGTGAAATGTATTTTCCCAAGTAGGTATGGGTACCACAAAGTTCTCCACGAAATTTGGGAATTTTTGGAGAATTATGGAATTTCTGGCGCATTTCTGAATTTGGCCAGAAAAGTCTGATATTCATAGTATCAGTCGACTGCCCAGGGGCTGATGTGTGTATCAACAGCTGGTTTTGAGTCCAAATGATAAGAAACAAGTGTATGAGGGTGTAGTGCACTGTGTTTAGGATCATTGGGGATTAAAAGAACCAATAATTGGGATATTATTGGGGTCTTTTGATGTATGGCAAAGGGGGAGAAGTTTGAGTTTAAGTTGGGAAACCAAACTTATCTTTGCAAGAAACCCTAGGTTTAGGGGGAGCTGAGTTTAAGGGGGAGCATGGTTGCTCCATTCTTGGCGTAAGGGGAACCCGGGAGAGGTTCTTAAAAAGCCTTTGTAAGTCCAATGTAAGGGGAGCTTGGGAGAAGCTTTAAAAAGCTCATTTTGGTGAAAAGTCCTAACTTGGAGGGTTATGTGTGAAAAGTCTTATCTTGGAGGGCTAGGTGTGAAAATTCCTAACTTGGAGGGTTAGGTGTAGGATGCCTTGGGATAGGATCCATTTTTGCATTGCATATGCATTTGTTTAGCATGATTTTTGCTATTGACTACTATCTTGTTTCCCTAACTTAAACGTATTGCCAAACATCAAAAAGGGGGAGATTGTTGAGGCAATCTGTGGTCAGGAGTGACCAAGTGTTTTGATGTTTGGGCAAAGGGTTTAAGTTAGGTTTACCCTTGTTATCTTATATGTGTATGTTGAGTGTGCAGGTTGTACAGGTTACACATATGGACTTGACTGGACGGCCTCGGTACGGTGAAGGGTGGCATGGAGACAAGTCACGGGCTTGTGTGCGCACCTGAGGGACCTTAGAGAGCAGGGATGATGAGCTGATGGACGCGGACTTCGAGGCGTACTTGAAGGGTGGCATGGAGGCAAACTGAAGGTTTACGTGCGCATCCGAGGGACGAGGGCTGAAGATGAAGAGGGCGCGAAGGCAATAGTCGAGGTTGCGAAAGAGGAGTTAGTCGAGTCGTAAGGGTACGAGTGCGGTGTGATTGTACTTGGGAAAGGGTTCAGTTGGGGACCAGTCGACTGCCCTGGGGGTAGTCGACTGGTAAGTGGCTGGTGAGTTGGCTGAGAATTCGAATGTTGGGGTGCAACGGTCGAATTCCAGTGGTACCAGTCGACTGCCCCTGGGGCAGTTGACTGGTAGCAAGGGTTTCAACCCGAGTCCTATTTAAAGAGGACTTCGTGGTGGCTGAGATTCTTGACGAGTTTGGTCTTGGTTAAGGGCCAAACAGTAGTCTTTGTGCTCAGAGGTTCTCAAGGTGGTGTGGTGAGGTTTCTCCACCCACAAGGAGCGTCGAGAGCTAGCCGGAGGTTATCCAGGGAGTGATCCACCGACAGATTCTTGGATTAGTCACCCGGCCGGGGTGGATACCAAGTAAATTCTGTTTGTTAGCGTTGTTTGTTTTCTTTATTATTGTTTCCGTTGTGCAACTAACAACGCAAGTACAAGAAAGATCCGAGAAACGCTATTCATCCCCCCCTCTAGCGGACACAAATGATCCTACACAAGGCATTCCTTGGAAAAGCTTTTAGGACGTACCTCACAAGGTCACAGTTCTCGACCTTTTCGTCAATAGAGTGGAGACCGTTGAGAACTTCTTTGAATCTACTATGAAGTTCACTTACCGTTTCACTCTCCTTCATGGAGAGATTTTGTAGTTGATTAAGAAACAAGTCCCTCTTGGCTATTCTCGAGTCTCGAGTGCCCTCATGGAGTTCGATGAGTTTATTCCATAAATCCTTTGCGCTTGTAAAGGGACCAACCTTGATTAGTTGGTCCTTGTTCATTCCACATTGCAAGATAACTGCCGCCTTCGCATCGGCTTCTCCTTTGCGCGTTTGCTCAGCCAACCACCGCGAAGACTCCAACTCTTTTCCCTCCGCATCTCTTGGAGGGATGAAGCCTTCTTTAACGGAGAACCACATTCCAATATCGGTCTTGAGGTAGTACTCTATACGATCCATCGAAGAAGGGAGGTCGAGTGGTGATAAATCCTTCTCTCAAAGCCATCTTGTTGACTCTCGGATGTTAAGACGCTTGAACAGAGCCCCACGCTCTGATACCACTTGTTGGTGCTTGGATGGCTAGAGAGGAAGGGGGGTGAATGTAGCCAGACACAAATTTCTCCTGAACTTTTAATGATTCTGCACTTAAACGTTAGCAGCGGAAGCAAAGCAAATAGAAAAACAACAGAGATGCAGAAAACAAAGAACACCAAAACCCTAACGCAAGGATATACAAGGTTCGGGGATAAATTGCCCCTACTCCTTGGCGTGCCGGTAAGGTGGGCGATCCCTTGATCGTCGGCAGATCAAGCCTCGGAAAATCTGGATATCAAATCCTCCTTCTCGGTGGAGAAACCTCTCCACACAATGTCTCAATAGAGTATATGGAATGAAAGCACAGAGACACAAAGAAAAATCTTACAGATCGCTAACAAAGCACAAGGATGAGAATAGGAGAACATATCACCGAGCACAGCACATCACCACCAACACAAGAGCTCCCTGCTCTTTGTTTGCTTGCTGATCCACTCGCAACTTCTTCCTCCACAAACTCAAGGTTACTGCTTTGCAAGAGATAGCTTCAAAGTGTTGAATAAATGCTCAAGAGTTGTCGCTCAAGTGATGTAACGCCCCGAAATTTTCCATATGAAATATTAGGAAATATATAAATTCATGAATATGAAATATGGTGAAATTCATGAAATGGTATCATGAAATATTATGAATTCATAAATAAATTCATGTATGAAATATGGTGAAATTCATGAAATAGTATCATGAAATATTATGAAATATTATGAATTCATAAATATGAAATATTATGGAATTCATGAAATAGTATCATGAAATATTATGAAATATTATGAATTCATAAATATGAAATATTATGGAATTCATGAAATAGTATCATGAAATGTTATGAAATATTATGAATTCATAAATATGCAATATTATTGAATTCATGAAATATTATTATCATGAAATATTATGTGAATAATATTTATAAAATATTATGTAAATAATGTTATGAATTCAGGAAAAATATTAGAAAATATTATGAATTCATAAACATGAAATATTATGAAATTTCATGATGGGCTTGGCTTAGTGGGCTTTGATATGGATTAGTGCAAAAGGTGATAAAAAGGAGGGGGCAAGGATTGAACCTTGAACCTCCTAGTTGCACTCTCCATGTCTTAACCACTACACCAAGCATTGTTTCTTGTTGAAAGGATGAGAAACATGCTTGTTAAGTGTGTAAGAGTGAAGAGACATGTCTTTTCATGAGAAAAGTATAAATAAGGGGAAGTTGGAGTAACTTCCTTCTCTTCTTTTCTTCTTCCTCTTCACTCTTCCCCACCGAGACCCTCTCCCCCTCTCCTTCTCATTTTCGAAAATCAAGTCTAGGGTTCTAGCCCTAGAAAAGTTGGAAGGAAGAAGACCTTTGAAGGTTCTTGCCACTACTAAGTCTAAGGAGCCCTAGAGAAGATTCGGAAAGGATTTTCACTTGCCCTACAAATCTAGGGTACCCTACGGAGTAAGAGAAAGAGAAATCCAAGCGAAAGGATGTAAGTATCCTCTCGCCTGTGGCATAATCGCTATTGAATGTTTGCTTGTTTTGTTCTTTGGAAAATTCACAAGAACTTCCCTAGTGGAAGTTTCGGCCACTCCTTGTAAGGGGGTCCAAGAGAAGGCTTTTGATCATACTTTGATGCATGCTAGTACCCCTAGGAACTTTATACTCATATGTGATGTTTCCAAATTTTTGGAAACACAAAAGTTAGGGTTTGGTACCCTACAAAGTTTCGGCCACCACCCACTTATGGGCTTTGGTTGCTTCTTGATGCATGAGGATATCCCTAGGAACTTAGGGTATGAATTTATGTTATTTTTCCATCATGTGTGATAACAAGAATTAGGGTTTTAGTGCCCTACAACTTTCGGCCAAGCATGATAGGAATTAGGGTTTGGGGATTTTATGATTTTCTATAATGGATTCATGCTTAGGAATGTAGATCAAGTGTTTGAATATATGTTTGTATGAATATTTGATACTCCTACCCTATGAAACTAGGGTTAGGGTTTAGATGGGTTTCGGCCAAGACCTAGGAATTAGGGTTAGTGAGGATTGAATTATCACATAATGTATCCATGCTTAGTATATTGTATGATAGTGTATACGAGGTGTTTGAATAAATGTATGTGTGAATGATTAATGCAAAAGTCCTGATATTTCTCTACTCTTGATGTTTCGGCCAACCCACTAGGACTAGGGTTTGTAAAGGTCAAACTACCCTATGATATATATTTATGGTTGGGGATGATCATATGTGTATGTATGTGGTGTTAAATGGAATGGTTGATAAGGAAACCTTAATTGTTAGCATGCTTTGATATGTTTATGTATGAGGTGTTTAAATGAGATGTCTGATTGAAATCTTAATTGATAACATGCTACCACTTCCTACGATATGAGTATGACCTATGTGACCAAAGCTTGTCAGGTCTAAGGTAGGTTAAGTGGTTGAAATATGATGCATGATGAAGTATGTATGAACATGTATGGAATATGATATATGTATGAACAAGTATGAAATATGATGTATGTATAAACATGTATGAAATATGATGCATGTATGAACAAGTATGAAATATGATGTATGTATGGACATGCATGAAATATGATGTATGTATGAGCATGCCTTATAGCCCATAGGGCACACTTATGAAATTGCATGTGATATGTTAAAATGCTTGAAGGGATACTCAAATAGTATGGGATCAAGAGCACCCGAATGTGTGGTGTGTCCCTAGGGGATCAAGAGCACCCTTGAAGAGTGGTGTGTCCCATAAGAGTAAATATGGAGTATTCCTTAGCATATATGTAACAGCATGATAAGTATTTTACTTTTAAGTTGTGTACCCGACTCGGAAGGGGGTCGTTAAACAAATCCGGGGTGCATGTTAACGTGGCTCCGGTAGGACGGAAGGGTCCTGCTCTAATGACTTGGTGGCTCGCTACCCCAATTCATTAGGGAACGCGCAATAGTTCCGCGCGATAGTTGGTACACAACAGGGCCCAATATGATATGGATGTATTTTTAAGTAATACCATTATGGAAATGTTTTGAAAACATTCATTGAAAATATTTGTAATATGTGAAGAGTATGCTTAAGGTACTTGATATTGCATGTTAGAAACTTGAATGTTTAATATGCTTTGATGAACTTATGCTTATGATTTATTAGGTGTACATGTTATGCTTTCGTATGGTTTTAGCGAGTAGGACAGGATCCTTACTAAGCATTTATGCTTACTAGTTTATGTGTTGTCTTATGCTGCAGATAACACTTAAATGGAAGGAAGAGGCAGGAGGCTGAAGATGTGTGGGGTGGTGGCTCGGGAAAGAATGATCCTATATCTACTTAATGTGTCTATGTTTATGTTCCCTGACAATAAGTGTTGGTGATTAAGATTGACCTAGCATGACAATGTTTACCTTTAGAAGTCTTTTATATTTGATTATGTTATGAGTTACATTACTGGTGAATTTATCATGTTGTAGAATGACTTTGATAGTTAAACAAGCATGCTTAGTCCTTAACCCTTGCTTTATTGTTTTAATGTCATGCTAGAAGATAGAAAAAAAAAATATTACTATATGATTGAATGTGCGTAACCCCGCCCCGAGAGTAGATATAAGGGCGGGCGTTACAAGTGATTCACAGTTGCTTGCTCAAAGAGATGTATCAAAATCTTGCTGAGACTTCTTCGCCATAAGCTCTTAAGTCTCTGCCCAACACCCAGGTCACAGGCGTGTCTCTGCAGCTCCCAGCTGCTCACCAGCTCGTCTGCAACAACCTCAGTTACTCCTGACCTCCTCTGGACTCACTGAACTCTCCAGCCAAGCCCAGGTCAGCTCGTCAGCTTCCTGCCGTTGCCAGCCCGCGCCATCCGTTGTAACCTGAGAAGAAGAAACAGACAAACCTGCTCAAAGGAAAGACTCCCATTGACCCTCCTTGAGTGTTTGAATCCATCCCTGTCATCTGCACACTTAACAGAGTTTTAGCAAATGAAATCAAAATTACATCAGTGATAGCAGAGAAAATCAGAGCGAAATCAGTAGTGTATCAGTGGAAATCAGAACGCGATCAGAGCTCTGACAGCGCATTTTGAATTAAAGTTCAGCTTCTGATCGGTCCCCAGACCGATCAGAGTGAGCCTTGATCGGTCACCAGACCGATCAGGATAGACTCAGTCCGATCAGGCTCCAGCCTGATCGGTCCCCAGTGAGAAACCCGAAATCGCGACTTTCTAGTGATCGGTCACCAGACCGATCCAGCACTAGCTGGGTTTCCTCCAGCTTCTTTTTGCCACACCCCTGATCGGTCACCGGACCGATCAGAGTGGGTCCTGATCGGTCTGGTAACCGACCAGGCCACTCTCCGACCGATCAGGCTTCAGCCTGATCGGTTATAGTGAGAAGCTCGCGACAATTGATCGTTCACCAGAACGATCTAATGGTCTCCCTGATCGGTCACCAGACCGATCAGGAGCTGAAGAGAAAAGCTTTCTGTTCTCTCCCTGATCGGTCACCAGATTGATCAGGAGTCGAACAGAAGACAACCAAAGTCTCTGTATGCTCCCTAATCGGTCACCACACCGATCAGACATCACTGGATCGGTCACCAGACCGATCCACGAAGGAAGTTCGTGCCAACTTCCCTGATCGGTCACCAGATCGATCCAGCCAAGGTCAATACCATTCTAAGTCAAGAGAACGGGCCTCCCAGCCTTCTCTGACTCGTGCTCAGTCCCTCGAACCAAGACTCCGTGCCCAGCTTCGCTCACCGGGACTTCATTCAACCTAGCTTCCCAAGCTAGGACCTGGCTTCACTCACCAGTATTTCAGTCAACCTAGCTTCCCAAGCTAGGACCTGGCTTCCCACGTTAGGATTTCGTCCAACCTAGTTTCTCAAGCTAGGACCTGGCTTCCCAAGCCAGGATTTCATCCAACCTAGCTTCCCAAGCTAGGACCTGGCTTCCCAAGCCAGGATTTTATCCAACCTAGCTTCTCAAGCTAGGACCTGGCTTCCCAAGCCAGGATTTCATCCAACCTAGCTTCTCAAGCTAGGACCTGGCTTCCCAAGCCAGGGTTTCATCCAACCTAGCTTCTCAAGCTAGGACCTGGCTTCCCAAGCCAGGATTTCATCCAACCTAGCTTCCCAAGCCAGGATTTCATCCACTCCGTGCCCAGTCCCCGACCAGGACTTAATCCCAATCATCTCATTAACCTAAACTAAAATTGGTGTCAACACCAAAACAACAATCAGGGTCAAATTGCATCAACACCAGGGGCAGTCGACTGGTAGCGGCTATTTCAGACTCGAGCTCTATTTAACGGAGCTCGGTTCATACTTTTTTTCTTGGCGAACTTGCTTGGTCAAAGCTTGTTAGTAGTTTATTGTGGTCAGATAGTGTCCTAGAGTTGTAGAGAGGTTTCTCCACCCACAAGGGCGATCTAGCCGGAGGTGCTCCGGGGAATCATCCACCGACGGAATAGGGATCGCCCACCTTACGGGCAGCCGTGGAGTAGGAGTTTATCTCCGAACCACGTAAATCGTGAGTGGTCTTTGTTGATAGTTTTATTTTTACTTTGTATTTCCACTTGCGCACTAACAACGTAGGAAGAAGATTCGAAAAGTGCTATTCACCCCCCTCTAGCAACGCCAACGATCTTACAGTGCTTACGAAGAACGGTGTCTTCGTAGGATAGGGGTATTTAGAACAAAATTTGTTCAAGATGGTTGTAATGACTGTACACCGTAATTTTGATGGTAATAAATTAAAAGCTTCCAGCTATGTTGTTGAGTATTTTAATTTATGGCATGATCGGCTTGGGCATGTCAGTAATAATACTCTGAAACGTCTCATCAAACTAAATTTATTACCAAACATCGATGTTGATGAAACACACAAATGCGAAGTGTGCGCGGAAGTGAAAATGACGAGACTACCTTTTCATTCGGTGGAAAGGTCAACGACTCCTTTAGAATTAATACATAGTGATCTATGTGACTTGAAATTCGTGCAAACTAGAAGAGGTAAAAAGTACTTCATTACTTTTATTAATGACTGCATGAGGTTATGTTATGTCTTTCTTTTAAGAAGTAATGACGAAATCCTAGAAGCTTTCAGAACCTATAAAATGGAAGTTGACAATCAACTTGAAAAATGAATTAAAATAATTCGTAGCGATAGAGGTGGAGAATATGGTGCACCGTTTGATGAATTCTGTTCAGAATCTGGAATTATCCATCAAACAATGGCACCTTACTCACCTCAATCGAATGGTGTTGCCGAATGTAAAAATCGGACACTAAAGGTAATGATGAATGTCTTGTTGATAAATTCAAGCTAACCCCAGAACTTGTGGGAGGAAGCCATATTATAAGCAAACCACATTCTCAACAAAATCCCTCACAAGAAAAATGATAAAACACCATATGAACTATGGAAAAGTCCCGAGCCATCGTACAAATACTTGAAAGTGTGGGGGTGCTTAGCAAAGGTCGAAGTACCTAAGCCAAAGCAAGTTAAGATCGGACCTAAAACATTCAATGCAATATTTGTCGGATATTCCCAAAACAGTAGTGCATATCGCTTCATAGTTCATAAGTCAGACATTCCTAATATTCATATAGGTACAACCATAGAATCTCGGAATGCAATATTTTTTTGAAGACGTGTTGCCAAATAAGAAGGAAAACGTTCAAAATAATGACAACGGAAGTTCTAACAAAGATAATGTTCCAGAACTTAGTTGTCATAAAAGGGCTATTGACGATCAAAGCGAAGAGCCACGTCGGAGCAAACGGGCTAGAGTTGAGAAATCGTTCGGGGCAGATTTCATGACATTCATGTCAGAAATGGACCCAAGAACACTAAGCTAAGCTCTCTCTAGTCCCGACACCCCATTCTGAAAAGAAGCTGTCAATAGTGAAATCGAGTCCATCATGAATAACCATACTTGGGAATTAGTAGACCTTCCTTCTGGTACTAAACCATTAGGTTATAAGTGGATACTAAAACGCAAGTATAAAGCTGATGGATCAATTGACAAGTATAAGGCTAGACTTGTAGCTAAAGGGTACAAGCAACAGGAAGGCCTTAATTACTTCGATACCTACTCACCGGTGACAAAGATTATGTTCATACGAGTGCTGATAGTCATTGCAGCATTGTATGACCTTGAAATACACCAAATGGATGTTAAGATTGCGTTCTTAAATGGTGAGTTGGAAGAAGAAATTTACATGGAGCAACCCGAGGGGTTCATAGCTCCTGGAACTGAGGGAAAGGTGTGTCGACTTGTTAAGTCGTTGTACGGACTTAAACAAGTGTCAAAGCAATGACACGAAAAATTTGACAAAATAATGTTGTCAAACGAATTCAGAATAAATGAATGTGGCAAATGCATTTATATCAAAAGCATACCTGAGAGTTATGTAATCGTCTGTCTATACGTAGACAACATGCTCAAAATGAGAAGTAATCATGATATCATCATGAGTACTAAGAAAATGTTGACAAATAGTTTCGACATGAAAGATATGGGTCTAGCAGATGTCATATTGGGAATTAAAATTCTCAGGACGTCCGATGGGATAGTTTTAACACAATCCCATTATGAAGAGTCAGTATTGAAAATATTCAATGCATACGATCTCTCTACTGTAAAAACACCTATGGATCTAAGTCAACACTTAACGAAAAACCATGGTGAACCCATATCGCAATTGGAATATTCCCGGATAATTGGCAGTTTGATGTATCTCACAAACTGTACTCGTCCGGATATTGCCTGTGTGGTCAACAAACTGAGTCGTTTTATAAGCAATCCAAACGACACCCATTGGAATGCATTGATGCGAGTTCTTAGATATTTAAAATATACTATGAACTACGGATTACATTACGGAAGGTATCCCACAGTCTTGGAGGGATATTGTGATGCTAATGGATCTCCAATACAAAAGACTCCAAATCCACTAGTGGATATGTATTCACGATCGGTGGGGGAGCAGTATCTTAGAAATCCACTAAGCAGACATGCATAGCTCGGTCAACAATGGAATCCGAATTTATAGCACTTGACAAAGCAGTTGAAGAAGCTGAATGGCTGCGGAATTTTTTGGAAGATATTCTGAGCTGGACAAAACCTGTGCCCACCATACTTATCCACTGTGATAGTCAATCGGCAATTGGAAGGGCACAGAGTAGTATGTATAATGGTAAGTCACGACATATACGTCGTCGACATAATACGATTAGGCAGTTGATCTCGAACGGAGTGATTGCAATCGATTATGTCAGATCTAAGGATAATTTGGTAGATCCCCTAACGAAGGGGCTAAATCGAGATCAAGTATACTGCTCATCAAGAGGAATGAGATTGAAAATCTACAACTAAAAATAACTATACTGGTAACCCAACCTTGTTGACTGGAGATCCCAAGATCTTGGTTCAATAGTACAACGAAGTTACAGAAGTTGTGTAACAACACAAGAGAAATAATTATCTCCACTATCCCAATCCTAGGATGATTTGGTGTTGTCCTACCACATGCAGTGAGGATAAGCTTATGCTTTTAATGACTTCTATACCTTTAAGGTGGAGTATGGTAGGATACTCTTGATAGAAGTGTCACCTATGTGAATGTGAAGACAGGTCGCTTCAATGAAACACTCATGAATCCAAGATGGTGCCCATGGCCAAAACAGAACCAACCATGAGAACCAAAAGTGAGTGAGATAAGTCTCTGTGTGGGTGTTATTGTCTTAGTATACACCAACAGCTGAGCGTTCAGGACATCACGTTCACTGCGCAGCCTAGTATGCCCGATAGCATTCCACTATGGAAGGTTCAAAGTCACAAGCTACCTTTCCCGATCCATTGACTTATTGATTGGACTCTTGCAAAGTGTCAACATGTATACATGCAATACATGCATTAATTTCCATTCATGTGAAGGATTGTTGGATACGATTTTGCAAAGTAAAATTTTGATACCATCGATCGTTGAAAGTCAAGTTTGACTTCAAAATCGAAATCTACATTTCGCGTAGATAAATCTGGACTATTTATTTGCTCAAAACGATTAAGGGTGAATGAGAAATTAATTGTTCAAGATACGCTCAAATGAACATTAAGGAAAAAGATGGGGCTTTTAGTCCCACATTGCTAACCGGCGAGAGCCAGTGTTTCCTTATATGTGTTCTTGTGCTAATGTTGTTAATACAAAAGTACAGGAGGTCTCTACCCTTGGGCGAGCAGGTGCTCACACCTGCGAGCCCGCCACGCGCCACGCGCCACGCGCGCGCACGCGCAATGGGCGCTTTGTTGGCGCACTTTGCACTTTGCACGTTCGTGAGGAACATTGAGGAGCTTTAATTTATGCTCCACGTGGCGATGATGTGTCGTGATTAGGTGGTGCCACGTGGCATGCCGGTGACGAGGCAGTGCCTATGTGGCACGTGACTGTGTAGAGAACGATGACTGAATTGGGCGAACAAATGATGGTCGTCGGATCAAAGATCTGGACAGATCACAGGAAGGTGCGATCTGGAGCGTCGGATCAAAGATTTGGACAGATCGCAGGCAGGTGTGATTTGGAGCGTCGGATTCGAATCTGACTGTGAAGAGGGAGGATGGATCTGAGGCGTCGGATTATTAAATGTTTTAATCTGACGGCTGAGATCAAGATGGGATCTGAAGAGTTATAACTCTTCAGATCAAGGGACGAGATTAAAAGACCTTTAAAGGGTTATACCCTTTCGTTATGAACTATCCAGATCTATCTGAGGCATTGCAATCTAAAAGCATTTGCACTCATCCATCTTCTGCATCAAGAGTCCAAATAGCCTACGGAAAAGTTCGTCGGTCTCAGAATTTGAAGTGCTACTATTCCGAGACGTCGTCGTTGTATCTTGAAAACGAATTGCTGCTATCCGTGAGCACCAGTAGTGGAGCAATATCGTTTAGTGTCGAACACTAGCCTCGACGTAAACTAATCAGTTTGCTTCCTCTAAAAGTAACCTCCCGGAAGATCCGACGATCGTAAATCGACTAAGTCAAATAACGAGGAGATACATGTCAGCAACTAACATTTATAACGTAGAAGGCGACTGTCACCCTCACACCCCTTTGCTCCATCCTTGGCTGATGCATGGGTGAATTATCATGAATATTTCCATATTTATCCGATGGCCCATATTTAAATGGACAAGGATCAAGACATAAAATAAATAATAATAATAATAATATATCATTGATAAAAAAAAAAAAAAAAAAAAAAAAAAAAAAAAAAAAAAAAAAAAAAAAAAAAAAAAAAAAAAAAAAATCATTGATAAAAAAATATTAAACAGATAACTGAATATATCACTAATATAATATATAACTGGTAGGATGCTAGATGGGTGGCTTACATCAAATCAATTAGGTGAGACCAAACACTATTTGTATAGGCCTATTGCTCACCATCATGCTCAAGCTACTACGCCACTAGTCAAGAAGCACAAACCAGTAATGAAGTTGTCACGTGTTTCCGTCTCGTGATTTATTCTCGTTGACCGGTAGAGACTCTCGTTGAAGGCTGTGGGACAGGATCGGTCAGCCAAGCGGATTAGCCGGACGCAATCCTAGGTACCTCTTATAAATAAAAAAAAACACAAACCATCCTGCATAGAACATATTTATCCTATACTAAAAATGTATGAACGGATATGGCTCGCATCGTTTATTTTATTCATTTATAGTTTTAAAATTATTGCAATACGTTGATAAAAGGTGATTCGTTCATCCCTAATGCTATCTTAATTCGTCTTAGAAATAACATGGAGAAAATAAATCACGGAAACTACCAATTTAGACAATAACTAATGTATAAAGGAGGGCAGACTTCGTCGAATATATATATATATATATATATATATATATATATATATATATATATATATATATATATATATATATATATCTATATATATAAGCTAATCGGGTGCAGACGTTTGCTGCGGCCCAGCTGCGGATGTTCCTGCGTGGCATCGCAGACTTGCGGACCGAAGCCAGCGTGGCCACGCACGCTGGGCCGCGAGAGAGGAACTAGGGCAAAAGGTAATCACAGCGATTTCATTTTCGCGACTCCACTCCTCACGCCCGCCCGCCATCCCACTTTCTCACAGCAAACCCTAACCTCCTCGCGGCGATCCCCGGTGTTTCCGCCTGCTCTACATCCGCGTCGGAAACCTTCTCTCGCGTCCGCAGCTCCCCCTGCGTTGCCGCCTCCCTCTCTCTCTCGCCTCAGGAACTGCCCCTGTGTCGATCCCTCCCTCCTCGTTGTCGCCTGCGCCGAGCCGCCTTCACAGGTACAAATCTTTCTCACGTTCATCTGTAACTGATCCCCTCCTCGTTGCCGAGCCCTCCCTCCCTTGATTCGTAGTCCACAAATATGCACGAGTAGCCACAATTCTTCAGGATACAGTCAGTTGTATCATTTGTATCAACTGATTCGAATAATTTTTTGTCATTAATGAAGGGTTTTTTTTTTTTTTTTTTTTTTTTTTTTTTTTTTTTTTTTTTTTTTTTTTTGTATCAACTGATTCGAATAATTTTTTGTCATTAATGAAGGGTTTGTATCAATTTGTATCAACTGATCCGATTAGAAGGGTTTGTATTAATGAATGGTTTGTATTAATGAAGGGTTTGTATCAACTGATCCAATTAGATTTTACAAGGTGAAATAGTATTAATTTGTATCAACTATGATCTATTGTAAATTTTTCGTCATTAATGAAGGGTTTGTTTTGCAATATTGATTTTTCTTGCTATTTTAGGTTATAAGCAGTGTTTGTTAATTTTTTCAGGAAAATTGCAAGGTAGCGTTTCCTTTTTAAAAAATGGTATGTTGTTTATTTTAAGTTCTCATATTATGATTATACAAAATTATGAATGATGTTTTTAATGTAGGGAAAAACTTACGTTGTATTTGTCGGATATAACCCGGGCATTTATGATTCGTGGATTGAAGCATCACGTCATGTTGATGGCTTTAGTGACAACATACATAAATCTTATCAAAGTAGAGAGAGGAAGAAAAAGCTTATCAAGCGTACTTGGATATAAAGAATGACGCGCCAGCTTCTATTTCATCCTATACAATTTCAAGTTCAACTTCAATATCAAATCAAAATTCTGATAGCAGGCTTTCAAAGTCTGAAAAAAGCTAAGTTTAAGGATACAATGAAATAGATAGTACGTCTTTTGTATTTTTTAGCAATTAGTGATAGTGATTAGACATGTTAGGTTGTTTTATCTAAGTTCAATCTGAAACACTTGTTTTATCTAAGTTCAACTTGAAACAATAATGTTATCTGAAATGTTGGTTAAGACATGTATGCAAACCTCGTGCTCAAGTGAGTTGATCTAATCGGGCTTTCTATATTTTCATTTGCTCGTTATTTTTTTTTTTTGCTTAATTGCTGAAATGTTGGTTGAGAAACCTTTTAGATTAAATGTTTTGTTCGAAATACAGGGGAACAATGAGGATGTCTCAGTTTATTTCGAACAGAACATCATTGTGCATAAATGTTTCCACACCTTTGCAAAGGTGGCTTAATTGTTCGAAACCTTGTGCATAAAGGACCATGAGGATGTCTCAGTTGATGACGATTCAGATTTAAAGATGGATGGTTTATGCTACGAACTGAAGGAGGATAACACAAATAATGGAGCAACCTCGCCAACCAAAAACCAGTAGCAAAAGAAGAGACTACGTTATGCATTATCTCAGCTTATATGATGACTCCCGTTTGTCATTTTGGACTGCGTTAACCTTTTGCAATTTCAGACTAAGCTAAGATTTAGGTTACAAATGCTTCCTCCTACAAATTAGAGCATTTTTCAATTCAGATAAAGTACAGAAATGAACATACAGAAGCACACAGGAAGAAGAGACTACTACAAAAAACAAAACAGAAGCAACAGTGTTTTCTTATGCTCATCCAGCTCCTGTGCTCATCAATCTGATAGGGAATGTTAACATAGCAAGATTGCTACAGGTGGTGGCAATGGCACAGTGAATTACAAGTAATACTTGAAACAGAAGGGGAAAGAACATATTTCTTCATAGCACAATCACTTCGACAATTCATTATAAATCATAAAGCAGCTACACGAAATGAAATCCTTTTGTTTGTCATGTGTGAGCACCCTTGGTTTGAAGGAAGAAGAACTATCAAATTTCATCACATGATAAACCATTGAGTCAACTCCTGTAAATATTGATTGCACATAATAACAATGACTCTCGCTCATTTCTCTTTGAAACTCCAGTCATTTCTTTTTGGTGTACAGCTTAACCATTTGGGTTTCCATTGGAAAAATTGTCTGAATTTTAGGAATCTCATTCATATCAATATGGTCCGCAACTAATTCATTGTGTCTTTGATGTCTCAGTGCTCTATTAAAATGAGTGATAAAATCTATCAATGAATTCTTATTTGAGACATATCTCTTAAAAAATGCATGTGAGCCTTCAGATCTTTGGCTACTAGTCATTCCAGCACAAAATACATTGCTAAAATATATTGACACTCATCCATGTCGTAATTCATACATCAAGGACAACCAATCATTGTTCTCCAAATTTGCACATTTAATAGTCTCTTCCCATGACTTCTCAAAATCAGCAGGTGATGTAGAATTTGCAGTGACATTCTTTATGCTTTGATAGTGGTCTCGAAAAGTCAAAGGAGGTAATTTTTCTGGGAATTTATTCAGTATGTGCCACAAACAATATCAATGCACTGTTTGAGGGAAAATTTGTGCAATGGCTTTTGTCATAGCAGGATCCTGATAAGTGATTATAACATTTGGTGCTCCTTTAGGCATGACTTCTATGAACTTGTTAAGCAACCAAACAAAGGAATCAGTTTTCTCATCACTTAGAAACCCGCAACCAAAAATAATAGTCTGATGATGATGATTACCTCCCACAAATGGTGCAAAAATTAAGTCATATTTATTGGTATTATATGTCGTATCAAATACAACAATATCACCAAATACGCTGTATGCCCTCCTTGATATATGATCTGCCCAAAAACATCTACTAAATCTGTTATCCGAATCAGTCTCGTAATCAAAGAAAAAAATCTGAATTCTTCTCTTGTTCAGATGTGAAAAACTCGATGAGTGTTTCGACATCAATACCCTTTTGTTCTTCCCTTAGATTTCTTTCAAAATTTCTAATATCTCTTTCTATGCAACCTACCCCCTCAGGACCCCCACACTCTATCTCCAATAATCTCATTTATTGACAAGTTGGTACATTTGCCTCAGAAAACTGTTTTGCCAATGTTTTCTTCGCTACTGATACATTACGATGTGAGCGTAGTAAATGTACTTTTGATGGAGTCGAGAGTGGATAATCATGGGTTTCTGTGAAGTTACTGACAATCTAATTAGGCCCAGTCTGTTTCTTGATAAATGTAATATTTGACTTGCAACTTGTTCTAACTGTGCCACGTGCTCTTTCCCTTATCAGTTGATCAACTTTCCATGTTTAATCCGAAGATCTGTATGACCTTCTTTAAAGCATACCATTTGTTTCCATGTCACTTCATTTGTTATCGTATTTTTCTTGCTCGTGTGCATCCTTGAACTAAATCCGGCTTCTCGTGCATATTGATTATAGAATGCATATGCCTCCTCTAGTGATAAGAATTCCATTCCGATTTTTGGCTTTCGATCATCTATAACTTGCAGAATGTATTCTTGATCGCCAACTATATTTGGTTCCATTTTTGGACGCCCTCACATAATATTAGACAATAGATAAGTAGAAACAAAATAAATAGCAATAACAAATACCGCTTATAAACTAAAATAAATTGCAAGTAAAGTGAATTTTAAGGATAATAAATTTGTCTAAATTTGAACTACTTACTAGAATTTAAGCCAAATCATTTAAAAAAACAAACATGTACAGAAAAATAAAATTCAGTGGCTACAAACAAAATTTGTAGATCAATGCGCCAGGGCTAAAAATAAAAAATAAAATTTAGTGGCTAAAAACAAAATTTGTATTCCTGATAAAAATTGAACAATGCGCCAGGGTTAGGGTTAGGGTTTGGATGGGAGAGAGGATCAATTTACTAAAATAAAAAATTGAAATTGCTTCCATCTATCTTATTTGCCTGGAAACTGGATGTTTAAACAGGAATAAATTTTTGTGTGTGAACAATTTGATATGCAAAATGAGAAATGCATATCAGGAGAAATGCATCAGGAGCTAAGCAATATATCTGGTATATTAAAAGAGAAACACCAATAGAAACAGCAATGAGCTAGGCATGGTCTGTTAGTAAGAGCCCTAGAGTCAATTATGTGATGATTGACTAGGGACATTTTGTATCATATTCTATCATTAATAAAGGCATGTTTGATTATTCTACTTACTTTGTATTTGTGCCAAATAACTAAGTATAATAATGTCCTTGGGTAGTAGGTTCTTATCTACATTATATCGATTGGTTGAATCGATAGTGAGATGATGTGGAGAACACTACTCTAAATCATTCCTAGTCAAGTATTAATATTCAAGGACAATATTAATGCATGGAGACTAGCATATAGATCAACTGATGACTTGAGCTCACAAGTCATGGATATGTGATATCAAGTTGACACATGAGTATACATTGGAGAATGTGTACTGAATTGACCCGCCATGAGAAAGTTTCATAGATTGTCATATGAGTGTCATAAACTTTCTCATGTGACTATTGATATGAATAGTCCTTAGACCTGAAGTCACTACGGTTCCCTACATAAGGAGTTATGTACTTTAGTATCGTCAAACGTCACCCGTAACAGAGTGGACTATAAAGACGATCACTGGGCATGTAATGAATTATACGGAGGGATGTGAGTGATGTAGATGAGATCTATCTCTCCCATATGACTAGAGTGATATCTGTGAGCCCCTTGATCGAGTAGGACTACTGAAATGCATGGTCATGCTCAAATGAGTCAATATGAGATATTGAGCTCATTTGTTTGAGTGAGTCTACTCAGAGATCAAGAAACACAAGATTGATTGAGGATGACATGGTCTATGCCTCATTGGTCAATCTAGATATCAAGGATAGAAGGACAAGGCCATACATTATCATAGTCACGAAGGTTTAGTCGGATCTCGACTTTTCTTGTTACTTGGGTAGCAATGATGCATTGCTAGATGCCGCTCATTGCTTATGTGTCTAAAGCGTTTAGGCACATTGCCAATGTCACGAGAACCTTGGGTCACACACTAAGGACATGATGCTTCGGGGGCCCGAGTTGGGAACTCGGGAGATCTAAGCCCGAGTTGGGAACTCGGGAGATCTGAGCCCGAGTTGGGAACTCGAGAGATATGATCGGGAGCCCGAGTTGGGAACTCGGAGATCTAAGCCCGAGTTGGGAAATCGGGAGATCTGATCGGGAGATATGGACCCATTGGAACTCATCTATCTTATTTGCCTGGAAACTGGATGTTTAAACAGGAATAAATTTTTGTGTGTGAACAATTTGATATGCGAAATGAGAAATGCATATCAGGAGAAATGCATCAGGAGCTAAGCAATATATCTGGTATATTAAAAGAGAAACACCAATAGAAATAGCAACGAGCTAGGCATGGTCCGCTAAAGAAACAAGTTACCATGTTGTTAAATTAAAATCATTTCTAGTACAAATGCAGATCAAACCTCTGTAAAAGTAGAAACAAATTAAACATGGTAAAAGAGGTCATCACACAATCGGATGGGTTTAGGGAAAACGCAAAAAAAAAATTCTTCGTCAAAATCGATCATCTCCACGGGACTACCGAGAGACCGATCGCACATCTCTTATAGACAAGTCGAAGAGAAGATTTTAATCGGATCAGTTACAGATGAACGTGAGAAAGATTTGTACTTGTGAAGGTGGCTCGACGCAGGCGGCAACGAGGAGGGAGGGATCGGTGCAGGGGCATGTTCCTAAGGCGAGAGAGAGAGAGGGAGGCGGCAACGCAGGGGGAGCTGCAGACGCGAGAGAAGGTTTTCAACGCGGACGCGAGAGCAGGTTTCAGACGCGGGACGCGAGAGCAGGCGGAAACGTCGGGGATTGCCACAAGGAGGGTTAGCATTCGCTGCGAGAAAGAGGGCTGGCGGGCGGGCACGAGGAGTGGAGTCGCGAAAATGAAATCACTGCGATTACCTTTTGCCCTAGTTCCTCTCTCGCGGCCCAGCGTGCGTGGCCACGCTGGCTTCAGTCCGCAAGTTTGCGATGCCACGCTGGAACGTCTGCAGTTGGTCCACACCAAACGTTCGCACCCGATTAGCTTTATATATATATATATATATATAACGTCTTTAATCAAAGACAAATAAATAATTTTTGAGAAATATGAATACATTAGAGAGGTTAGATTTTATTTTCCAGAATTATGAGTTCTTTACGTCAATTAATTTCAAAAATAAACAATATTTTATTTTCCAGAATTCTATCTACTTTATCAATTTTCTTTTTTAGTCGACATATTCAATTTCCGTCAATTAATTTCAAAGATAATCGAGATTTTATTTTTCAGAATTCTTATTTTTCAGATTTTATTCAATTTCTATCTCTTGGGATTGGCCATGAGACATATATTCCAAGCAATTTTTCAATTGAAAAATAAGATGATTATGATTTCTTTATTTAATTTCTTCGATTTCGTTTCGTTTTTTGACTTGCTGTTAATATTTTTTCTGACTATTGTTATTCCGTGAATATCGTTGAATATGGTAAGTTTGTATGGTAAGAGTTATGGAATCATATATATTATTTCAAACATTAAAAATTTACAAACTTAAACTTTTTTGCACAATTTATAAAATTAAATCTCAAACTTCAAACTCAATTTCAATTTTAATAATTTTATAAATAAATTTTCAATTGTATTCTTACTTGAATTTCTAGAACTAAAACAAATTTTAAAATTTTAAAAATTCAATTTTAAAAACATTAAAGTTTAGAAATTGTTTTTTAAATTTATAGCATATTCTATTGTTAAAATAAAATTTATTTAATTGAGTGTAAAATACTTTTAAATGTTTTTAAAGTTTTTCTCAAATTAATTTTGAATATAGTTAAAAAAATTAAAAATATTTTGAAAGTTATCTGTAGGATTTTATCCTGCATTTTTTCTTAAAAATATGTTTAACCATTACTTTAAAAATTATTACTTCGATATTGTTTTCTAAAAAATTATTTTTCAAAAATTTCTTTGAAAAACACATTTTTCTAAATCATTTAAATTCTTTTGAGAAATTTTGAAACACTTAATTTAGATATTTTCGAAAATATTTTGTACAAGTTTTTCATAATTTATAGATAAGTTTGCAAATAAAAGATGCAAATAAAAAATATTCGAAAGAAAAATGGTCGAAGGTATGGTTTAACTTGGATAATTATGTGTTACATATTATTGCTGCAATATAAAATCCTTACGATGTTCGAGAGTAGCTTGAAATATTAAAAGAGGAGAAGAAGCGTTTAAGTTGGAAATTCTCTCTTTTTGTATAAAAATTGAGTTAAGCAATCTAATTGCCAATTCTAGTTAAAAAAATCAACTGGATTATTGACAAAGAGAAAATGAAATGAGGAGTGGAGTCGCGAAAATGAAATCACTGCGATTACCTTTTGCCCTAGTTCCTCTCTCGCGGCCCAGCGTGCGTGGCCACGCTATATACAACGTCTTTAATCGAAGACAAATAAATAATAATTTTTGAGAAATACGAATACATTAGAGAGGTTAGATTTTATTTTCCAGAATTATGAGTTCTTTACGTCAATTAATTTCAAAGATAAACAATATTTTATTTTCCAGAATTCTATGTACTTTATCAATTTTCATTTTTAGTCGACATATTCAATTTCCGCCAATTAATTTCAAAGATAATCGAGATTTTATTTTCCAAAATTCTAAGTACTTTACCAATTTTCTTTTTTAGTTGACATATTTAATTTATGTCAATTAATTTCGAAAATAATTAATTTAGTTTCATAAAAAATTCTCATCGTACATAAGAAAAGGCGAAGCTAAGATATTAATTAGTGTAAACACTGCACCGAATTGTCTAAAGAAACTTTTGTAATTTATTATCTCAAATAGAGTTGGTTGATAACATGAGTAAGTATAATTGATTATTCAACTCGAATAGAGCATATTAGTATTCTTCTTTTTCATAAAATAAAAATGATACCTCTTATTTTTTTTTATTTTACCCAAAATTATCTAAGTAAATATCTAAAATTGACATTTTGCTAAGGCAAACAATTTTACAAATACAATGTTGAAAATCAAAATAAACTGGTTTGCAAGTCGCGACGTCCTTGCCTGGTGAGGCAGCGACCGACTCTTATTCACAAATCATAAGGGGACAACAAATAAAATATTTATAATCGAGAATTATCCATTAAATCCCATTCGAAAGCAAATTTCAAAAGAATAAAGAGGCTAGTGTCACCATCTTTTTTACAGAACAAAGGAAGAATAAAATTTAGGGATTTGGGGTTACATTTGATTGAGCTTCTTTACTTGCTACAAATGGAGAGAAAGTAAGCGTGTAGCTTGCTGCGAAGGCTAGAGGGGCGGCGCGTGTGCAAAGATGAAGTTTAATTAGTTTAGATGGTGTAACCCGTTTCGTCCGCCGCATACGCAGCGTCCGTTCATTCCTCCCGAGCGGCGTGTTGACATCAAAGCCGTCCATCCGCTTTACAATCCTCGCTAGGGTTTCCGGTTCTTATCTATAAATACCGAGCGACTCCCTCTGTGTCACCCGTACCATCGTCAATTTTTCTCTCGCTGCCGTTTTATGCCTTCTGTTTTGCGGCGTTGGCGATCTTTGTCTTCGTAGTCGCCCTTGTTCTTCCAATTCTCATTGGCTTCTACTTTTATGTTTGTAGATTTTTTTTTCATTTTCTTTCTTTTGGATCTATATCGAGGTCTTCTATTTGATGTGATGATCCTTTCCCCAAATGATCGACAGTGAACACGCTGAGCGACTTATTACTTTTCTACTCAAATTTGAGTTGGGAATTTCAAGCCAGGATTCTGATCTTGTTCTCATCCCTTTTTCTTTTTTCATTAATTTGTGTTTAATAATTAGATCATGGCGAGATGATGATCCTTTCCCCAGATGATCGACTATGAACATTCTGCGCGCTATTTCTATTCTCCCTTGAGGAGATCAAGCCAGGACTCTGATCGTCAATGCTGACAATTGAAATTCTAGGTTTTATAGATTGTGTAAATCACCTGTTCATTTTGTTTTGAGTCTATTGTGAGAGAATTTTCTCTCATCAAAATCAATGATCGCGGCGGAGGATATTTTTCTGGGTGAAAATGTCCTTAGCTCTGTTGGAGCAAACAAATTGTGTTTGTATATTCCAGAGTTAACGTCGCATAAAGAGTCTCAGGGTGTTGATTGATCTTCCTTGGATTCCGAGGAACCTGATCCTCCATCTTGAGGCGGTCTCATATTCCATCGCCTGGAATAGCAGCGTCGCTGCAGTTACCTCTTGGGATTGGCCATGAGACATATATTCTAAGCAATTTTTCAATTGAAAAATAAGATGCTTTTGATTTCTTTAATTAATTTCTTCGATTTCGTTTCGTTTTTTGACTTGGAGTTTATATTTTTTCTGACTATTGTTATTCCGTGAATATCGTTGAAAATGGTAAGTTTGTATAGTAAGAGTTATGGAATCATATATATTATTTTAAACATTAAAAATTTTCAAACTTAAACTTTTTTTCGACAATTTATAAAATTAAATCTCAAACTTCAAACTCAATTTCAATTTTAATAATTTATAAATAAATTTTCAATTGTATTCTTACTTGAATTTTTAGAAATTCAAGTTTAAAAGAATTAAAGTTTAGAAATTGTTTTTGAAATTTATATGATATTCTATTGTTAAAATAAGATTTTTTTAATGTAATGTAAAATACTTATAAATGTTTTTAAAGTTTTTTTTTCAAATTAATTTCGAATAGATTTTAAAAAATTAAAAATAATATGGAAATTTATCTGTGAATTTTTATCTTGCAATTTTTCCATTACTTTAAAAATTATTTCTTCGACATTGTTTTCTGAAAAATTATTTTGCAATTTCTTGTAAAAGCACATTTTTCAAAATCATTAAAATCCTTTTGAAAAATTTTTGAAACACTTCATGTAGATAGTTTTGAATATATTTTGTAAATTTTTTTCAAAATTTATCATCAAGTTTGAAAATAAAAGATACATTTTTAAAAAATATTTACAAGTTTACAAATAAATTATATTAGAAAGAAAAATGGTCGATGGATGATTAAACTTGGATAGTTATCTATTAAATATTATTGCTGCAATATAAAGAGCTATGGTAGTGAGTGTGAAATTTAATGTGAATTATGTGATATTTTTTGTGTATACGTTTCATTGTCGACATCGACGGTGGTTTTCGATTGTTATCCGAATAAAATTATAACTTGGGTGCATGTCGACTCGTACAATTGAGGTGTCATATTATTTATGTTAGATTTTAAATTTATGTTGTCTATTATTTTTAAAATCCTTAGAATATTTTGTTGGAGAGTTGCTTGAAATTTTAAGACGAGATGAAGCGTTTAACTTAGAAATTGTCTATATAAAAGTTGCGTTAAGCAATGTAAGTGCCAATTCTAGTTTTAAAAAAATCAAACAAATGGATGAATCAGGTGACAAGTTACTTGGATTGGATATTTATAGGCGTATTCAAGCAAGCCGATTTACAGGGAGGCAGATTCAAACTGCCTATTCAAGCCGGTTCACTTTGGCTCGCGAGGCAGATTCAAACAAGCCGGCTCTCTTCGGCTCGCGAACTGTGTAGGCTGCTTCATGACGACATGAGTTGGTTTGCGGTTTTAGGAATTTTTTGTAATTGTGAATTTGTTTCTTCATATATATATATATATATATATATATATATATATATATATATATATATATATATATATATATATATATATATATTCTGGATCCATGGGTCGAATGGAGATTTTCTAACTTGCCAAAATAATAGGTCAGCTTGTGCCTGCTTAGCGAAATGGTCGGGTTGCCATGGCTTATTTGTCTCGTCTTGAATTTGACTTGTCTGACAACTTTAATTATCGAAACTAAATTTTAATGAATTAGAGGAGATATGTTTGCCAGTTCGTCGACTAGACCATATGTTTGTCAGTTTGTGGGAAAAGATGCGAGGACATATTTTCACTTTGAGAGCAATTTTAGACGTTGATCCAATTAAAGAAAGATTGAGGGAGTATTTGGTTCAAATTTATTAATCAGAATGGTAATGGGATTTATTGAAGGGTCAATGAGAATGAGAATCATAATTTCATTGGTAGTGATTGGTTCAAATCCTAGAATGAAAATTATTATCATTGATGATGTTTGATTCAGTTTAACTTTAGTAATGAGAATCCATAAAAATTTCAAAGTTACCTAAAATAATAGAATTATTATAAAATAGAGAAAATGAAATAAAATGAGTTGAGAAATAAATTAGAAAAATATAAAGAAAAATTATGAGAAGTAAGTTAAATAAAAAGAAATTAGAAGAAAAAAGATAGGAGAAAATACAATAATAGAGAAAATAAAGAGAAAAAGTAGAGAGAAAAAATAAGATAAGATAGATGTGATAAAAAATAGAGAGAAAAATCATTAAAAAAATATAGAGAAAAAAAATGAGATGAGAGAGATAGAAAATAATGATATAGAAAATGTAGAGAGAGTGTGATAGATTAAAAATTTTTGATGTTCAAACCCGGGCTGTTATAGATTCAATGTCACATTCAGTAAAAATATAGTAAAAAGTAAAAATAAATATAGATAAATTATGATAAGAGAGGTAGAGAGAGAAAGTAATATTAAATATATAGAGAGAGAAAATGAGATAAGAGAGGTAGAGAGAGTGATATAGAGAGAAAAAGTAAAAAATAAAGATAGATAAATTATAATAAGAGATGTAGAGAGAGAAAGTGATATTGAAAATATATAGAGAGAAAGTGAGATGAGAGGGTAGAGAGAGAAAGTGATATGGAAAATGTAGAGAGAGAAAATGACATGTGAAATGTACAGAAAAAATGAATAAATTATGATAAGAGAGGTAGAGAGAGAAAGTTATTATCAAAATATGATAGAAAGGTAGAGAGAGAAAATAATATAGAAAATATAGAGAGAAAAAGTGATATAGAAAATATAGAGAAAAAGTGATCTATAAAATATTAAAAAAAGTGAAAAATTAAGATAGATAAATTATAATAAGAGAGGTAGAGAGAGAAAGTAATATTGAAAATATATAAAGAGAAAATGAGATCAAAAAGGTAGAGAGAGAAAATAATAGAAAATGTAGAGAGAGAAAAGAATAAATATGTAGAGATAAATTTTAAAATGTGGAGAGAGAAAGTAAAATGAGATAATATAAAAAGAAATAGTAAAATAAAAAATAAAAAATAAAAAAATGAGTGTTTTCGATATATGAAAAGGAATGAATGATTGAAGAATTTGATTGATGAGAGGGGAGTAGGGAATGAAAATGAGAGAATGATTCTCTTATTTTCATTCCCATTGACACTTACCAAACAGTGTCAATGGGAATGATTACCATCCATTCCCATTCCCTAGTCCCTACTACCCTCAACCAAACGCCCCTGAGTGAACCAATAGGGTTCATTCGTTTTATTATTTTATCTATGATTTTGTTTTGTTTATGTAAAAAAAAGATGATTTTCAACCAGCGATATTCACCTCCTATTTTGCTTTCTGTCCTAGACTTTTAATAATATCCTATAATATTCATTTGCGGTATAAAATAGAAATCATTAAGAATTTTTATTTATTTTTTATTCATTTTACCGGCTGCACATTTTATTTCCAAGAATGAATTGGAATAATTGTTCCAAAGTGTCTTGAATCTTGTAGCTTACTTTATCATCCTATTAATGTTAGGTTTTCATGTTCTATAACATCCTTGTGTTGAGGTGAGTGTGATAAAATGGATTAATGAATATTAATAATCTTTGAGCAACCCTCGATCATTATAAATGATTTTGCTTAGTTAATTTTTCTAATCATACTTTTAATTTTTTTTTAAACACTTCAAGTGTCACAGTCTTACTATAGTAAGTCTCCATGACTCCTTCAATAATCAATCAAAGGACATTATTGGTAAAGTTCCCCTTGATTTAGTGCTTTAATCAATCAATTAATATATCTATAGAAAATCGTCAACTTTGTAATTTTATTCTAATGACTCTTGCAAAGTCTTGACCATCATTGTTACACTATATTCATAATATAGTATCATCCAACTTTTTAAGGTATGGTTCACAATGTAAAATTCTATTCTTCCTTATGAATAACTCTCTCGACACTTAAGGTTCACCTATAAATGTGTTAGGGGTATTTTTTTATAGCAATTTTATTATGTATATTTTCTTCAAATAATAATAATATCTTTTAAGAAGAATTTTTTTAATTTTTCTCCGGTACTCGAATAAGAGTGGGGTCTATGGTCGCCAAAACCACAAATATTATGTTAAGATAGTTGGAATTTAGATTGGATGGATTGGTTGTGTTGATCCAACCGTTAGGTTCGGTTATTCAGCTCGTTGATGAGTCGAGGACTCAAATTGGTGGAGCTCGATATGATGATGTTAACATTGTCTCATTTATATTTTCAACATACCCTTTCAGTTATTGATGTATCACTTCGAGTACGAGATATATCCTTCTTAGTATTGTCATTACCGATTTAATTTTGTCGATCGTTGACACTAAAAAAAAGACATTAGGAACTGAATTTTCGATCATTATATTTTTCACAACTAAATTTTAATTATAGAATTTAAATTCTGTTGCTAATTTAACACTCATAGTATTGTTTTGTTATACAACCTTTATAAGGTATTGTTCTCGCATAGGAAAATTTCTATCATTTCTTATGAATAACTCTCTCATCGCTTAAGGTTCACCTTTAGATGCATTGGGGCATCTTTTAATAGTAACCTTACGAGGTATATTTTTTTTTCAAGAAATACATGATCTTTTACTATCATGGTTTGAAAACAATTACGGAGAATTTCTTTGATATTCCGGAAAGGAATCGACGCGGATGACGAATCACCAGAGTACAGCCCACAAGGAAGATGGCGAGGAGAAGAAGATCATGCCCTGCAAGATTAACACGAGCATTAATGAAACACATCAGGGGTTTTCCAGCGGAGCCCACTCCGACGCTCAAATCAGAATCTAGGTCACTTACAGGAGGGCAACGAGGAAGTAAAATATTTGTCAGTTCAGAGAGCGTACCCCCTTACTTGCGTATAGAAGCACTTTATATACCTGAGGGCGTGGTCACACGTATTTCAACGTTCTCCTCCATGTTCCGTACTCGTCGGTTATATGATAATTTTTAGGTAACGACCGCAGCGATTATTAAGGCCTTAATTATCACGTGTAGCAGACAATAATTATCCGACTACTTTTCTGATCTGGAAAGGGGAACGGTTACTTAAAGTCGGGCTATCTGGTGTATTAACCTTTGGGCTCCGCTCTCCTGAGTGGATCTTGGGGTATCTTCTCCCGGGCCGGCCTTCGACGTCTGTCCCCCGAGGTGGTCTTGGGGGTTTTCCCTTCCAAGGTGACCTCGGGAGTGCATGGCCCGACCTGACCTCAGGAGTCTATCTTCCTGAGGTGGTCTCAAGAGCCTATGACCCTGCCTGCCCTCGGGCGTATGTCATCCCGAGATAGTCTTGGATGCATGTCCTCCTGAGGTGGTCTCAGGGGTCTGTCATCCCCAGGTGATCTCAAGAGCTTAAGGCCCGGCCAGCTCCCGGGCAATTGTACTCCCAAGGTGTTCTCGAGAGCTTGACCTCAGTCTTCAAGTTCAGTGGACCCTGACACGTAGCTTCCCTATGTCACGTGTCACCCTGGGATGCTCGACCCCATCACAAGTCCCTCCCTTCAAGTCAAATCGAAGGAAGTGTTGTTGACTGATTAGACCAGTGATGCAACGAACGAAAGCTACGCATCTGTGGGTCCATATATCTATTACTTCTCCCTTGGCGGCTTGTCGAGTCCGAAGAATCGAAACATTTATCCCTTAGCCCGTGGCAATTCTTTTTGAATTAGTCCAAAAGGCTCTGTGAATTCCGAGGGATAACAATGATAGCTGTCTATCACCCAGTAAAAGTGCATGGAGTCTCTTAATGGCGACACACCACCTCCGCGAGTGCGGCTTTGCCACGTGTTTAGACTCCTTTCTTCGGGATCTCTTGCTGATACACGTCGTAGGGCCATATCAAACGACGACCTCGAGGAGCGGCGATGCCTCGAGATGGGCGTTTATCACCGTCCAAGTGTCATACTCCCATTGTTCTCACGAGGGCGACTTCTCCTCTATAAAAGAGGAGGTGAAAACATTCGTCCATCTTCTGATATCGTCAATTAGCTAACTTTGTGCGCTTCGTCCTCGTCTACTATCGTCTTCTTTCATTAAGGCTTCTTCCTCACGCGTATGTTCCCCCCCTGTTCCATCTTCCTCCCCTTCTCTCCTTAGAAGCCATGGGTAAGGAAGGGGGAAAGGACCAAGGTAGGAAGGAGATTTTGGAGAAGGATTATCAACCGGAGTGGTATGAATCCGCTTCCTCTAGGTTTAGGTCAGAAACCCTCCGAGCTACTTGTGAATCATACGACATTCCGGTAAAACTGGAGGTAGAGGTTCCTAGGGTAGATCAATCTCCCGTAGAGCCTCCCCTAGGGGGTTTCACTTTCTTCCTAGGGAAGGTGGAATTAGGGTTTCGCTTTCCTCTTCCACCTTTTTTCATGAGCATCTCTTCCTATTTCAACATACCTCTGCATCAGATGGCTCCCAACGCCTTCATCCAGATGGGCGGAGTGTTTATCCTCTTCAATCTCTTTGACATTCCTTTAACCCCCTGTTTTTTCCAATTCTTTTTCATCCCCACACAAGCATCCATGGGGGCCTTCAGTTTCATGGCTCGCCCCAGCCATAGGTTCATAGGGGGTCTTCCTTCCTCCCATAAGGGATAGAAGGAACGTTTCTTCTTCATCCAACTGTCTCAGCGCCCTTTCAGCCCCATTCGCTGGAGGGAAAACCTACCAACCCCCCCGGAGCTAGAGACTTCCAGCAGGATCTGGGCTATCAACGGGCTAGGAGCATCCTGTCCGGCATGGAGTTTAGCGGCTCCGATCTAGTGCAGAGTGATGAACTCATGTACTGAGCGGGGCTCAGCCCTAAAGTCACCAGCATGAGTCCCAGCCTCGGTAAGCTTATCTTTTTACAGACGCTCGTTAATTCTAACTGATGTTTTGTTGCTTGTACATTGCAAAGGACGTCATGCTATCCCGGGCGATGAACCGGCTCCTTAAATGGGAGCAGGCCAACGAACATGCCCTGGCCCCTCCTCCAGTTCCCCTGTCTCGGTGGTTGAGTCGGCTGAAGCTCTGGAGGAGGCAACGGAGCAGCCCGACGACCAAGGGACGCCAGAGCAACCTGACCCACAAGGAGCGAATGAGCGACTTGATGACGAAGGGATGCCAGAGCTGCCTGGTGCCCAAGGAACCGACCTCTCTCTCGCCCTCATTGAGATGGGCTGGAATGAAGAAAGGTCGGTGTCCCAGACCGGGCCACCGATGGATAAAGAAGACAAGAAGCTGAGGAGGAAGCGGCCCGATAAGCGATCGGCAATCCGGAGGAGGTTGAGGAACTTTGTACCTCCCAAGCTCCCCCCTATCCCTGAGGAGGAGGACCTGCCCTCCCCCGAGGAGGAGGACACGATGCCCCTGTCTAAGCGGTTCAAATAGACGACAACTCCAGAGACGGGGCATCAGACAACTACGCCCTCCCCGACAAGTTCCTCTATCACCTCAAAAGGTAAGCAGGCGATGCCCATCGAGCCGCGACTAAGGCTTGACCGCCTGCTCCAGAGACTCCAAGCGGCAGAGGAGGCAACTTCTAGAAAGCCCCAACCTGTGCAACTGAAGGAGGTCTCCGCCGAGGGTCGTTCTTCCGAGGGAGCGTCCAACTCTGAGAAGGAAGTCCCGAGCCCCTCTACAGTGCCTCCAGAGGCACCTGCCAGCCAGCTCATCCCCCGCACCAGAGATATATCCTCCTCCTGGAGTTGGTACGATGCGCCGAGGAGCCAGGGCGACCTGAGAGGAAGGGCCTTGAGTGCCTCGGTTGGACCCCTGGCCAGCCTGCATGAGTCTCTCTTGAAGGTAAAGGTATTATTTTTCTTGTTATCCTTGCTCATGTTTTCCAGCCCTTATTCTCTGTTGCAGGGCGCTTACGACTGCCTTGCTGCGAGTCGGCAGTTGTATTCCAGGCGAGAGATCGATCCTCTAATCCGCAAAGTAGTCATATCAGAGGCAGAGGTCTATCATGCCCGCAGGGGGGGCCTCATGCAGGCGGATGTCAGCAGAGACCTCAGGGCTAAAGTGGAGTACTACATGGACTCCCTGCAGGCCTCAGAATCCACCCTGCACAGCTCTCGCCATCGAGAGCGCCTGCTGTCGGAGAGGG
This sequence comes from Boesenbergia rotunda, assembly GCA_024364735.1. Lineage (NCBI taxonomy): Eukaryota > Viridiplantae > Streptophyta > Magnoliopsida > Zingiberales > Zingiberaceae > Boesenbergia > Boesenbergia rotunda. The sequence goes on from JAGFNQ010000644.1 coordinate 109,601, forward strand.
TCATTGCCCATTCAAATGCCCTGCGTAATCTGGCCAAGGAGCGGGAACAACTCCCGGCCAGGGAGAAGAAGCTGTCCGGGGATGCCCAACTTCTGGAGTCTTCGACGGAAGCCTTGAATGGTCGGATACAAGAACAAGCGCGCCAGCTGGCCCAGAAGGAATCTGTAATAAAGGCGGCGGCTGATCACATGTCCGACCTTCAGGAAGACGTCGCCTGGGCCAATTCAGAAATCTTGGTCACCTCAGAGAGGCTCAAGGAAGCCTTAGAAGATAGAGACCAAATGTCCTCTGAGGTGGCCCAGTTGAAGGCTGCTAAGGATGAAGCTGAGGCTGAATTGCAATACTACAAGGATGACGAGGCATCCCGACCGAGAGAGACCGGGGCAGAGCTCAAGGCTAGGTTTTTACAGCCCGATGAATTCAACGATATTCTGGTTAGACAGGTCCTAAAGCGCCTGAAATAGGGCTTTAATGATGCCATCCAGCAGCTCCAGAAGGCCCAATTGCTAAAGTTGGACGTGGACCTGAGTTTTATGAGTGTTGGTTAGGTTTGGGATGAGCTCCCGCCTAAAGAGAAGAAACTATAGGAGTTCTTCCCCTACCTGCGCTATGTGTTTCCCTTTTTTGCTTTTTACTTGTTTTTTTTATATACTTCCAATGTAATTGTCTAGCTGGAATGAAAAAGCTTTTGCATGATTCTGTCTTGAGCACTTTGAGGATATCCCTCTCTGGAATGCATGTTTTTTGCCTCGTGTTGCTCCTGCATTGCGTTACATCAAGTGAAGGGTCGAGCTGCTGTAGCCACAAGGATGTGACCTCTAGCTCAGCGGTCATAAGGAGAGAACGAGTCTAAGGAAGCGTCCCTTCAACAGAGGAGAGCTCGGATAAAGGAGCGGCATGGCTCCCGGCCTCCTTGGTTGATTTTAATAATCATACCGCCCATAGGTCCTTGCTTTTTGTATTTCCTTTGAATGTGATCTTCAATGTACCCTATTCATAAGTAAAAGGAAACTTGTTACCTATGTGTTGCGGGTTACTTGACAATAATTAAACTTCATGCTTATTTTCAATGTATGATGGTGTTCTTCTATATCTCATTGACTAATGTTGGCTCCCCCTGTATGTGGTTGATATCTACTACCGGGGGAGAGACAAGAATTCCGTGCGTTGTACGTCATCGACGTAGGCTAGGGCTTGGCTCGGCCTGCTTAACGAATTGCCAAGGCCAACTTACTCTGTACGTTAACAGATCTTCCTCATGACCATGGTTAAGGTTAGTAGCCTTTGGTCGGATATAATCGTCCACACGACCCGGCCTACTCACCTCGGGCATCCGCGACACCACGAGGTAGTAGGGTTTTTTCAGCTCCTAGTCGGGCATCCGTAGCACCACTACCAGGCTTACTCACCTCAGGCATCCGCAACACCACGAGGTAGTAGGGTTTTTGCAGCTCCTAGTCTGGCATCTGCTGCACCACGACCAGGTCTACTCACCACGGGCATCCGCAGCACTACGAGATAGTAGGATTTTTGCAGCTCCTGGTCGGGCATCTGTAGCCCCACGACCAAGCCTACTCACCTCGGGCATCCGCAGGACCACGAGGTAGTAGGATTTTTGCAGCTCCTGGTCGGGCATCGCAGCACCATGACCAGGCCTACTCACCTCGGGCATCCGCAGCACCACAAGATAGTAGGGTTTTTGCAGCTCCTAGTCGGGCATCCGCTGCACCACGAGGTAGTAGGGTTTTTTAGCTCCTAGTCAAGCATCCGCAGCATCACGACTAGGCCTACTCACCTTGGACATCCACAGCACCACGAGGTAGTAGGGTTTTTGCAGCTCCTGGTCGGGCATCCGCAGTACCACGACCAGGCCTACTCACCTCGGGCATCCACAGCACCACGAGGTGGTAGGGTTTTTACAGCTCCTGGTCGGGCATCCGTAGCACCACGACCAAGCCAACTCACCTCGGGCATCCGCAGCACCACGAGGTAGTAGGATTTTTAGGAAGCTACTCTGGATCTTGATGAGATATCTCGTTTGTTTCTTTGATTACTGAAACTGCAAAGCAGTGCAAACATGAATACAAATACATCGGATATCTCATAAGTCTCATCGAGTACGATATGGTTGGAGGTAATTGTTATGACACGACCTCTCAAGTTTCTTGCCCTTGTCGTCTTGTAGATAGTAGCTACCTCCGACGAGCTTTTTGACGACTATGTAAAGCCCGCTCCACTACGGCTCGAGTTTTCTGAGCTCGCCTACAGGCTTGATTCTTTTCTAGACCTTGTCACCAACTTGAAAAGCCTTGGCGATTACTCGGCGATTGTATGCTTGCTGCATACGCTGTCTGTATGCCACTAGCCGGGTAGCTGCTTTGTCGCGCACCTCTGACACATGGTCTAGGTCAATCAGTCATTCTTGATCATTTTCCTCCTTGTTATAGTGTTGCCACTGGGTTGACTCCTCTCCGACTTCCACCGGGATCACTGCCTCAGCTCCATATACGAGCTGAAAGGGACTCTGACCTGTTCCTTCTCTTGGAGTGGTGCGGTAGGACCATAGAATGCTGGGGAGCTCATCTACCCAGCTACCTCCGATGTGGTCCAGCTTTATCGTGAGTCCCTTGATGATCTCCCAGTTGATGACCTAGGCTTGGCCATTACCCTGGGAGTATGCGACTGAAGTGAAGGCTTGCCGAATACCCAGTCCTTCACACCATTCCTTGAGTTTGCGCCCGGCAAACTGTCTTCCATTATCCGATACCAATTTGTGAGGGATGTCATACCTGCAGACAATGTCCTTCCACAGGATCTGTTAGTGATATGAGAGAAGTGTCTTAAGGCAATCGCCTTATGATTGTAATCATTTATTCTAATAAATGAATATTCACTATTTGAGTATACATGTTTGTGTATTTGATTGAGATCTTAAACTCATTTACTGAATGTCCACAATACAATTCACAGCATGAGAGAATTTGTGATGAATTCAAAACTAGTGATTATCTCTACATGTGCAATTGTGAAGTATTGAAATTGTCCCTAGTCGATGAATTGATAAATACAGACGCTATCAATTCTGTTGAGACTAGCATGGGTTATTCTCTAATCAGCTGATTCCCATTGGCTGGTGACATTGAGATGTCCGGAGATAAACATGAATGCTAGTTAAGGGAACTAGTTCATTGGAATGACTGGCTGTAAAACTTCATATGGTAGTCTACATATAGATATGTCAGTGAAGTTCTTACTGCAGCTTAAGTGTGATGTTCCTTTGACTTGCGGTGTTCAAGTCATCTTGGTCATGGAGACTTATACTTTGACATCTTAAGCAAGCATCTCCAAGGAGGCGTGGACCCAGGATGATTGGGTATAAGTTGAAGTGCCTAAAGATGTTTGAACAGCCTACAAAGGATTCACCACTCCTTGCGAGGAGATGTATACCCGAGGCCTATCGTCGGATTGTTACTCGAAGCCTCTGGCCAGAGCATGACATGTTCAGAGTATGAATCTCTTAAATACATGAGAGTAATTAGAATCGGTAGGACGAGAAAACGTTACTTGGGCTAGGTGTGACGTAGTCAGCCTAGTGGGGACTGACACACATAGACCATATCCTGAACTAAGTGGGTATAAGATGGTGAAGGGAATAGGGCACGATTCATTATAGCTGCTGAAGGGTTTCAGAATTGTTTCTGAGGTCAACCGTTGATCTTTCGATTAATTGGGGATCATGATGTACTACTAGGTGCCACTCATGATCGTTCTATAATTGATTAATTATAGACGGCCAACATAAATCGAAAGCCTATTTAGTCACACGCACTACGAGTAATCCGAGGGATTTAAAACGAGTTGAAAATTGGATTTTCCAATCAAGAGAGATTAGGTTTGGTTGAGCCAAACGATAAGTCGAATCTGAATTTTTCAGAGACGCATCGGAAGCATAAAATGGCTAAGTCTTTTGAAGACTTAATAGATGAATTAAATAAGTTTAATTCATTGGGGCTTGGCTTGGATGGGCCGGCCAAAGAGGGCCTCCATCCTCTTTGCTTGGCCGGCCACAACAAAGGGAGAGAACCAAGTTTTTGGTTCAATTTATAAAATAAACCAAGTGTGGTTTGTTTTATAAAATTATGGATGATATAAATTTTTATATAATAAACCAAGGTTTGGTTTATTTTTCATGGAAATTAAAATGAACCATGGATTAGTTTATTTTATCAATCATGGATTGATTTACCACAATAAGGAAATTTATTCCATAAGAGAGAAGAGACTTGATTGATTTTTATCATGAATTAAAATATGATTTTAACCATGATATAAAATTAAACTTGGCATGATGGAATAAGTTATTCCATATTTGAGAGGCTTGATGGTTGAGAGGTCACTATATAAAGGACCCAAGGCAAGGCTTTGGTAATAATCAAAGAGATAAAGGCATAAGCTCTCTCCCTCTCTTTCTCTCCTTCTCTTCTCCCCTTCTTGCTGTGCGCCAACCAGCCCCAAGAAGGAGCACCAGCCGGCCACCCCTGCCCTTTCCCTGCCGACCACCACCTGCTGCCGGAGAAGGAAGCTCCGGCCATCTCTTGGCCAGAAGAAGGTGCTGCCGGAATTAGAGTTTGCCTTATGGATCCTTTTTGCCGCAAGCCTCTTCTTTTGCTTCGCCGAAATTTTGATTCCGGCCATCCTTTTGTGGTTAGTCTTCCGACTTCTCTCTTGGTTTTTCTTGTCGCGTTCTCGGAGAATCTAGTAGTTCTCGAGAACACGAAACTCGTGGCTTTGCGAAGTCATCCCGAAGATACTCGGCGTGGACGCGAATAGAGGCGGAGCTTCCAAGGGACGCTTACGGTTGGATCTCGTCCCTTCCTTCGAGTTACGTGAGGTAATACGTAAATTAGTTTATATTTCTGCAAAATTTCAAATATATGATCATGTCTACACAAGATAAAATTGCATGCTTAGATGTGTAGTTAAATGATTTAGAGAAATTATTTATGCTAAACCTTCTGCTGCACGTAATTAATTTTGAAATTACGAACCCGCATCCATGTCAACATGCACCCGGTCCCAACAGGATCTTCATCACTACGACCTCTGTGATGTGTGCAAGAGGCTCAGCATCCACCCATTTGAAAAAATAATCCACCAGAACCAGCAAGAACTTCTTCTATTGGGGCCCGATTGGAAATAGACTCACAATGTCCATTCCCCATTGATTAAATGGGCAAGAGACTATGGAGACTCGCAGCAGCTTAGTCGGGCGGTGAGTGATATGTTGATGCATTTGACAGGCCTCACATCTAGTGACGAACTTGAGGGTGTTGGAACTTGGATAGCTATAGAGAGGGGGGTGAATGTAGCCAGCTACTCGAAATTACTCCCCTCTTGAGCTTTTCTTTCTGCGATCAGATTAGCAGCGGAAACAAAACAGCAGAAAGAAATACAGAGAAGGAAGAACAAACCAAACAAACGCTAACACCGCGATGTACAAGGTTCGGGGATAACTTGCCCCTACTCCTTGGCGTACCCGTGATGTGGGCGATCCCTTGATCGTCGGCAAATCAAGCCCCGGTGACCCAGATAAAACAGCGCCTCCTTCTCGGTGGAGAAACCTCTCCACAAGCGTCTCAATAGGATATAAGATAAGCTCACGAGACTAAGAAGGATCGCTCACAAAGGTGTAACAATAACGCTCAAGCACAAAGTAACACACAGAGAGCTCATCTTTTTCTTCATCGCCAACCAACACTTAACCCAGCTGCCCAACGCCAGGTCACAGACGGTCCTCTACAACTCCTAGTTGCTCCTCTGCTACTGCTCAGCTACCCTGACCTCTCCTGGACTCCCTGAGCTCTCCTCAGCCGAGCCCCAGTCAGCCTCAGGTCAGCTTCCAGCCATTGCCAGCGCCCGTTGTAAACTGCGATAGAAAACTGCCAAACCTGCTCAAAGGAAAGTCTCCCATTGACTCTCCTCCAATGTTTGAACCATCCCTGTAAAGCCTGCACACTTCAACAGAAGCTTAGCAAATCATATCAAATGAAATCGGCAATGTATCAGAGAATCGGCAGAGAAAACAGTCGCGAACAGAGCGTCTGACAGCGTATTTGAATTAAAGTTCAGCTCCTGATCGATCCCCAGACCTATCCAGCAGTCTGCAGCACACTCCTGATCGGTCCCCATACCTATCAGGCTGTTCCCTGATCGGTCTGGTGACCGATCAGGCTGCTTCCTGACCGATCAGAAGTCATCCTGATCGGTCATAAGGAGAACCTCGCAATTTCTGAGATCCCGTGGATCATTCACCAGTCCGATCTGAATAGTATCCCTGATCGGTCACCAGACCGATCAGGAACCAAGCAGTAAGATTCCCAAACTCACTGTATGCTCCCTGATCGGTCACCAGACCGATCAGGAGCCAAGTAGTAAATGAACTGTATGCTCCCTAATCGGTCACCAGACCGATTAGGAGTCGAGCAGTAAGGTTCCCAAACTCAATGTATGCTCCCTAATCGGTCACCAGACCGATCAGACATAGCTGGATCGGTCACCAGACCGATCCAGTCAGAGACAAATCCACTCCAAGTCACGAGTACAAGCCTCCAACCCTTCTCTGACTCGTGCTTGGTCCCTCGGACCAAGACTCCATGCCCAGTCTCACTCACCAGGACTTCAACCTAGCCCTCCAAGCCAGGATTTCATCCACCTAGCCCTCCAGGATAAGACCTGACCCTCCAGGCTAGGACCTGACCCTCCAAGCCAGGATTTCATCCACCTAGCCCTCCAGGCTAGGACCTGACCCTCCAAGCCAGGACTTTTCACACCTAGCCCTCCAAGCTAGGACCTAACCCTCCAAGTTAGGACTTTTCCACACCTAACCCTCCAAGTTAGGACTTTTCACACCTAGCCTTCCAAGCTAGGACTTTTTCACACCTAACCCTCCAAGTTAGGACTTTTCACACCTAGCCCTCCAAGCTAGGACTTTTCCATGCCAGCGTGCGATCTCCCGATCCACCTGGACTTAATCCGAATTCAACCAAACTTGAATCAAACTTAAATCGGTGTCAAACACCAAAACAACAATCAGGGTTAGACTGCATCAACAGAGGGCATCGGCCTGCAACGTTGGTTAAAAGTATCCTGCCATGATGATCTTCCTAGCCAAGTATCTTCCCCCAATATGGATTCCGCAAATACCTTCATGGACTTCCCGCATGATGTAGTCGACTTCCTCTAGCCCGACACACTTGAGTAATGGACAGGTGAAGACTCTCTTGTATAGTTGATCTTCAACTAACATAAATCTAGAAGCCCGGCGGCAGAATAGTCGGCCTCCTTTATCATCAGCCGGCGGGCTCCCACTACGCAGGAACTCCACATAAGGTTGTCTCCAATCAGTCAATGTAGTGCCCCCGGTCTCTTCTTTGATTTGAGCTACCATTCCTTCTGGAGTACTGGGCTCGTCCAGTTCCATGAGGTAATAGAGCTAGCCAACTTAGTTAGCTCGTCTGCCTTGACATTGTCTGTCCGGGAGAACTTTTGTAGAATAACCTCTGTGAAGGAGGATCTCAACAGCTCATAGATGTCCACGTACTTCTGAAGACGAGCTGAGAGTTCGAATGTAGGATGACCTGAGCAACTCCCAACTGTTTGGCTGCTTGTAAACCTGCTAGAATTGCCTCATATTCGGCTTCGTTGTTGGTAGATCGGAAATGGAGACGGATGGATAAATGCAATGCATCTCCCCTGGGAGAAATCATTAGAACTCTGACTCCATTGTGTTTGTTGTTGGAGGACCCATTGACATAGACCTTCTATATTCCATCAGCTTCGAGCTTCGGGACGACTTCAAGCATAAAATCAATGAGAGCCTGAGCCTTGATGGCAGTGCGGGGCTGATACTCAATCTCATACTTGCTTAGCTCTGCTGTCTACTTGATCAACCGACTCGAGGTCTCAGGATTGGTGAGGACGCACCCAAGCGGGTTGTTGGTGAGAACCACAATAGGATGTGCTAAGAAGTATGGCTTGAGCCTCCGGGCCATTAGCACCAGAGCATAGGCCAACTTCTTCATAGTGGTATACCTTGTCTCTGCGTCCTTTAGGAGATGTTCGAAGAAGTAGACTGAATACTATATAGTGCCTTCTTCCTGAATGAGCGCCGAGCCCACCACTTGTTCAGCCACGGACAGGTAGACGAACAACGTCTCTCCCTCTAATGACTTATGAAGGATGGGGAGCTTGGCGAGGTATACTTTCAAATTTGTGAAACTTTCTCGCACTGGTCGTCCCATTCAAACTTGACTGTTTTCCTTAAAATCTTGAAGAATGTCAGAGTTCTGTCAGCAGACTTGGAGATGAACTTGGACAGGGCCATAATTCTGCCATTCAGGCGCTGTACATTCTTGAAGTTGCGAGGCGATGACATGTCGAAGATGACCTTCGCATTTTCTGAATTAACCTCAATCCCCCTCTCTGTCACTATATACCCTAAGAACCGGTCACTCTTCACCCCAAACAGACACTTAGCCGGGTTCAGCTTCAGCTTGTTGGCCCTTAGGGTAGTGAAGGTCTCTTCCAGGTTGGCTATCATGTCTTTCCCCTTGTCTGTCTTTACCAGGATGTCATCTATATAGACTTCGATGTTCCTCCCTATATGGTGCCGGAAGACCTTATCCATCATCCATTGATATGTTGCTCCTGCGTTGCGCAACCCAAACGACATAACGTTGTAGTAGTAAGTACCGTCTGCTGTCATGACCTTTTCTTGGTCTTTAGGAGCAAGAGGAACTTTGTGATATTCCTGATAAACATCCAGCATCGAAATAAACTCACAACCGGAGGTAGAATCTACCAACCGATCTATCCGAGGCAAGGGGTAGCAGTCTTTGGGGAAGACTTTATTTAAATCTCTAAAATCGATACAGACCCGTCATTTACCCCTCGGCTTAGGGACAAGTACTATATTAGCCAACCAAGTTGGGAATTAAACTTCTCTAATGTGTCCGGCCTTCAGCAACTTGGCGACTTCCTCTCTAATAAGCAGCCAATTAGACGACTTCTCATATCCGGAGTAAGGTCGACAGCATTCCTTGTAACCCCTCCCATCTGTTGAGGATGGATCTGAACCTCCTCGCTCTTGACCTCTTCCATTCTTGATTCTTCTTTGAGTCCTTCCTCCTCTCAAGGGTTAGCGAGGTCAATCTGTAGCATTTCATGAGCTCTCGGGTGTTTGCGAGCTTTCGACCTGACCTCCCTGTTGTAGCATCGTCGAGAAGCTAGCTGATCCCCTTTGACCTCTGCCACTTATTCACCCACCAGGAACTTAATTTTCTGGTGGTAGACTGAGACCACCGCCTGGAATGTGCTGAGAGTCGGGCACCCCAGAATGGCATTGTAGGACGATGGAGCATCTACGACCATGAAGGGGGTCCTTCTTGTCCTCTCCAGCGCGTCATCTCCCAATGACAGGGATAATGAGATTTGCCCTATCGACTGCACTCAGTATCCGGTGAAGTCGAAGAGCGGAGTGGACCCCAACTACAACTCGTCCTCATCGATTTGCATTTGGTCCAGGGTTGCCTTGTATAGGATGTTAACAGAACTATCTATATATACGAACACGCGCTTAACCTCGTAATTTATAATGCTTGTGAGAATTACCGCACGTCTTCATGGGGGGCTTCCACGTCTTCCAGGTCTTCAGGGCCGAAGGAGATAACAAGGCCCTGACACTGACTACTACTCATTTCGATGACATAATTCTCCAGCCAACGAGTGTGGGCCTTCCTCGCCCGATGAGAGTCCCCTTTGGTAGGATCTCCAGAAATCACTCCCACATGGCCCGAAGGGGGCCCCCGCACTGGAGCTTTGCCTTTCTTGAGATCTCGTTCGGTGAGAGAGATTGGCGGGGTGCTATCTCCCGATTCCTTCCCTTAGAACGCGACCGGGATCTCCGCCTAGGTCCATCTTCTCCTGACTATTGCTTGCGAGAAGAACTTCACCGCAGGGATCTCTGTCGGTACCCTGCTTTCTTCGACCGCTTCCAAGGTTTGGCATCCGCTTCTTAAGCTAACCTCTTCTTCAAGGTGTGGCACTCCTCTGTGGAGTGTGTTGTACTGCCGTGGAAGTCGCAGTACTTCTTCGGTGGCTCCGGTTTGACCATGTCGACTGTTTCCACCAGTCTCTTCTTACCAACCTAGTGGTCTTTCCCTAAGCGAGGATCCTTCACCCGGGTTGGTGCTGGTGGTTCCCTTCTCTCAGACCGTATCGAGATCTGCAGAGGGGCTCCGGCAGGCTCTTTATGGCCAGTGTGCTGCACCTCTTTGAAGTTGACGTGTTTGACAGAGCAACCCAGTAAGTCGTCGAAGGTGATTGGAGGCTTCTTCACCAGTGATATGAAGAAGTCGCCTTCGGAGAGTCCCTGGGTAAAGGCGCTGACAAGGATCTCTGATATAGCGGTTGACACATCTTGCGTCACCCGATTGAACCGCTGGATGTAGTCCTTCAGCGGTTCCTTCGCCTTCTGTTTGAGGGAGAACAGATTTAACACTGTCTTCCTTATGGATGTACCCCACAAGGAAGATGACGAGGAGAAAAAGATCACGCCCTGCGAGATTAACACGAGCGTTAATGGGAACACACCGGGGGTTTTCCGGTGGAGCCCACTCTGACGCACAAGTCAGAATTTAGGTCACTTGCAGGAGGGCAATGAGGAAGTAAAATGTTTGTTAGTTTAGAGAGTGTACCCCCTTACCTGCGTGTCGAAGCACTTTATATATCTGAGGGCTTGGTCATATGTATCTCCATGTTCTGTACTCGTCGGTTACATGATAACTTTTAGGTAATGGTCGCAACGATTATTAAGGCCTTCATTGTCGTGTGTAGCAGACAATAATTATCCAACAACTTTCCTGATCTAGAAAGGGGAACAGTTACTTGAAGTCGAGCTATCTGGTGTATTAACTTGGCTCTGCTCTCCCGAGTGGGTCTTGGGGTATATTCTCCCGGGCTGGCCTCCGGCGTCTGTCCCCCGAGGTGGTCTCGGGGGTCTGCCCTTCCAAGGTGACCTCGGGAGTGCATGGCCCGACCTGACCTCAGGAGTCTGTCTTACCAAGGTGGTCTCGAGAGCCTACGGCCCTTCCTGCCCTCGGGCGTATGTCATCCCGAGATAGTCTCGATCTCATATCCTCCCGAGGTGGTCTCAGGGGTCTATCCTCCCGAGGTGATCTTGGGAGCTTAAGGCCCGTCCAGCCCCCCGACAATTGTACTCCCGAGGTATTCTCGGGAGCTTGACCTCGATCTTCAAGTTCAGTGGACCCTGACATGTAGCTTCCCTATGTCACGTGTCAACCCTGGGATGCTCAATCTCATCATTTGATTTTTCTCTAGTAGGAGTAGGACCCGTGGTCGCTAAAATCACAAATATAGTTTTAAGATTGTTGGAAGTTTATGGAGTAGATTGTCGGTGTTGATCCAACAGTTGAGTCAGTTAATCAACTTGACAATGAGTTATCGTCTTGAACTGATGGAGTTTGGCATGACGACGTTGACCTTGGCTCGTTTATACACTCAACACACTATTTTGAATATCGAGGTACTATTTGGATAATAAGTCATTCTTAGTATTTCATTATCGACATAATTTCATCGGTTTAAGTTATCTTTTCAAATACCGATACATTCTTCTTGGGTAAGCTTATTTATATTTCATATAGAATTAAGAGTATTTAGGTCGAACAGTTTACTTTTCAGATACGACCTTCTTTCCTTAATGTTTGATTGTTGGATTTGGATTGGATGGATTGACTGTGTTGATCTAACCGTTTACTTTTTTATTTTTATTTCTATCCATGAGTTTGGTAAAAAAAAAAACTCGATGATTTAAATGCTTTTGAAATCATAAAAAATTAGTAGGGGACAAGTTCAGAAGTGTATAAAAAACTTTTGGTGTTTTTTTAAAAGGTAAATAAGAGGTGTTTATAAAAAAACAAATAAACAAAATTTGTGTAAAATAATTTCTTTAAATTGATAAGTGTTATAAGTTTAAAAAATTTTAGCACCATGAAATTCAAAAGAGTGTTTAGTGGAGTTGTTTTAAGATCAAAACAATACTAAAGAATTTTTTAATTTTCTTAATTTATTTCCTCTTATAATTAACTATTAAAAATATATTAACTAAAAAATAATTAAAAATAAAATTTATTTATTTATACTTTTATTAACATTTTTATAATTTTTATCAAGGTTACTAAATTTAGAATAACAATGAACCATATAAATTAGACTTGATCACGATTGAAATTGTCGTTTCGAAGATTTTAGATGTCGATCCTTATAATTAATTTTTCAAAATAGTTATGATTTATAGTTCAAAATTATTAGTTATGATTAGATTTACTATGGTTCAAAATTATTATTTATATTTTAATTTTTAAAAATTTATAAATATGAAAAAATATAATCTTTAAAAATTAAAATCAGTTAGTTTGTTAGTTCCTTCTATATCAAAATATTCTATTTCGTTCTCTAGAATTTGTAGTTTTTATTTTTTTTTAACTTTTGTTTAATTATCATATAATATTTCAGCTTCTAAAAGAATAAGAAGTCAAATTAAATTGAGAAAAAATTATACTGAAATCTAAACTATCTCTATGTTTTGATAATAATAGTTTTTTATCTAATATTAATATTATTATATTTTAGTATGATGAAATATATATATATATAGTATAACTTCTATATTTTGATTAATTTTATATATTGGATGTCTTCCCATTATATATAATTTTATCCTTGGATAAATCTATTATTAGTTATATCATATAAGTCAAATATTCTATGTAAACTCAATGTTAAATAAATAAAAAATAAAATAAGATCATTAAATAACCTCTGTTAAGTGAGTTAGCTAAAAGTAACTTTAACAACTTAAGGGGTCCAACAATAAAAGGATTCAAAATAAATAAGTTAAAAAATAATTTAAATAGGTGGGTAGAACAGTTCGATATTAAAAATTTTAAAACAAATGAATCAATTTATATTAAATAATATCATTAACATTATTAAAAATATTACAAGTATTATTAAATAAAGGATTCAAAAAATTAAATAAAAAATCATTTTCAAAATAAATAATTGACCATTTCAATCGATTTGAACTAGCGATTGAATGATCAATTCGTTTAAAAATGGACCTGATCCTTAACCGACCTTTCTTGTTAAAGGTTGGGCCCATTGAGTAACGTCAATTGATAAGGAGGTTTTGAGCCGGATTCGATTTAAAATCGGCCCGTGGGTACTATGGTCACTTTTGTGAAAATTCATTAATGAAATTTAAAACTTAAATTTTTTTTAAAAAAATAAGGAAGTTATTTAATTGAGCAATATTAATTTAATATAAATTTTAAATTTTTAAAGGTCTTAAAATTAAATTTTATTTTTTATTTTATCTTATTATTAATTTTATTTTCCTATTCTTTGTTCTCTTATAATTATATATTAAAAATAAAAAATATTTTTCCAATTTTTTTTACTTTTTATTAGCATTCTTTTATAATTTTTATTTTTTGTTAAAATTTTAAAAATAAAAATTTAATTTAATTTAGAAAACCATCATAAATTCAATAATATAAATTTTATTTAAAAATTAAAAAATTTAAAAAATATATTAAAATATATAATAATTTAATATAAATTTAAAATCTTTTTTCCTGATCCCATTAGATTGAATTTAGAGATTTTTTTATTTTAATTTAAAATTAAAATAGATAGAAAGGGTATTGGATTTAAAAATAAAAATAAAAAATTAATACGCCATTGATAATTTCCAAAATTTGATACGCCCTTTTATAAAATTTCTCAAAATCTTAACCGGGCAAATCTGCACAATAAGATGTTTTAATCCATGCAGACAATAACAGCAAGATTTATACATATGAGTATTAACCAATATGTAAAAACAAATTTAACTTGACTAATAATCACGATCTAATAACTCATAAAGCATTTTTATTAATCATAGAAAAAAACACTTAGTAACAATCATACTATAAAACTTTAGTTATAGGTCTACGAAGAGTTAAAAGATATATATATGGTGAAGAACATAATGATATTTGAACATAAACAGATACAAAGTAACAATCATTATATACAAGTGTCATGCTTACAACATGTTGTACTCAATTTGATTATACTAATTGAATCAAGAAAACTGATTCAAAAGACAATTCTACACTATCATCAAAGATACAATGTTTCCAAATAAATAAATAAGCTAGACCAAAGTATAACAGACATTTAAAAGAACATGATAATGAGAATGACACAGTATATTCTTGAAACCCATAAAGCTATTGGAAAGAGAGTGCTTAGTACATATGTTTATCATGCAACCAACATGGAAATATTTCAAGTGATTAATGGAACAATAATTTCATGGCAGATTAACATAGCCATACTATCATACCCTTTTTAATATTTACAGCCATAACAAACTCCCTTATTCATTTAGGTATTAGTTAATATAAAAGAAGTAGCAAACCAACACGGCAGCAGAATTTCCTAGGGAAAATTGCAACATAACTGCAAACAGTGTGTTTCAAATAGGACTGAAATGACAATGCTTATTGATTAATCCAAAAGCTGAACCAATCTAATTAAATCAGTGGAAGAATTCCAAATGAATTAAATTTTATGCTGGTTCAATCAAAACCAATCAGTCATTAAATGACAAGATTATCAGTTCAGTATCATTTATATTTTAAAAAAGAACGCCATGCTAATAGAGGAGTAGAGTTCCAATGGTAAACTCAATACAATCATCTATCTAGAATGATAATCTTTTTAGAACAAAGAAGTAATTTTTCTGAAAAAAGGCAGATCAGTTACATTTAATGGTAAACTGACCAGCCCATGATTCAACTCAATACAATCATCTAGAATGATAAACTTTTTAGAACAAAGAAGTTATTTTTCTGAAAAATAGCACGTTACTTCTTAAACAGTTACAGCTAATGGTAAACTGACCAGCGTATGATTCAATTCAATACAATCATCTAGAATGATAATCTTTCCAGAACAAAGAAGTTATTTTTCTGAAAAAAAAGGCAGATCAGTTACATCTAATGGTTAACTGACCAGCCCATGATTCAACTCAATACAATCATCTAGAACGATAATCCTTTTAGAACAAAAAAGCTATTTTTCTGAAGAGAAGCAGATTACTTCTTATAACAGTCACATTAATCTTTAACTCTAAACATGTTTTTCCTATGAACTAAAGGACTATAGAACTGTGAACCTACAGCCAAATTTAGGAAACTTTCATGCATTTAAAGAAGAACAATAACTCTGTGAACGGTGAAAGTTACATCATTAGCCCATTATTATCCAAAGAAAATTACAAATCCATGCAGTCAAATGATAATCACTCCAAGTTTGCATAAATATTGGACATCAACTAATAGAAAAGCAAGATTGCAAGATGTTTATAAGCTAAACAATACAAGAAGAAGGGCCAAAGAGTAGTCCTCCATTACCTCCTCTTGAAATTCTAATTCATGTAAAAGTTTCATTACCCGAGGGCTCATTCATTGATATATCCTTCCTTCCGTCCCTCAAAACCTGGGCGCATCAGTTTCTTCTCCCTCTTCTCAATACGCCTCATCTTTTTCTGGTGGATCCTCCCTTTTATATTTGTTGTCCTTGTCTTCTGCTTCTCTGCCATAGATTTTTCGGTGATCTTGATCCTCTCCTTCCACTTCTCCGCATGCTTCTGCTGCCTCTTCTTGTCCTTCTTTATGCTCTCATTTAGCAGTTTTGGGTCATCATGTACCTTCATCCCTGCAGCTCTGCTCACGGCTGCCTTCCAAGAATGCTTTTTGGAGATCATTGCCCCCTTCTCAGGATCCTTTTTAGCTTCTTCCAACTTCTTCGCCTTCTCCAGCTGATGCTTCTTAGAGAGCTTCCTCTTTTTGCTCCTACTATCATCCTCCCCGCCCAAATTGACCTTCCCAAATGAGATATCAGGAGCGCCAACGCCCCATCGCGGTTTGCCATCTTCCTTTTCTTCTTCTCTTGGCGAGGCTCAGCCGCCTCCTCCTTTCCCAGAGAAGTAGAAGCTTTTTCCTCCTCGCCCTTCTTTTGATTTTTCCTCTTCTTGTCTGCCTTGTCCGGCCTCGGCTTGATCAGAAGCTGCGGCCGGGTGTTGCGACCAGACCGGAGATCATCGATCCGCTTGTGAAGCCGCTGCCGGAGCTCCTCGTACGTAAGGGAAGGGCCCTCGGGGCTCACCGGCCGGGGGTTATCGACCTCGATTTCGCTCTCGCCGCTTTCTTCATCGTCCTCATCCTCGCTAGAATCTGCCGCCGCGTTCGCAGCTTCTATGTTCCTCTTCAGGTGATCGAGGGTGGTGGCGGAGGACTTGGTGGGGTCGAAACGATCACGGCGAGACTTCTTAATGTTTTCCCGGGACTCTGCCTTGACGGCGGCCTTCTGGATCTTGGATAGGCCATAGAACCAGGGCCTGTCCTCGTTGAGGGGGAGGTAGAAGCGGGCGGGGATAAGCTCAACGAGATGATCGAAGAAGACTGAGTGGGATCGGATTAGGGCTTTGAAGTCGACGCCGGCGTCAGCGGTGGCGGGAGAATCTTTGCGTCGCCCGTCCTTTTTCGCCATAACGAAGCGTTTGCGGTGAAACAACGACGAGTGTCTTTATGGATGCCCTAATGGGCTTTTCCTACACATAAAGACTTAACTAGGCCCAATAATTTTCCCGGCCCAATACACAACTCATTGCGGTCGCTCATCGTTAGATTACATATAATCAATTAGTCAGAAAATTCAAATTAAATCGATATAATCTATTTAAAATATTTTATTAATAAGTATAAATTAATCCAGAATAATTTTAATTATTTTTTATATAACCTAACACTGGTAAAATTTAATGCTTTAAAAATTGGCTAGAGAATGAAAAGTAAATAAGAATAATAAATGTGATTACAAAATTTGATTGTTTCCAACATGGTATATGTTATAGTAATATTTATTAGAATTTCATTAGATTATACATCCCATTTTACAAATTATTCTCAAAAAAATTACATGAATGATAACTGGGATTATCTTCTTATTAAAGAAGGGTGTAATCAGAGATAATCAAGAAATCCTATAGTTGAGTTGCTCCATAGTTTTGATGTCATCCTATAATTAAGAAATCTGAAAGAGCCAACATTGGGGCAAGGGGCAATTGTAATAGAAAGTGCTCACGTAGTTGAGAGAGCTTCTTGTTACCAAGAGGCCAGAGGGTAGACGTCAAAGTTAAGGATGCATAAATAGTTAAATTTGAGTTAAAAATCTTATAACATTCACTAGCAAAATTTCTATGAATTAATCTAATTTGACAACTTAGGGAACCACATCCTTGTCTTTTATTACTACTTTGGTTGCATCACCTCTCTCTTCATACACTAATAGTATCCGAGCTAGTAATATTCATGATTTATTTCCTCCGTGTTGGTCCTGAGATAAATTGGCGGGAGCACTAGGGACGAGCAAATCGCCTTTGTCATCACTTTGGTTGCATAAATTTTCTTATACATGGATTACTTTAGAAGACTTGTTAGTCATGCGCATCACTAGAGGGAGAAAGTCTAAGGGGGCGTTTGATTTATTTCATTTTCATTTTCATTTTTCAAAAAACCATATTTTCTCGTTTTCTGGAAAATGACTTTATTTCATTCTCTAGTTTTCCAGAAAACGATATGTTTTTTTCTAGAAAAAAAAACTGAAAATACAAACCAAATATGTTTTCCAGAAAACATATTTTCTACATAAAATGAAAATGAAAAACAGACTGAAAAATATAAACCAAACCCACCCTAAAACTCTCTAAGATTGTAATGGTAGAAAGATTGAAACTAGCATGAAGTGTCTCGTTAGACAGAGGTGGAGTTACAATATTGGTGCAACGCACACAATAATATAATTCAATTAATAAAATCTCAAATTTAAAATTTTATAATAAAAAAATCTCAAAATAATTACCTTATAATTTCATTAGCCATTATTAGAAATATATTTTTCTTACATAAATAATAAAATTATCATTCATCCAATTATTATTAATTTAATTGTCTAACCTGTCTTTTATAATTCTCATAGAAAAAAATCTTATAACATTTGCGGTCAAGGATTTTATGAATTAAACAAATCTGACAACTTAGCCAACCACATCCTTGTCTTCTGGTTGCATCAGATTTCTTATACATGGATTACTTGAGAAGAATTGTTAGATCTTTCGAAACTGACGGTTTGAAATCGACTGTCTTAAGGGTCGATTCTTAACTTTAATTGTCCAAAATGATTACGATTCACCAAGGACGAAACCAAAAATTTAATATTAGAAGGATGAAAAATATAAACTTACGTTAAAGGGGCGCCCGTATCATTGCTCCCATTTACTCTTATTAATCTCTTATTTTTATACCTCTATATCTATCGCAATAAAAAATTAAGAGAGACCTCCCCCTGGCTCGGGCTGGATCGGATGGTAAGACGTCTAACCGATTTCGTCGAGGTCACAGATTCGAGGGTCACCAGTTACGCATAGGGATAAAACCCTGATTTGCTGACATTAATTCCCTCGACCCCAAACGCCTCACCACATCAGTGAATATCATGATTTATCTCCCTCTGAAAACCTATGAGGCTTGGATCAAGGGACCGCTAAGGTGATTTTTCGTTCGTCCATCCCTACGGTTTAGTGTTCGAAATCATCAATTCATGATTCATTCACCATGATCCAAAATGATTATATTTAAAAAATAAAATTATAAATTCTTTAACAAAAATCTTACTTTTGAATTGTGTACGTATCCCTATCCCTTACAATAAAGAAAATCAAACTTAAGTAGTTATCTTCCCTTTTTTAATTTTTTTATTGTTAACAAAATAATATGAAAATAATAAAATAAATTTAGAATTAGAAAATACTGAATACAAAATCATAGTCATTCAAAACAAAATTAAATAATTTTAACCATTAAAAAAAATTACTTTCTTATTCTCGTAAATGAAAATTTTACTTTTTTTTATTCTCGCAAATGAAAATTTTAATTAGCTATTATAAATATAAATTTGAGGTAGACTAATTGATTAGGATGCTTCTCTAGGTAAGAGAAGATTAGTCTTCCATCCCTATCAAAACAATATATATATATATATATATATATATATATATATATATATATATATATATATATATATATATATATATATATATATATATATATATATATATATATCCAGTTTAACAGTCAGCGTGCATCAAGAAGGAGAGAAATTCTCTAAGATTCTAATTTTCATAAAATCTAATTTAGTTTAGACATAAAAATATTATCTTTTAATTTAATCATCATCTATAAAAAATATTTTCTATCTAATTTCCTAGTTTGTTTAACTATTATCTATAAAATAAAATATTTCTTATTTGTTTACTCGTCCATAAAAAATAATATCATCATCTATTAGTTATTTACAAATAAGGATATCATCTTCTCCTACGTCTCATTTAATATATCATATTATTTTATTTTATTATTATTATTTCTATTATGGTTAACATTTAGATTAACTCGATGAGAAAAAAAATATTGGATCAGATAACAGACGAATTTGAGATGATCGATTCGGTCCTATAAAAATTTTTCATCGGTCGCTAGGATAAATCGGGAAGCTCTCGTGATGGACGATCTAGAAATCTAGCGTCCCAGGATTTGTACCTCATTTGAATGAAAAATTACTGCAAAATACGTTGTAGTTAAGGATCAAATGATAAATATCTGAGATAGTAATTAATCGTCTTACCGCTACATCATAGCCCGAGGTATATTAACTGATGAGAGAAAACATCCTAGGTGGCTACAAATAGCGTATCAAAAAATATAATTTTTTAAAAAATAACATTTAGTTTGTAATTTTCATATTTATTTTTTTAAAAAATATCATTTCATAGAAAAATAAAAATATCTAAAAATTATTTTTTAAGAAATAAAAAAAACATAAGTTTTAAAAAAATAAAAATAGAAATTAACTCAGGCAACCAAACGCCCATGCCGAAACCATAAAATTAACCGTGATTTACCTCCCTCTGAAAACTTGTGGAGCAGAGATCAGGGGCCCGCTGAGGTAGCGGTTCCAACTTTTTTTTTTTTTTTTTTTGCACGAAACCATGAACTTAAGGATTATTATATTAATTATTTTTCATACACAACTAAATTTAGGAATAAAATGTATACACAAGAATACAATGATATTATCTTATATACAATAAAGAATTTCATTATTTGTGTGAATCATGTGCTAAAACATATGACGATAAATGATAATAATCTTCATCCCAAATATCATTCGTAGTCCGTCTCTAAATTATATGAAGTGAAATAAATTATGAATAATTACTAACCTGAGCAATGACTAATGCATGAGAAGGTTAAGAACGTAACTACTAGTCCAGAATTGACCTTAGATTTTAACGATCCCGATCCGTAGGTAGATGACTCCTCGGAAAGCCTCCGGCTAGCTCGTGTAGCTCCTTATGGGTGGACAAACCTCGCCACAACCTGCAACACACACCTGAGCACTTAGACTACTAATTGGCCTTTAACCAAAGCCAATTTCGTCAACCCTAGTCAGTCAAACCGAGCTCCCTTAAACAGAGCTCGTGGATGAACTAGTCATTACCACTCGACTGGTTCCAACACCAGTCGACTAGTCTACCCGAATTCGAACGTTACAGCCTAACGTTCGAATTCCAGCCGACACCAATCGACTACACAAAAGATTAGTCGACTGATCTTTTTGTGCTCACTACCAGTCGACTGCTCCCAGCAGCAGTCAACTGCCCACAATAGCAGTCGACTGCCCAACCCTAAACCTAGGGTTTCCTTCCCGAGTACAGTTCACTCAACACTCGAACCCTCACAACTCATCTGACTCTTCCTTTACAGCCTTAACACTTGCCTTCAAGAATTTTTCGACTTTGGCTCTTGTCCCTCGGATGCATACAAGCCCGCGGCTTGTATCCACATGTCATCTTTCGCGTATACCTCGAAGTGTGCTTTCCTCGACTTATCATTGCTGCTTTGTCCACGGTCCCTCGGATGCATACAAGCCCATGGATCATCCTCATGCCATCCTTCTCCGGACCCGAGGTCGTCAAACTAAGTCTATGTATATCTTGCAAACCTGCACACTCAAATTAAATACAAGGGTGAACCTAACTTAAACCCTTGTCCAAACATCAAAACACATAGTCCCACGGACCATAGATTGCCTCAATAATCTCCCCTTTTTTGATGTTTGGCAATACGTTTAAGTTAGGGAAAACAAATAACAAATAAACATGATTATAACCAAATGGACTTACGTTGCCAAAGCTACACCTTGGACTTACATCGCCAATACATATGCAAATATATAATGCAATGCAAACATATATGGAATCCTATCACAAGGTTTTTCTCACACCTAAACTCCCCAATGAGTTAGGATTTTTACCAAGTGAGTTTTTTAAGAACCTCTCCAAGGCTCTTCCTATATTGGACTTACAAAGGCTTTTTAAGAACCTATCATAAGGTTCCCCCTTTGCCAATAAATGAGCAATAATGCTCTCCCTTCACTTAAGCTCCCCTTGACCTAGGATTTCTTGCAATGCTCCCCCTTCACCTAAGCTCCTCATTGATCTAGGATTTCTTGCAAAGACATGTTTGGTTTCCCACTTAAACCTAACAATTCTCCCCCTTTGCCACACATAAAAAAGAACTCCAACAATCTCTCAATTATTGGATTCTTTACCCTCTTACCCTCTAATGATTATAAACATTATGTAATGACCCCATAAGATTATATACAAGTTTGATGTCATTAGAATATTTTTCGACTTTGCTTAAAATTATAATAATTTTAGCTAAATCAATCGACTGAGACAGTTACTAGTCGACTGACCTTGTCGAAAAACAATCTCACAGAATAATCAGTTGACCGCCCTCTGTACCAGTCGACTGATATCTTGATATCAACCTTTTTAGCATTTTTGACCCGGCTGATACCACTTGTTGAGATCAATGGCCCGGCTACAAGGGGTGAACAGCTTGATTCCCCCAAGTTGATCGGTTCTTCCTACAATTGTTAGTGTGCAAGCGGAATAATAACAAACTAAACTAACAAAGAAGAACACCAACCAATTTAACATGGTTCGAAGATAAAGCTTATACTCTACGACAATCCGTAAGGTGGATGATCCCGATCCGTCGATGGATGACTCCCCGGAAAACCTCCGGCTAGCTTATGTAGCTCCTTGTGGGTGGAGAAACCTCGCCACAACCTGTAACACACACCTGAGCACATAGACTACTAATTGGCCTCTAACTAAAGCCAATTTCGTCAACCCTAACCAGCCAAATCGAGCTCCTTTAAATAGAGGTCATGATTGAACTAGTCGTTATCAGTCAACTAGTTATAACACCAGTTGACTGGTCTACCCGAATTCGAACGTTACAACCCAACGTTCAAATTTCAGCTGGCACCAGTCGACTGCACAGAAGATCAGTCGACTGATATTTTTGTGCTCACTACCAGTCGACTGCTCGACTGTCCAAACCCTAAACCTAGGGTTTCCCTTCCCGAGTACAGTTTACTCAGCATTCGGACTCTCACAACTCACTTGACTCTTCCTTTGCAGTCTTGACTCTTGCTCTCAAGCATTCTTCAACTTTGGCTCTCGTCCCTCGATGCATATAAGCTCATGACTTGTCTCCATATGTCATCCTCTGTGTTTGCCTCGAAGTGTGTTTCCCTTGACTCATTGTTGTTGTCTTGTCCACGATCCCTTGGATGCATACAAGCCCATGGCTCATCCTCATACCATCCTTCACCGGACCCGAAGTTGTCAAGCTAAGTCTATGTGTATCCTACAAACCTGCACATCAAATACACATATCAAATACAAGGGTGAACTCATCTTAAACCCTTTGCCCAAACATCAAAACATATTATCTCACGGACTATAGATTGCCTTAACAAAAAATTCCTATAAAATACTTCGTAGCTAGGAATTGAATCACGAATACTTGAGTGGCAACTTGATACCCTTTCGTTGTACCATAACCGGGGGCACCATGTGTTAAAACAAATGCTCATACATTTGATGGACTACAAACTGAGGACATTGAAAATTATTTTAACCAACGTCATTTTACCTCCATTAAATGAGTAAGATCTGTCAAATTAATACTTAATGAAACTTATTAAAATTTACTAGTGATGCATTTACATAATCACAGAGAGATGGACAGTGTCGTACCTAAGATTTGGATGGTCTGAATCGAGCTTCAATAAAAAAAGGTCTCCTTACAATATCTTGCTACTATTTTATTTTAAAAAACATCCACACTTCAAATAAGATCCTCCTTTCAACGTGCGATCAAAATTTTTTAACGAGTCTACAAAATATACAGTAAAATAAACAGTTGAATAACATGAATATTTCAAAATATAAAAAACTAAATATTAAAGATAATCATTTAATATAATACATCTTGCTTCCGTTTTAGTTTAAAAGTATAGTGTATATTGTTATATTTTTTTAGTGAGTTGCAATCTCTAAAGTAAAATATAGAATTAAATAATATTTAGTATTGTAACATATAATCAAATAAACAAGATAAATATTACCAATAAGCATTTAAATACAACACGTCTCGCTATTGGCTAAAAAAAAATCAATTAAGCTTGTATAATCAACTATTTTCTTTGCAATAGATAACATCGTCAATTCATTTAATTTTTTTATGACATAGTTGATCTAAAATATATTTTAATCAAATTCAACTTAGAAAATCTCCTTTATGTAGACATCAATGTAATTGATATAGTTAATAAAATTATGTAAGTAACATGAGTATTTGGATAACATTCATCCATATTTTTTAGATAATTCAAAATATTTATTGCTCTTTTTACTTCCACCGGTAAAGACTGTTCAAGATTGATAACTCCATATACGGATCATCTCCATCAATGTCCGACTTACCATTATATCTCAATGTTTCTTCGAGATTCTTATAAGATATAATTAGGCTATCATCATTAGAAAACTTCAATATCTCTGGACAGATAAAATAAAAACTTATCAAAATAGAAGATGAATTGAAGAAGTTGCTATCACTGATCATGTAGGAGGCAAGCACCCTTGAAGAGGAGGAACTTATGATGAAATTAGGATGATGAGAATTAGTACTTCGTGAACTTTGTTTCATTCAAATTAAAATTTTAATATAAAATAGCATAACAAATTATTAATTTATTGACCCCTTTAGGAAGTGGGCCTGAGGTGAGCCTCCTATGCCTCATCTCAAATACGGGCGTGGAGACGGCCAAGAATCCACCACACATTTGCATGAATTAAAAAGACAATTAATGAAAAAAAATGTCCCACTAAACTATAAGAGACGATTGCCTAACCTTAAGTGAATTTAACTCGAAGACATCATCCAAAGATCTTAGTTCTCTTAAATTCATATGCTTATTACCAAAATAAAGGAAATGCGTTCAAATAAACCTCTTCAAAATCCAATCATTAGAGAAATTATCTAAAAATATTGGGAAAAAATTCAAACGCTTGCCCATCATTTGCCAAAATGCCATATGGGCACCCATTTTTCGATTAAAGTTAAATGGGCGTCCCATTCAAAGTGAACACCCCAAAATGCCCATATTTTTTATTAAAGTTAAATGGGTGTCCCATTTAAAGTGAACATCCCAAAATATCCTCAATATAGATATGGTTCAAAAATTATATGTTTTTGAACCGGGTTTAGTATTTAAGGTTTGAACCACAATTAACTACTTCACATTGTACTGCTACATGTTATAGTTGCTACTTGATAACTTTTATATGGTTGATCATGATTAGATAATATTCATTTGAAATGTAGTGGGTGTCATGGAGTCCTCTTCGTTTGTTTTGCTCATTCAAATGTTTTTTTAACCATGTTATCATTCTCTAATAAGCAAAATCAATATAAAATAATGACACTTTGTAGAAACTAGCAACTAACTACTACACATTGTAGAAATTATCTACTAACTTCTGCACAATTGATCGTGATCATATAATATTCATTTAAAATATAGTAGGTGTTATGGAGTCCCCTTCATTTGCTTGTCATTGAAATATTATTTTAACTAAGTTATCACTTTTTAATAAGCAAAAATAATATAAGATAATGGCATTAGTGTTGAAGCTAAAACTAGCTGCTACACGTTGTAACATCTACCTGCTAACTTCTACAAGGACAATCGTGATTAGATAATATTCATTTGAAAAGAATTGGGTGTCATGGAGTTATCTTCGGTTGTTTTGCTCATTCAAATATTGTTTTAATCATGTTAGGACTCTTTAATAAGAAATCAATATAAGATAATAACAATTTGTAGAAACAAGTAACAAGCTGTTATACATTGTAACAACTACTTGCTAGTTTCTTATGATTAATTGTGATAAGATAATGTTCATTTGAAATGTTATGAGTGTCATAGTATCCACGTCATTTGTTTTGATAATTGAAATATTATTTTAACTAAGTAATCACTTTTTAGTAAACAAAATCAACATAAGATAATGACACTACTGTAGAAGTTAGCAACCTGTTGATATACGTTGTAGTAGCTATCTGTTAACTTCTACATGATCGATCTCGATTTGATAATATTCATTTGAAATATAGTAGGTGTAATGAAGTACTCTTTGTTTGTTTGCTCATTCTAATATTATTTAAACCATGTTATCACTCTTCAACAAGCAAAATCAATATAAGATAATGACGATTTGTAGAAACTAGCAACAAGTTATTACACGTTGTAGTAGCTACTTGCTAGCTAACTTCGCATGATTGATTATGATTGGATAATATTCATTTGAAATGTTGTGGGTGTCATAAGATTCACTTTGTTTGTTTTGGTCATTGAAATATTATTTTAACCAAGTTATCACTTTTCAATAAAGAAAATCAATATAAAATGATGACATTGTTGTAGAAACTAACAACTAGCTGCTACACGTTATACCAACTACTGCTATAGCTTCTATGCAGCCAATCGTGATCAAATAAAGTCAATTTGAAATATAGTGATTGTCGTAAAGTCTTCTACTTTTGTTTTGTTCATTGAAATGTTATTTAACAATGTTATCACTCTCCAATAAGCAAAATCAACATAAGATAATGACAATGTTATCACTCTCCATTATGCAAAATTAACATAAGAAAGTGACATTTTGTAAAAGCTATTATCTAACTACTATACATTATAACAGCTACCTGTTAGCTTTTATATGACCAATCATGATAAAATATTATTCATTTGAAATGTAGTGGTATCATGGAGCCCACTTCATTTAGCTCATCTAAAAACACACTAACAACAAAATAAAACATAGGAAATTGAACTCTTTAGAGTTTTTAACAAGAAACCCTATCTTTAAAACAAAATAACAAAAAAAAATTGTCAAACAAATATGATCATAAAAAACCCTATGAAAATGGATTTAGTTACTTTATAAAACAGGAAGACATGTTGTATTTTAACTGTATCTTGATGGTGTCAAAAGGGGAGAGCTTATGGTTTAAGTTAGTTTTAACTTAACTTGTGGAGTTAGTTTTTTAACTTAACTTGTGGTTATGAAAAATTGAAAATTATGTGTGGAGACAGGTTAAGGGGAGGAGGCATGTTTATGCTTCTTAATTTGCTATGTCGTTAATTTTCAATTATTATTGTTGTACCTAACTTAAACATATTGTCACACATCAAAAAGGGGGAGATTATTGGTGCAATCGACCCAAGTTTGATCGGGTAGATCATGAGTTTTGATGTGTGTGTTAATATGATTATGTTAGGGTTTCATATTGATCTAATATGTGTACGTGAGTGTGCAGGTTTGCAGGATACATATAGACTTAGTTGGACGTCTTCGGGTCCGGTGAAGGATGGCATAGGGAGACGAGCTCTGGGCTTACATGCATCCGAGGGATCGTGGACAAAGCATGAACGATGAGCCGAAGAAAGCGCACTTCGAGGCATACACGAAGGATGACATGGGGAGACAAGCCGTGGCTTGCATGCATCCGAGGGACGAGAGCCGAAGTCGAAGAAGGCTTGAAGGCAACAGGTCGAGACTGCTGGAAGCAAGAACGATGAGCAGAGGGAAGCACACTTCAAGGCATACGTGAAGGATGGCATGGGGAGACGAGTCGTGAGCTTGAATGCATCCGAGGGACGAGAGCCAAAGTCAAAGAAGACTTGAAGACAATAGATCGAGGCTGCTGTATGTGTTGGTGCAATCTTGGTTAGGTCAGGGTTGACCTCGTTTGACAAAGCTCAGGTGAGCTTGAGTCTGATAAGCTCGGGTGAGCTTGAGGTCGTATGTTTCGATGTTTGATAATGATGGTTGAGTGGTCATGATGTGTGAGTCAAGTGGGTCAAGGTTGACTGGAGGCTTGACTGGGAAAGACCTAGTGGGACTAGGTGAAGTCCAGGTTGACTGGAGGCTTGACTGGGAAAGACCTAGTGGGACTAGGCACAAAAGACCTAGTGGGACTAGGCACACCTAGTGGGACTAGGTGAAGTCCAGGTGGATCGGGGAGATCATACGCTGGCATGGGAAAAGACCTAGTGGGACTAGGTGAAGTCCAGGTAGATCGGGGAGATCGTACACTGGCATGGCAAAAGACCTAGTGGGACTACGTGAAGTCCAGGTGGATCGGGGAGATCATACGCTAGCATGGGAAAAGACCTAGTGGGACTAGGCACACCTAGTGGGACTAGGTGAAGTCCAGATGGATCGGGAAGAACGCATGCTGGCAAGGTGGAAGTCTACATAGAGACTTGACCTAACTCGAGGGTTAGGTGAATCTGGTTGGGAACCAGGTTAAGTCCGAGATGGGAGCTAGGCAGTAGAAATCCAGGTTGGTCAAAGGGGTTGACCGGACACTTGGTAGGGGATCCTAGGCTTGTGAAAACAAGTTAGGTTGGACTCAATCGATTGGGTAATCGATTGGGTGAATCGATCAGGTGATCGATTAGGGCAGTTTGCGCGAGAGGACAGAAGAGCCCTGAATCGATTGGGCAATCAATTCAGGGTATCGGTAATCGATTACGGCAGTTTACGCGAGAGAACAGAAGAGTTCTGAATCGATTGGGTAATTGATTCAGGACACTCGTAATCGATTGGCTAATCGATTACGGTTCGAAAACTAGCCGTTGAACGACTAAATCCTACGTAGTAATCGATTGGGTAATCGATTCAGAAACCCTAGGCGTCGGGTATATAGGTTTTCACGCAGGTTTGGAGCGCAACTCCTTCTTCCTTCTTCCACGCCATTTCAAGAGAAGCTTTGGGGCTTAGTGTTGGTGCACTTCCAAAGTTCTAGAGGCGATCACAAGCTTGAAGATAGCAAGGAAAGCAAAGTGTGAGCTTATTAATTGTAAATCTTGTAAGATTTCATTTGTATTTGCTTTGTTTCTTGTTGTATCTTTGTGAAAGCTTGTAAGAGGTTTCCCCACCTCAAGAAGGAGACTTTCATAGTGTATGAGAGTGTGAGGAGAGTGGATCTTTGGATTAGTCACCCGACCGGGGTGGATACCAAGTAAAATCCAAGTGTTAGCGATTGCTTGAAGTCTTCCGCCGCGACAAATCATCTACAAGCG
The DNA here is from genome assembly GCA_024364735.1 of Boesenbergia rotunda. NCBI lineage: Eukaryota > Viridiplantae > Streptophyta > Magnoliopsida > Zingiberales > Zingiberaceae > Boesenbergia > Boesenbergia rotunda. The sequence goes on from JAGFNQ010000644.1 coordinate 138,377, forward strand.
AATCGAAGCTAATCACCCCCCTCTAGCTCGTCTACCGGTCCCAACAAGTGGTATCAGAGCGAGGTTGCTCTTCTTTGGACTCATCGCCAAGAGGGCAAGAGCTAGAGGAAGAAGAAGAAGTTGGAAGAAACCCTAATTTCAAGAAGTCATCATCAGAGGGTTCAACTTCAAAAATGGAGTTCGGCTACGACACCCGGGCACCTCCACCATTCGACAAGGCAAATTTCGATCTTTGGAAGTCAAAGATTAAAAATTACTTCAAGATGGAAATAGAGCAATGGTTTGCTCTAATGGAGGGTTTTGAAGCTCCAACAAGCACCAAGGGAAAGCTCCTCAAGAAAAGCAAATGGAATGAGGAGCAAATCAAGAGATGCGAGGCCAACGACAAAGTGACCAAGTTATTGGTCAATCTTTTACCAAGCACCATCTTGGACAAGATTGGAGAATTCAAAGATGCCAAAGAGCTTTGGAGCAAATTGGCAAAGCTTCATGAAGATCTCTCCACTGTACCGTATCAAGACAAATCCGAAGAGGGAGATTCATCAAATGAAGAGGACTCGGAAGTTGAGAGATGCTCAACATCGAGGGAGGAAATTCAAGAAGCATTGGTCGAGGAGGAAAAAGAAGAAGTCTCCACCTCTAGGGTTGAGGGGGAGCAAAGGTCATTAACTCCGGAAAAAGAAAAAGTATCTACTTCCGGATCAAGTGAAGAGTCATGCAACACCCCTACAAGCAAAGGTATAAACATTTCAATTTGTAAAAATAAAGATCACATCATTTGCTTTGAGTGTAGGGAGAAAGGACACTACAAGAGTAAGTGTCCCAAGTTGGTCAAGAAGAAGGTGCAAGTGGCACTCAAGACCAAGGAGAAGCCAAAGGAGGTCGGCCCTGTGGCAAAGAAAGATAAGAAGCACATTGTGTGCTTCTCATGTAAACAAAAGGGGCATTACCGAAATCAATGTCCAAAGGAGAAGGATCCGACCAAAGTTAAAAGGAGGAGCTCAAATCAAGGGGGAGCCTCCAAGATTAAGCCTAAGGTACCATTAGGTAATGGTAATTATTTTCATCATGATAATATGCATGCTAGGGAAAATTTTTATCATTTTAATGCAATTTATCATGAACATAGGAGGCATGAAAAACCTAAGGAAAATCATAGAGCTTTCCATGCTAGGACTACCACTTCTAAGGATAGGGAAAATTTTAGATCATTTCATGGTAGACCTATTCAATCCAAGGCCAAGAAGAATAATCACCAAGGCTATACTAGAAAACCAAGCCTTGAGGAGGTAATGATTGAAAATCAAGTTTTGAGGTCAAAACTTGATAAATTAGAAAAATCCCTCAAAAGAATAGAAAATCTATTTAAGGGATCTAAGGATCAAAATCTAGATTTAGGAAATCAAGGACCCTCTAGGAGCAAGAAAGGTTTGGGGTACAAACCTAAAACTAAGGATGATAGTCCATCCTATCATAGAGTTCCATATAGGTATGGAACTCAATCTAGGTCTAGGAGTCAAGTCAAGGTCGCAAGGGAAGTCATCCCTAGAGTTGACCAAGACAAGACAAAGGTGACTAAGGCTTCGAAGAAGCCTAAGAAAGTCCTTAGGAAGGTATCAAGGGAAGTCATCCCTAGTGAATACCTAGAACACTCAAGGAGCACCAATAGGTTTTGGGTTCCTAAGAGTGTGTTCGTCACACCCTAGATAGGTCTAGGGAGTGTCAACTCTGATTGGAAGGATAGTTAACCCAACCTTGATGAAGTTGGCACTTTGGGACGTTTTCAAGGAATTACTACCCTTGAAAATGAAGGATTCATTTATTTACTCTAGGAGGAGTAAATTTGTGCCAAACTATATTTTTGAAAGATTAAACTTGATAAAGTTGGCACAACTAGGTTAGAATCCAAAGATAGGCCAAGTTGGGGAGTTTTGGCACTATCTTGGAAATTAGGGCAAATTTAGGATTATCAATGGCTTAGCAATGAATTATTGATACTTAGATAGGAAATCTAGGTACTTTCTTTTTTGCTATTATGCCATGTTTTGTATGCCCTATCACATGTCATGACATCATATTTCATCATTAATATTTATTATGAAAATATTACATGTCATGTCATACATGCATCATCTAGTTATAATATTATTTAAATTCTCATATGATGCATGTCATAGTCATAATCATGCATTTAGTCAATTTTATTGAAATTAAGGACATTGGCATTAATTGACATCCTAGGTGGATGATCAAGGTTTATAATGCCTAGGTAGAAATGCATGAATCCTTAGATTAGGGAGAACATGACTTTCACATCTCACTAAGACTATAAGTTGACGTGTGTGTGTTTTTGAGACACATTAGAAACAAGTGAGATGTTAGGATGATGATCAAAACTCAAGGTGTTAGTTGATATGCATCTCAGTGAGTTTTAGGTTCATTAAAACAAGAATATAAATGAACTCCAATCATTGGGAAAGCTAATGTACAAGTCATGTGCATTTAGCCCAAGGAACATGGTTGGATATTATTTTTGAAACACATTTTAAAACTATCTTGGAAAACCTTGGTGAAGACTATCTTTTGATAGCACTCATCATTGATGAAATGGATACAAAACATGAAAAACATTGAAGTATTTCAATGGTTTCAAATTTTGTGTCAATCTTTGAAAAAGGAGGTTATTTTCATAGAAAATTATTTTTCCCTGATAGTATATGGTATAAATAATGTCTACACAAAATTTTAGGATTTTTGAAATTTTGTAGAATTATTTATGGGTTTCTGAAATTCGGTCTGAAATTGATTTCAGAATTCAGAAACTCCCAATCGATCAGGTGATCGATTGAAATCAGATCCAATCGATTGGTCAATCGATTGGTAGATCTTGTTGCGAGCACAGAAGCTCGCGTAATCGATCCATTGATCGATTACAGTCAATCGGAATCGATCAGATGATCGATTAAGGCCGGTCTTAATCGATTAGTTCCCAACACCAATCAATTTGGAAGACTGAAACTGTCTGATTTCAGTCAGTTAACCCATTTTTGAGTAACCTAACAATCCCTAGCCCCTTGAAATACTTTTATAAGTATATTTGGATAAATTTCACTGTGAAATCAAAAAGGGGAATGGTTTGGTGAACATTTAAGGGTTAAGGAGAGATTTTGATTCAAGTTTTGAATCTCTTAAATCTCATCACCTCAAGTTGAGATTTTCTAAAGGTTTAGAAACTCAAAAATCATTGTTGGTGCAATGATAGAGGTTTAGTGCATGTTTTGAGAGGGAGGTCTTCCTTAAAGGCATGTGTTTAAATTTTCTTTTTGGGATAAGTGAATGAATGGAGATTGGGAATCTTCATGAGTGCTCAAGGTTGAGCATAGGTTCAATGAAAAGTATGAGATTTTCATTGGGTATACCTTTGACCATATAGACTCTCGGGGAGAGTTTTTTTTTGATGTGTGTCAAAGGGGGAGAAGATTAAAGGCTAATAACGATTAGTCTTTCTCAAACATATTGTCAAACATCAAAAAGGGGGAGATTGTTGGTGCAATCTTGGTTAGGTCAGGGTTGACCTCGTTTGACAAAGCTCAGGTGAGCTTGAGTCTGGTAAGCTCGGGTGAGATTGAGGTCGTATGTTTCGATGTTTGATAATGATGGTTGAGTGGTCATGATGTGTGAGTCAAGTGGGTCAAGGTTGACTGGAGGCTTGACTGGGAAAGACCTAGTGGGACTAGGCACACCTAGTGGGACTAGGCACACCTAGTGGGACTAGGTGGAGTCCAGGTTGACTGGAGGCTTGACTGGGAAAGACCTAGTGGGACTAGGCACAAAAGACCTAGTGGGACTAGGCACACCTAGTGGGACTAGGCACACCTAGTGGGACTAGGTGAAGTCCAGGTGGATCGGGGAGATCATACGCTGGCATGGGAAAAGACCTAGTGGGACTAGGTGAAGTCCAGGTAGATCGGGGAGATCGTACGCTGGCATGGCAAAAGACCTAGTGGGACTAGGTGAAGTCCAGGTGGATCGGGGAGATCATACGCTGGCATGGGAAAATTCCTAGTGGGACTAGGCACACCTAGTGGGACTAGGTGAAGTCCAGATGGATCGGGAAGAACGCATGCTGGCAAGGTGGAAGTCTACATAGAGACTTGACCTAACTCGAGGGTTAGGTGAATCTGGTTGGGAACCAGGTTAAGTCCGAGCTGGGAGCTAGGCAGTAGAAATCCAGGTTGGTCAAAGGGGTTGACCGGACACTTGGTAGGGGATCCTAGGCTTGTGAAAACAAGTTAAGTTGGACTCAATCGATTGGGTAATCGATTGGGTGAATCGATCAGGTGATCGATTAGGGCAGTTTGCGCGAGAGGACAGAAGAGCCCTGAATCGATTGGGCAATCGATTTAGGGTATCGGTAATCGATTGGCTAATCGATTACGGCAGTTTGCGCGAGAGAACAGAAGAGTTCTGAATCGATTGGGTAATCGATTCAGGACACTCGTAATCAATTGGCTAATCGATTACGGTTCGAAAACTAGCCGTTGAACGGCTAAATCCTACGTGGTAATCGATTGGGTAATTGATTCAGAAACCCTAGGCGTCGGGTATATAGGTTTTCACGCAGGTTTGGAGCGCAACTCTTCTTCCTTCTTCCACGCCATTTCAAGAGAAGCTTTGGGGCTTAGTGTTGGTGCACTTCTAAAGTTCTAGAGGCGATCACAAGCTTGAAGATAGCAAGGAAAGCAAAGTGTGAGCTTATTAATTGTAAATCTTGTAAGATTTCATTTGTATTTGCTTTGTTTCTTGTTGTATCTTTGTGAAAGCTTGTAAGAGGTTTCCCCACCTCAAGAAGGAGACTTTCATAGTGTATGAGAGTGTGAGGAGAGTGGATCCTTGGATTAGTCACCCGACCGGGGTGGATACCAAGTAAAATCCAAGTGTTAGCGATTGCTTGAAGTCTTCCGCCGCGACAAATCATCTACAAGCGAATCGAAGCTAATCACCCCCCCCCCTCTAGCTCGTCTACCGGTCCCAACAGTATGAAGAGCAGCTAAGTCGTGAGGATTCGAGTGCTGAGAGAATTGTACTCAGGAAGGAAAAAGCTAGGGCTCGAGTGCTGAGAGAATTATACTCGGGAAGGGAAACCTTAGGTGGCAGTCGACTGATGCTTGGATCAGTCGACTGATGAAGAGCACAGAAAGATCAGTCGACTGATCCTTGCATCAGTCGACTGGTGTCGACCAGAAGTTGAATCGTCAGGCTGTGACATTCAAATTCGCGAGGACCAGTCGACTGGTAACGATCAGAACAGTATCGAACACTATTTAAGAGGGCTCGTTTTTGGCTTAGTTTCTTTAGCGAAACAAACTTGGGTAAAGCCTGTTAGTAGCCTACAAGTGTTCAGAAGTTGTCAAGGGATTGTGGCAAGGTTTCTCCACCCACAAGGAAGGACAAGAGCTAGCCGGAAGTCTTCCGGGGAGTCATCCACCGACGGATCGGGATCGTCCACCTTACGGACAGCCGTGGAGTAGGAGTTTTATCTCCGAACCACGTAAACGATTTGTGTTAGCGTTTGTTTATTTATATTATTAGTATTTCCTCTTACGCACACTAACATTGTAGGAAGTAAATCGGAAAGTAGCTAATCACCCCCCTCCCCCTCTAGCTAAACGTAAAGGTCCCAACAAGAGTCCTATTCGGCTGGTGTATGGAACTAAGGCCGTGATCCCGGTGGAAGTAGGCGAAGAGTTCGTCCGGTGACAGCACTATAATAAAGAGGACAATGATCGAGAGCGGTTGATCGACCTAGTGTTGGGTTCTCCCGGCACAAAACAATAAAAACGCAGCGGAAACAAGAACTCACGAGCGATCCATGCGAAAGAAAACTCGTACAAAGCTATCTATCTAATAGATTTATCTACTGTTTATACCTTTGAAGCGTGCCCTTCGGTTATCCGGTTATCCCGCTCGTCCAAGATGCGCCGGATCTTTTGCACGTTCAAACGTCCGTGCCTCTATTCGTATCCACACGGACACAATCTCTCAACTTCGGGAGAACTACCTTAGTTGTGCTAGCAACTTGAGGTAGCTCGAAAACGCCAAGAACCTTACAGTAAGGTTTCGGCCAAGAGTGGAGGAGAGGAAGAAGAGAGGAAGGGAAGGGGAAAAGCTAAGGCAAGAAGAAGAAGACCTCATCCAAAGTCACAAGGCCCTCTTTTATAATCATCCCATGAATATAAAGAGGTTTGTGTCTCTTTAGCTTCCCAATAAAGAGCACATCTTTTCATGTGGCTCTTCATCTTTTCCCATGCAAGAAAAGAATCTTTTCATCCAATGAAAAGAGACTTTTCTCTTTCCTCCATGCAACTCCGACCGGGCCTCTCGGGCTCCCGACTCGGTCTCCCGAGTGGCGAGCTCCCGACCCAGTCTGCCGAGCTCCGACCCAGTCTGCCGAGTGCCGACCCGATTCGCCGAGCTCCGACCTGATCCGCCGAGCTCCGACTCGGCCCGCCGATCTCCGACTCGGCCCGCCGATCTCCGACTCGGCCGCCGATCTCCGACTCGGCCGCCGAGCTCCGACTTGGCCTCTCGAGTTCCCAACTCGAGCCCCCCCCCCGAACTGACCTCCCGAGTTCCCAACTCGGGCTCAGATCTCCCGAGTCCCCGACTCGGGCTCAGGCCTCCCGAGTTCCCAACTCGGGCTCGGACTCCCGAGTTCCCAACTCGGATTTCCCGAAGCATTGTGCCCTTTGTGTGTGACCCAATAGGTTCTCGTGACGTTGGCAATACGCCTAAACACTTTAGACACATAAGCAATGAGCGGCATCTAGCAATGCATCATTGCTACCCAAGTAACAAGAAAAATCGAGATCCGACTAAACCTCCGTGACTATGATAGTGTATGACCTTGTCCTTCTATCCTTGATATCTAGATTGACCAATGAGGCATAGACCGTGTCATCCTCAGTCAATCTTGTGTTTCTTGATCCCCGAGTAGACTCACTCAAACAAATGAGTTCAATATCTCATATTGACTTATTCGAGCATGGTCATGCGTTTTAGTAGTCCTACTCGATCAAGGGGCCCACAGATATCACTCCCGTCATATGGAAGGGATAGATCTCATCTACATCACTCACATCCCTCCGTATAATTCATTACATATCCAGTAATCGCCTTTATAGTCCGCCCTGTTACGGATGACGTTTGACGATACCAAAGTACATAACTCCTTATGTAGGGAACCATAGTGACTTCAGGTCTAAGGACTATTCATACCAATAGTCACATGAGAAAGTCTATGACACTCATATGACAATCTATGAAACTTTCTCATGGCGGGTCATTCAGTACACATTCTCCAATGTATACTCATGTGTCAACTTGATATCACATATCCATGACTTATGAGCTCAAGTCATCAATTGACCTACATGCTAGTCTCCATGCATTAATATTGTCCCTGAATATTAATGCTTGACTAGGAATAATTTAGTGTAGTATTCTCTACATTATCTCACTATCGATTCAACCAATCGATATAATATAGATAAAAACCTACTACACAAGGACATTATTATACTTAGTCATTCGGCACAGAATACAAAGTAAGTATAATAACCAAACATGCCTTTATTAATAATAGAATATGATACAAAATGCCCCTAGTCAATCATCACATAATTAGCTCTAGGGCTCCTACTAACACCTAGACCTGGTGGCAGAGGTGCGAGACAAAGCAGCCGTTCGGTTGCTAGCATACAGGCAGCGTATGCAACAAGTATACAATCGCCGTGTGATTGCCCGTAGCTTCGAAGTTGGAGACAAATTCTGGAAGAGGATCAAGCCTGTTGGTGATCCCGAAAAGCTGGAGCCGCAGTGGGGTGGATCCTATATCGTCGCCAGGAAGCTCATAGGAGGCGGCTACTATCTGGAGGATGACAATGGCAAGAGGCTGGAGAGACCATGACATGCAAATTATCTCCGACCCTATCGTACTCGGTGAGATTTTGAGATGTCCCAATGTACATGTATTCTTGTTGGCACTGCTTTGCAATTTCAGTAATCAAAGAAGCAAATGAGATGCCTCTTAAAGGACCCCGAGTTCTTGCCAGATAAAACTCTACTACCTCGCGGTGCTTCGGATGCCCGGGGTGAGTAGACCTGGTCGTGGTGCTGCGAATGCCCGACCAAGAGCTGCTTAAACCCTACTACCTCGCGGTGCTGTGGATGCCCGAGGTGAGTAGACTTGGTCGTGGTGTTGCGGATGCCTGACCATGAGCTGCTTAAACCCTACTACTTCGCGGTGCTGCGGATGCCCAAGGTAAGTAGGCCTGGTCGTGGTGCTACGGATGCCCGACCAGGAGCTACTTAAACCCTACTACCTCGCGATGTTGTGGATGCCCGAGGTGAGTAGGTCTGGTCGTGGTGCTGCGGATGCCCGACCAGGAGCTACTTAAACCCTACTATCTCGCAGTGCTGCGGATGTCCCAGGTGAGTAGGCCTGGTCGTGGTGCTGCGAATACCCGACTAGGAGCTGCTTAAACCCTACTACCTCGCAGCACTACAGATGCTCGAGGTGAGTAGGCCTGGTCGTAGTAATGCGTGGTGCTGTGGATGCCCGACCAGGAGCTGCTTAAACCCTAATACCTCGCGGTGTTGCGGATGCTCAAGGTGAGTAGGCTTGGTCGTGGTCCTGCGGATGCCCGATCAGGAGCTGCTTAAACCCTACTACATCGCAGTGTTGTGAATGCCCGACGTGAGTTGGTCTAGTCGCAGTGCTGCGGATGACCGACCAGGAGCTGCTTAAACCCTACTATCTCGCGGTGCTGCAGATGCCCGAGGTGAGTAGACCTGGTCGTGGTGCTGCGGATGCCCGACCAGGTGTTAGTAGGAGCCCTAGAGCCAATTATGTGATAATTGACTAGGGACATTTTGTATCATATTCTATTATTAATAAAGACATATTTGGTTATTATACTTACTTTGTATTTGTGCCAAATAACTAAGTATAATAATGTCCTTGGGTAGTAGGTTCTTATCTACATTATATCGATTGGTTAAATCGATAGTGAGATAATGTAGAGAACACTACACTAAACCATTCCTAGTCAAGTATTAATATTCAAGGACAATATTAATGCATGGAGACTAGTATGTAGGTCAACTGATGACTTGAGCTCACAAGTCATGGATATATGATATCAAGTTGACACATGGGTATACATTGGAGAATGTGTACTGAATTGGCCTACCATGAGAAAGTTTCATAGATTGTCATATGAGTGTCATAAACTTTCTCATATGACTATTAGTATAAATAGTCCTTAGACCTGAAGTCACTACGGTTCCCTACATAAGGAGTTATATACTTTGGTATCATCAAATGTCACCCGTAACAGGGTGGACGATAAAGGCGATCACTGGGTATGTAATGAATTATGCGGAGGGATGTGAGTGATGTAGGTGGGATCTATCCCTCCCATATGACGGGAGTGATATCTGTGGACCCCTTGATCGAGTAAGACTACTAAAACGCATGGTCATGCTCAAATAAGTCAATATGAGATATTGAGCTCATTTGTTTGAGTGAGTCTACTCGGGGATCAAGAAACACAAGATTGACTGAGGATGACATGGTCTATGCCTCATTGGTTAATCTAGATATCGAGGATAGAAGGACAAGGTCATACATTATCATAGTCATGGAGGTTTAGTCGGATCTCGACTTTTCTTGTTACTTGGGTAGCAATGATGCATTGCTAGATGCCTCTCATTGCTTATGTGTCTAAAGTGGTTTAGACACATTGCCAACGTTACGAGAACCTATTGGGGCACACACTAAGGACACGATGCTTCGGAGATTAATTGATCTTGGTTTGACTAAGATTTGATTCGAATTGGATTAATTGAGTTAGACTCAAGTGAATCCAATTAGATTATGAGATTGAGTCTAATTTGAGTTAGACTCGTCTAGATTAGACTCAACCACTTAATTATGGATAATATTCATTAAAGAGTTTAATAAATATTATTTAAGAGGAATGCTAAGAGACATTCTATTCATTAGATGAATAGAATATTAAGAGTCTCAAGGAATACCAAGAGACTTGGTATTCATTGGGTTTTATTAGCATTAAGATGAGAGGAACTCAAGGGACATAGACCCTTGGTATTTATTAGATGAGTATAAATACCCCCCTTGTCAAAGGCTAGAGGGTGAATCTCTCTTTCTCTTCTTTCTTCCTCCTTGTCCATAACTCCCTAGTGGAGGTTCTTGTGCTTTGTGAACCATCCCAAGTTGCTAGCATAACTAAGGTGGTTTCTCTCCGAGGTGTAGATTGTGTTCGTGTGGATACGCATAGAGGCACGGACACTTGAACATGCAAGAGATCCGGTGAACAAAAGGACTAGCGGGATAAGCGAAGGGCACGCGACAAAGGTATTCCTATAAGATAGGAATTGTAGATCACTTTGTATGAGTTTTTCTTTCGCATGGATCGCTCGAGGGATCTTATTTCTGCTGCGATTTTAAATGTTTTTTTTACCTATAGATCCCTTCACCAGGAGCTGCCAAAATCCTACTACCTCGTAGTGTTGCAAATACCCGAGGTAAGTAGGCCTGGTAATGGGGCTGCGAATGCCTGACCAGGGGTCAAGCTAGCCCTACTAACTTCAACCCTGAACTTAAGGATAGTTTGTCGGGACACAAGAGGAGAAGGGAGCTAGCATCCAAAGGACCAGATATAAAGGAACGTCATCCGACAGTGGAGGCAAACAGGATGGTTAATTAATTCTGAAGATCCCCTATCGCAAAGTGTACATGGAAGGTACAATTATTAGACCGCGCAAAGGAGATTGCTCCTTTGTCCGGTTCTCCTTCATGGTCCCGGTTTGTCTTATGGCCGCGGCAGTAGAAGTTGTCTCCTTAGGGCTACAACATCACGGTCCTTTGCTTGAGATAATAGAATGTCAACTCAGGGTACAGTTGCTAGCCGTTCAAGCATGGATACACCTTCACAAAGTGGTATGGGACCAGAAAGATGAGGACAAGAGTGATGAGTATAGGCATTCCAGAGCAAGATATCTGCAAGCAGACTTAAAACAAAATCATGCAAAATTCTTTTCATTCCAAACAGATAAGTACATTACCAATTCAGGGAAGAAAAAGAGACAAATGAGAAAACAAAAAATATATAACACGAGTTTGGGGAAAAGCTCCTACAGCTCCTTATCTTCAGGAGGGAGCTCATCCTAAACTCGACCGACACTCAGGAAACTCAGGTCGGCGTCCGACTTCAATAGTTGGGCCTTCTGAAGCTAAGTGATGGCGCAATTGAAGCCCTGTTTAAGGCGCTTCAGGACCTGCCCAGCCAGAATATCGTCAAACTCGTCGGACTCCAGAAATCTGGCCTTGAACTCCGCCTCGGTCTCTCTTAGCCGGGACGCCTCGTCAACCTTAAAGTTTCGCAGTTCGACCTCGGCTTCCTCCTTGGCAGTTCTCAGCTGAGCCACCTCAGAGGACAGTTTTTCGTTGTCTTCCAGGGCCTCTTTGAGCCTCTCAGACTTCTGACCGGCCTGGGCAACATCCTCCTGGAGGTCGGTCATGTGTGCCGCCTTGATCATTGATTCTTTCTGGGCTAGCTGGTGCGCTTGGTCTTTTACTCGCTCATTTAGAGCTTCCGCCGAGGTCTCCAGGAGTTGGATGTCCCGAGTCAGCTTCTTCTCCCTGGTCTGAAGCTGATCCCGCTCTTGGGCCAGGGTGCGCAAGTCGTTCAAGAGGGCAATGACCCTCTCTGACATTAAGCGCTCCCTATGGCGAGAGTCATGCAAAGCTGACTCTAAGGCCAGCAGAGATTCCAACTAATGTTGCACTTTCACCCGAAGAGCTCTGCTGACCTCTGCTTGCAGGAGACCCCCTCGATGGGCACAATAGGCCTCGGCCACCGCCATAAGTGCCCTACATGTCAGGGGCTCAACCTATTTCCAGGAATATAAATGGCGGCCGGTAGTAAGGCAGTCTTAAACAGTCTGTCACAGTGTAGAGGAGTTAGAAAATAGGAACCAGGGTAATCTAAGAAAGTAGGAGCCCTTACCTTCATGAGGGACTCGTGGAGGTTGGTTAGAGGCTCGGTCGAGGTGCGCAAGGCATCCCCTCCCAAGACTTCGTGTCTCCTCGGGGCGTCGCCTCGACTTAGTGAGGAAGAGGAGTCTCTTGGATGGGGGAGACGCTGGACGGCTGACGCTCCAGGAGGTACAGTGGAGGGGCATGGGGCGTCCTCGTTAGAGTTGAAGACTCCCTTGGAAGGCAGGGACCTCCCTGAATTGCACCGGAGGGAATGATTGCGAGGTCACCTCCGATGCTGCTTGAAGTTTCTTGCGTAGGTGATCAAGCCTCAAGCGGAGCTATGTGGGCACCACCCGCTTGCCTTTGGAGGTGTCGGAGGAGTCGGTCGAGGAGGTGTTGATGGTTTGACCTCCTGTCTCTGGAGTGATCGTCGGCTTGAAATGCTGAGATAGGGGGATGGTGTCCTCATCATCGAATATCGGCATACCCTCCTCAGGGATGGAGGGGAGTTTGCGGGGGTCAACACGTCGCAGCCTCTTCCATTTCGACGAGCGTTTGTCGGAGCGTTTCCTCTTTGGCCTCCCTGAGGATCAAGGCAGCGGGGTGTCGGATGGAAGCGCTGACTTTTCCTTATTTTCTCCCGTCTCGACGATGACGAGAGGCAGATCGGCCTCCTAGGCACCAGGTAGCTCCGAGGCCCCTTGGTCGGGGGTTGGCTCGAGCAATGCTGGTGCCTCTATTTGCTCCGGCGTTGCGTGCTCGCCAGACGTCTTCGTAGCCTCCTCCAAAGCCTCAGCCGGATCAATTGGTGTGTTAAGAAGGGTCAAGGGAGGGGCCAAGGCTGCTTATTGGCTTCATCCCACTTGATGAACCGATTCATCGCCCGCGATAGCATGATGTTCTCTGCAATAAACAAGCAATGGAACATCAGTTAGAATTAACAGACATTCATAATAAAGATAAACATATCGAGATTGGGGCTTATGATGGTGACTTTTGGGCTGAGCCCTGCTCGGTACATGAGTTCCTCACTTTGTACTAGCCCGGGGCCGCTAAATTCCATGCCAGACAGGAGACTCCTGGCACGCTAATAGCCTGGGTCCTGCTGGAAGTCCCCTAGCTCCGGAGGGGCGGGCAGATTTTCCCTCCAACGAATGGAGCTGAAGGGACGTTGAGGCAAGCGAATAAAGAAAAAGTATTTCTTCCATCCTTGTCGGAAGAAGGAAACCCGCCTAAGAACCTATGGCTAGGGCGCACCATAAAACTAAATGTCCCTCGCGAGTCAATCGGAACGAAGAAAAAATGGAAGAAACGGGGAGTCAGGGGGATGTCAAAGACTTTGAATATGATAAACACCCCGCCCATCTGGGCGAAGGCGTTGGGAGTCATCTGATGGAGGGGAATGTCAAAATACAAGGAAATGCTCATAAAGAAAGGGGGAGATGTAAACGAAGCCCTAACTCTATCTGTCCTAGAAAGAAGGTAAAAAATTCTAGGGGTCTACGAGTGATTGGTCCACCCTAGGGACTTCTGTAAGATCGCGTGCGTTGTTGGTATCCACCCCGAAAGATGACTAATCCAAGGATCCACACGAGTACTCCACCTTCACTATGAAAAGTCTCCTTCAAGATGGAGAAACCTTTACAAAAGGTGTCTTCTTCCTCTTTACAAAATGCGATGAGAAGCGAGAGGAAGATCTGATCGAACGGGGAACTAGCAGCACTTTTGTATAGTGAAAAACCGTACCCAAGTCATGCCAAAAAGTCCCCCTTTTATAAGAGAACAGGATAACTTCGCAAGCTGTCTAACCCCGCACCAGTCGACTGCCCCTGGGGCAGTCGACTGGCCTAGGAGCAGTCGACTGGTTCGAGGCTGAAAACTTTCTGTGAATTTTCAGCAATCGACTGACTTCCTACCAGTCAACTGCCCAGCCTCTTCACTCACTCACAATCACTCCGATTACTCTCCTTCACGTGTGCCTTCAGGTGCACTCCCTTGGCTCGCCCCTTGGAGTCATCTTCCTCTGGTTATCGTCCCTCGGATGCGCACACAAGTCTTTCCTTGGCATGCCTCCATGTCACCCTTCACGTGTGCCCTTGAAGTCTACTTCCCGGCTTGCCCTTGGAGTCCTCCTCCCTCGGCTTTCGTCCCTCGGATATGTTCTCCATATGTGATTCTCCAAGTCCTGCAAACTCAATCACACATATCAAATACAACATAACACCCTAACCTTAAACATATTGGCACACACACATCAAAACCATGATCTTCCCGATCATTCTTGGGCTGATTGCCTCAACAACTTCTACCTTCATCTCGGCCGGAATGTCATAGGCCTCGCAGACAACTCAAAGGGTTTCTAGTCCAACCCTAGAAGAAGTGGACTCATACCACTCTGGTTGGTATCCCTTCTTCAGGATCCCCTTCCTACCCTAGTCCTTCTTGCCCTCCTTAACCATGGCTTCTAAGGCAGAAGGTGAAGACGAAGAAGAGGACTTGCGCGTGGGAAAAGATCCTTAGAAAGAGAAGACGAGGACGACGCTAACAAATGCTGCTAATCGACAATGTCAGAAGGCGACGGACATTTTCACCTCCCCGTTTTTATAGGGAAGAAGTCGTCCTCGTGCGTACAATGAGGGCAAAGCACGTGGACGGTGATGAACATCCATCTCGAGGCATCACCGCTTTCGAGGTTGCCGTTTGATACGGTCCTGCAGCACATATCAGCAGAAGATCGCGAGGAGAGAAGTATTAGCACGTGGCAGATGCGCATTCGCGACAGGGTTTTGTCGCCATTAAGAGACCCCATACACTTTTAATGGATGATAGACAACTATCATTGTCATGCCTTGAAGTTCGTAGAAGCCTTTTTGGAAGATTAATTCATAGGGATTGCCTCGAATCAAGGGACGAATGTTTCGATTCCTCGAACTCAACAAGCCACCAATAAAGTAGTAATGGGCATATGGGCCCACCACGGCCTAGCTGCTCTTCATTGCACCACTAGCCTAATCAGTCAGCCACACTTCCTTCTATTAGACTTGAAGGGGGAACATGTGATGGGGTTAGCATCCCAGGGTTGACACGTGGAACGAGGAAGTTATGAGTCTGGGTCTACCAAGTGTGAACGACTCTCTCAGACTCCTGAAACCTCCTCGGGAAGGCAAACTCCCAAGACCTCCTCGGGAGGGTAGATCCCTGAGACTAACTCAGGATGGGATATGTCTAAAACCTCTCCAGGAAGATAGGCTCCCGAGACCCTTCTGGGAGAGAATCTCTCGAGACCCTCTCGGGAAAGCGGAGCACAAAAAGTCATAGACCCGATAACTCGACTCAAATAACCGTTACCCTTTCTTGTTCAAGAAAGGTGGCGGATAATTATTGTCCTTTATATGCGACAATTAAGGCTCCATAATTGCGAAAGTCGTTACCTAAGAGCTATCAGATAACCGACAAGTATAAAACGTGGAGAGAGATGCGATCCAACCTGCAGGTATATAAGATACTTCAACTCCCCAAGTATGGGGGTTACACTCTCTCGACTCAAAACTTTCTCCCTGATTTCTCTTTCTAGAAGCAACTTAAGTGCTGACTTGAGCGTCGAAGTGGGCTCCGCCGGAATATTTCCGACATATTCTTATTAACGTTCATGTTGATCTCACAGGGTGCGATCTCCTTTCTCTTCGTCATCGTCCTCGTGGGTTGTACTCTGGTGACTCATCGTCTGCATCGATTCCTTCCGAAACATATATATATATATATATATATATATATATATATATATATATATAAACTATCAAAACAAGTCATCAAACAAGCAGGCAACAGAATGAGATCAACAAACTTGACAAATTAAGACGAATAAGTCGAGATGAACTGATTGGCTGCAGACAAATAGATAAGCCAAACAAGTGAAACAAATTGAATACACTAAGTGAACCATAATCTATCACTTAGAAGAAAGGTTTAGTTACAGAGTGGATCCTTATCTATTATTTGTAATATTACAACAAAGTAAACACAAATATGAAAATTTTCCATCTATTTTACCCTATAAATCAAATTCAAAAATATATTTTTATTTCATTCCCTAACTCAAGTTCATTGCATGATTCAGACTTACTATTAGTAGATTGACTTTAAAGAAGATATATATTCAATAAGAATTCCACCCTAAACATAAACATCAAGGACAGCGAGTCCCATAAAATTCACCATGTTTATGCTCAAAACATTAAAAGTTCTTCACAAATAGCCCAAGCAGACAGATTACATGATGAACATTGTGAAGATTACCAATAACATCTTAATCTGCAAACAGTAATCTAGTAATTATAAGTGTTTACGACAATATATTTTAAGGAGATTTGTGCTACTGGAAAATACAACACAGCAAAGCTCAAACTTCATATCATCATCATAATAACAAGTTTTGAGCTGACAAATACTTGCCAAATACAACTAGTAGAACAGAGTAAACCGATGGTTGATCTTTGGAATGCTATGGGACGTCCTAATTATCTTGTTGCATACGATCAATCATCACGAGCACAACCTCGAAATCTGCACATAAGAGAGATGGAAAGTTAATTTAGTAGAGTTAATATAAAAAGGCAACTTCTTTAAAAGAAAAAGTAACAGATAAGGCATAAGTAATTTCTTAAGAACAACCACCCAAAAACAGTCCATGTTCTAACTGATCAAACAAATTTCACAATGAGCACCAGAAATGAGATTCAATCTGTGATTCCTAATTTAGTTTGAAATCAGGAGTTGTAAGTTGATAAAGAAGCTTTATAAATTTAAAGGAGATATCCTAATTTACTACCACATGATAAGCTATGAGCTAATAAAGTAACTTTATAAGTTTAGATGAGTACTAATATTAACTTAGATTTAATTATTCAGGATGGTAGTTGGGTCAAACAATGATGTATCAATTCTCTTATCTGAGGCTGTCCTGAAACAAACAAACCAGATAGATAACAAACCGATACCAGTTGAGATGTAGTTCATTCAACTGATAACTTGTGGTCTTTGCCATGTTTCTCTAGTAACATGTATAACTTGAATGTCTTGAAGTTCACAAACCACGAGTAAAGGAGGCAACTAACACCACGTTGATTCCTTAAAAATGATGGATCCTACAAGTTATGAATGTGTTACAAAGAATAGAATTATTGTGGGCAGATAGCCATCCCATTCCACCCTATGAATTTGAATTGAAAAATAATGCATTCCCCATGAATTCAATTTAAATAGAAACGATATTTCTATGGTTGATCACACAAATGAACTCGGAATAGAACTATTTCCTAACAAATTGTAGTTCCACTATCATTTCATTCCTATCCTCCACTACTCATCACAATTTCTTAAATTCCTAAAGGAATTGTCCTAAGATCTACAAAGTTCATAGGAAGTAATGCAGCACCAGGACATAAGATAAAACCATGTACCTCCATTGGCATCTCATTTGTTGTGTGCGTACATTGACATCTCTCATCAAAGGAAAGATTGTAGAACCAAATTTTATTAAATTTATAATATTAAAAAGCCTAAATCAAAATAAACTTCAGAATAACCAAAACAAACATGAAAAGAAATAATGCTACTTAACGTACTTATTCAAACTTGAAAACAAATAACCTATTTTCTAAATAACTTATTCCCTAAAATAACAATACAAATTTACCTATTCTCAAGAGTAAAATCTTACAACTTGTAAAATTTAAGCTTTCTAATTTGAAACTACCAAATTAAAAACTTCCTAAGTCACAACATTCACAATTCAATTAGTAATTCAGGCATCCTTTTGAATGAGTTAGAAATTGTACTGACATTTGAATTTTGATGATCAAAGAACATAATTTTTGCATCAACATTTCCTTGATCATCTCCTCCAAAGAGTAAATATAATTGCATCTCAATTTATTTAGTGATCCTTGAGAATATTAGGTTGCGTTTGGTTTGTCTGTTTTCCGTTTTTATTTTCTAAGAAAATGCGCAGTGTTTGGTTTGCATTTTCCACATTCATTTTCTAGAAAAAAAGAGATCATTTTCTAGAAAACTAAAGAATATCTAAAAATCATTTTCCAAAAATAAGAAAATATGATTTTCTAGAAAATGAAAAGGAAAATAACTCAAATAAAACGCAGCCTTATATTTGCAGTCTGTCTTGTCTCCTTCAATAAGGAACAATCATGACTAATCATGAGGCAAAAACACTTTCAAGATGATGTTGAAAGAATCAAAACAAAATATAACATACAACAAAGTCATGCAAGGATGGAAGCTCAAACATCTTCTAGTGAGATAACAAATCCTCTACTTTGAAATTAAACTATTGTTAAGCTAGCAAGCTAGGTACATAAACATTAAAATTAATTTTGTCATAATATAGCTCGATAAAATAGGCAAGAAAGTTCTTAGAGGAGTTGTTGTGAGACTGTTTAAGCTTATGAATGCAGGAGTATAATCTATTTTTTTCACCATATACTTTATAATAATGATTCCTCATTACAATTACGAGTATCAACATTTGTCTTGCACAAGCTCAATAGAACACTCAATGAAATGGGAAAAGGATAGAGAAGAAAACCAACTTTATGGACTTCACCATTATAAATGATTATACAGGGTTATACCAATAAAAATTATTACTGTTTGTCAAAAAAAAAAAAACTCAAGTTCTCTTTTCATTTTTTTTTTCTGAATTTTCTCTGTTGGCTTCTCAAGGTAGCTTGAATGTGTTGTAGGTCTAAGTCATGAATTGGTATGTTGAATATTCCCTAAAGGCTCCAAGTCATCAGGGACACCTTTAAGGTCTAGTCTTAAGACTCATTAAAGCTTCTTTATCCTCAGGAGAAGCATCGCTATGGGAGATAATGATATTGGTCATCTTTTAGTGAGCGAAGATGCCTCTTAAAAGAGCTACCATCATTAGACCCTTGTGGAGTTAAATGAGGTAATTCAATTCAAGATCAATCAGATTTTAATTCAAGGCTTTGGGTGGCTTCTTTAATGCTGGAACTCACTTTGGGATGTTTCTTTTTCAACTTGTATTTTGCATGTTTTTGGGATATTTCTTTAAAGCTAAAACTCAACTGAAAGGAAGCTTTGGCGCAATAGTAAAGTTGTTGTCGACCCTCTTGCAATGCAGGATAAAACTGCATATAATACAACCTTCCCCGAGACCCCGCATTGGCAGGAACTTAGTGCACCGGGCTGTCCTTTTATTTTTTTTGTTATGAAATTTTGTGTTTATTATAGTATTGGATAGTTGTAGATTTATAATGGGGCTCATCTACTGAAATAAATAAAACTAATCTAACTTCTCTTAGAAACTCTAACCTGAGTTCACTAATGAATTAATAAAAGGGACCATCAAGCCTATTCCCTAATATTGCAATACCTGTCCTACTTTTTCTATCTGTCAACATTTTATCTGGGACCAGATGTAATGGGTTTGAGATCTAAATAACTAATTAAATTTGGATTCTAAACATTATGCCATTTTTTCTTTTATTGATAATTTGTGCTCATTTACTAGAGACAGTATTATATTTGTATCAATCAAAATATTTTTCCAATTCAACTAACCAATCAAGAAATGCATTCGTATCTAATGAATAGTCAAAACTAGGGATTTCCTACCTTATTATGCCTAGATCTATATAGATTATTGTTTCCAAAAAATTGATCTACTTCCATTTAAGGAATGGTACATAAGTAATACGACCATTGAGGAAAGTTTATGTAATTCATTGAGTCGCATATAAATCTTTAAGGCCTTTTTGGCCTGCCATATCCTCTCTATATATGCAGTTGTTTCAACAAGAATTTCTGCAATCAACATCCCTCACGTATCTTATAGCAGGGATGGTGTGTACTCTCGTTATGACAACCTAAGCATAGTAATTATAAGAAACTAGAGCACGATGAAGACAATATTATTTTTATTTTTGAAAAGTGCTCTAAATGGCAGTTGAGACGACCACCTAGGCAGAAGGCAGACATCGATCGCACCACCTAAAGCTAAGGCGATGGTTTGGTAACTCACCTTCTTCCACCACTGTGGGGCCCGAAGGTGTCGCTTGAGCCCGACGACGAGTCTGGAGGCGTTGCCTGGACCCGACAGCGCATCTGAACTTATCACGCAATCCCGGTGATGCGTTGAACTCGTCGCTCGGTCGAAACAAGATACACGGGTAAGATATAAGTTAGGATTTAATTCAATTACTTTTGGTTAATAATTTTAATCAGCTTCTAGTTATTAT
Organism: Boesenbergia rotunda; assembly: GCA_024364735.1. NCBI lineage: Eukaryota > Viridiplantae > Streptophyta > Magnoliopsida > Zingiberales > Zingiberaceae > Boesenbergia > Boesenbergia rotunda. Next base: position 158,723 of record JAGFNQ010000644.1, read on the forward strand.
TGAGATAACTTAAATTGACTTAACTAAAGTCTAATAAAATTATCCCATTAATTTAATATATACGTGTGTGTATATAATTATATTTTTTATTTTTAAATATTTAGATGTTTTTAATTTTTAATTAATATATTTTATTAAAAATAAATATTATAAAAAAGAATGATTATTTATAATATTATGTATAAAAAATAGTAAAAAAATTCAACCGCCTAGACGGCCTAGGTGGTAGGAGGTCATTGCCGCCGCACCAATGCCTACCGTCATTTATAACACTTTTTGAATGATGGATCTATTCTATGAACAACTAAATGATGGATGTGAAGTGAAGATGCAACTCAAGAAACTAAATATAATGGTACTTTCTGCGAATACGTTATAATGATATCTAGCAGTTTATGAGAAATAAATTTCATGCATAAAATCTAAAGTAACTAATAAAATAAACAAAAATAATTTTTAAAATGATTGAACCGTCATGATGTGAGTCTATCCCTTGTAGAGGTTGCTGGAACAAGACTTCATTTTGATCACATGGTTGAGTGAATGGACTTGATATTCATCTTCACTAAGATTTCAAATCTTGAACTCGTTCCAATTCTTACACAAGACTGGACACCTTGCATTATATCTCAAATAATAATGGGAATTCCGGCTCTAGGGGGGTCGCTGAGGTAGCGAACCTACCTTCAAATAATAATGGGAATTACTTAGAACAATTTTTTTTTATTCAAATTTCTTTTATAGATGGGATCCACTCCAGATTGATTCATCCAGGTGTTGTCCGTTGGAATCTCATTGAAGCAAACACGAGGAAAAACAAGGTGAATGGGGAAAGAAATAGGTCCTGGTTTCAGCTCTTGGTTGCGGATCTGGAATCTAGCATTGACAACAAGGAAGATTAAGAGATGGTCTTCTTCCTTCTGGCAATGTCAATGAAGAACAGGATGGATCTGCCAACTCATAGGTCTTCTCGGGCAAGTGAATCTTCTGCAAATTTAAGGTGGGCAATGAGGCGAGTGGCAAAACTAGAAGCAGTTGTTCTACAATGTGAGAGGTGATGGACCCGATAGTTCTAGTTCTTCCTGCTGCTATTGATGCAGCCTGGTGCAAGCAAAAGTTGCATGAATTGCTTGTGGCTGGATTTGACAGATGTAAGGTGGATCTAAAGAGAAGTGATATGCTGAAACATGAGCATTCTATATGGTGCTTCGGCACTAAGGGAGCACAGAGTTTTAGGCTCTCGATGGGGATAGATTGTAGCTGTGATCTCCACGAATTTGGTGGCTCAAGAGGAAGTTGGAAGAGGCCACTGCTGGCGAAGGCTGCTGAAGCCTTCACCCACGGTGGGTAAGTTTTGCTATTAGCCTTCAATGGATGAGAAAGGCTGCAGGTAAACTTATCAAGGGCTCGCACAGAGGACGGACTCATGCAGCATCTACTAGGAAACAGTCAATGCACAAAGTGAAAGTCGATTAAATGGTATTGAGTGCGGTGCAATGGTAGGTGTATGAAGGCTCGATTTGGGCATCCCAGAATGTGTACAAGTTTGATTAGTAAGAAAATAAGGAAGACGATGAATTGGGCTAGAGAGACGCGATGACTATTGAACCAGGAGTTTGGCAAACTTCTCTAATACCACTTGATAAAGCACCAAAATAAAAAAGGTGAAACTGTGGCTCTGGATCTCACGTATTACATGCCTGTCTAAAAAAATAAAGTAGCCTGGTACATGAAGCTTCCGTCAATGTGTGGTCTCAAGGAAGAGTGTATGCAGTCTTACCCTGCATTACAAGAGATTGTTTTCACGACTCGAACTCGTGATCTCAAAGTCGCATGTCATCAATGTTACCCTGCATTGCATGCCTTTGTTTATGCCTCAAAATAGAGGAAAGATTTAGCACCCAAAGACCCCAACCTAAATAAACTTTAAAATAAACTAAATTGAATTTGAAAAGAAATAAACTGACTTATTTAAACATGGAAATAAAATCCCTATTCTACAAGTCACTTATTCGCCATCATAATAATACAAATTTACTTATTTTCTCTTGACATTCTCAAAGTAAAAAATTTAAAACCTATAGAATTCTAATTTATAACTCCTCAAAGTCCGCATCAATATAGTAAGCCAACCAATTCGGGAAGGTAAAAATGTCGTATCCGATGGAGGCAACTCTTGGGAACCATCTCATCCAGCGAAGTTAGAAAATAATTGAAATCTCTCAAACACATCTACAGTTGATGCAACACAAGCAAGATTTTTATGCAACAATAAGCTTGCAAAATATATATATATATATGAACAATGAAATGAAAGCTTTCTATTGGAAATTAATTCTATCATTAAAATCCTGATTGAGTCATAATTACAGAATCATTTTTTATGTAAATACAGGTTATACAAATCAGGAAAAATAGAAGAGTTTTTAATTAGCTTTAATTAGTTTTAATTGGTTTTAATTAGTTTTTTTTTCATTAGTATCCTTTTCTATTGTAAAATTCTAATTGTTTTTTCTCAGATTTTCTAAGTTGATATCAGAACAAGGTTGTAGTAGCCAATGTCAAAAGTCACGTCCAAAACCACTATAATCCCTGCCACTATCACGATAAAACCTTCTGAGATTCCACAACACCATTCCAACCCTCATTTTAGTCCAAATCACCACTATCTGATTGAATGGGGACAACTTTCTCCGGTGGTCGCAATCCGTCCGAATGTATATTCGTGGGCAAGGAAAAAACGATTATATCATTGCTGACAAGAAAGCTCCTATCGTTGATGATCCGATGCATGCCATATAGGATGCTGAAAACTCCATGGTTATGACATGGCTAGTTAACTCCATGGAGGAGGATATAAGTACCAACTACATGAGCTATCCTACTGCAAAAGAGTTGTGGGATAATGTCAATCAGATGTATTCTGACTTGGGTAACCAATCTCAGGTTTTTGAATTGACTTTAAAGTTAGAGGATATTCGTCAAGGAGATGATTCAGTCACCAAATACTTCAATTCATTGAAAAGGTTGTAGCCGGATCTTGACCTCTTCAGCACATACGAATGAAAATCTGCTGATGATTGCAACCACCACAAGAAAACCATAGCCGTATTTACAAATTTCTTGCTGGTCTCAATGTCGAATTTGATGAAGTACGAGGAAGGATCATTGGGAGACCCTCTCTCCCATCCATTGGTGAAGTATTTGTTGAAGTCAGAAGAGAATAAAGCCGAAGGAGTATCATGCTAGGAAAAAGGAGTGTTAGTGAGTCAATTAAAAATTATGTCTTATTTACTGATTCTACCTATAAGGCTGCAGATTACCAGCGTAGATCTGACGATAAGCTACGAGTTTGGTGCGATTTCTGCAACAAGTCTCGCCATACACGTGAGACATGTTGGAAAATTTATGGCAAACCTGCCAACTGGAAAAGCAGCAAGCAAGGAGAGAAAAATTGTAGAATTCCTATGGCCAATGAAACTGACTCAGGCTCCTTCAACAAAGAGCAAATTGATGAACTCTTGAAGCTGATAAAATCCAACTTCTCATCTGGTATTCCTACTGTTTCCTAGGCACAAACAGGTAGCAATCCTAAAGCTCTCTCTTGTTTAAACTCTTCTCCATGGATCATAGATTCTGGAGCCTCAGATCACATGTCTAGTTGTTCTCAATTATTCAATACTTATTCCCCTTGTTCTGGAAATGAGAAAATTAGAATTGCCGATGGTAGTTTTTCACCTATTGCAAGAAAAAGACTCATTAAACTCACCGAGAAAATTAATCTCAATTCGTTCTTCATGTTCCCAAATTAGCCTGCAACCTTTTGTCTGTTAGTAAATTGTCTAAAAATTCTAATTGTCGTATTATATTTCTTGAATCACACTGAATTTCAGGACCAAAACACGAGGATGATGATTGGGCGTGCTAGGATGATTGAAAGTCTTTACTACTTGGATGAAATACCTGTTAGTAATAAAAAAACTCATGTTTTTAACAGTATCAGTTCAAACACGGTTCAAGAAAAAATAATGCTATGGCACTAAAGGCTAGGGCATCCTAATTTTCTTTACCTAAAAAACTTATTTCCAAAATTATTTAAAGGCATTGATTGCTCCTTTACATTGTAAAACTTGTGTTTTTGTAAAATTTCATAGTTCAACATATTTGCCAAAGAGTTATTATGCCTCCAAACCTTTTTATTTGATTCATAGTGATGTTTGGGGTCCATCTAAAATTACTACTCTTTCTGGAAAAAAATGATTTGTAACATTAATTGATGATCATACATGTTTATGTTGGATTTATCTAATGAATAAAAAATTTGAAGTGAGAAATTAGTTCAAAAATTTTTATACTATGATTGAAAGCCAATTTCATTCCAAAATTTATATTTTACATTCTGACAATGGAACAGAATATTTTAATCAGCACTTGGGTGATTTTTTTTTTTTTTGAAAGAAAATGGTATTTTTCATTAGTCTACTTGTCTTGATATCCTCAACAAAATGGCATTGCAGAACAAAAAAATAAATATTTACTTGAAGTAGCACGTGCTATAATGTTTTATATGCATGTTCCTAAGTATTTATGGGATGAAGCAATTTTAACAGCCTCTTATTTGATAAACAAGATGCCTACTAAGGTGTTAGAATACAAAACACCTCTTGATTATCTTTAAAAAAAATTCCTGAAATAAGATTGTTTTTTGATTTGCCTGTCAAAGATTTTGGGTGTACTGTCTATGTTCATGTTCCACGTCAATTTCGTTCAAAAACTTGAACCACGTGCTTATAAAATGTGTATTCTTAGGGTATTCGTCAAACAAAAAGGGATATAAATATTTCGATCCTCAAACAAAAAAAAAATTATGAGCCTGGATGTGTCTTTTTTAGAAACAACCCCTTATTTTATCAAAAATTCCTTTCAGAGGTAGACAAGTGAAATAAAAGATAATTTTTAGAAAATTTCTACCCCACTTCCCAATATCATTTTTTCAAAAAATAATCACTTACCTCTAGTGCCTAATATTAGAGACTCTCAATCGGGGGAGAAATACTACAAACTGATCACTGTGATCTGAGTTCTAAGCTTTTATACTAGGAAGAGATTTCATCTTACAGATAAAGACTCGAAAGTCAAGCCTGCACAACACCAATCTGAAAATCCGAGTTCTAGCACCGAAATTCCAGGTAACTCTATCCCAAGTCTAGCTTTGATTTCTCCCATCGTGTCTAATTGTTCACCTACTATTCTTGATCTTGATGTTCCTATAGCAATTAGGAAAGTTGTTGGAAACTGCACTAATCATCCTATTTCAAATTACCTTTCCTATCAAAGACTGTCAAAAAATCATAAAGCTCACCTCTAGGATTTCACACTTGTTTGTTCCACGGAATATACAAGAAGTTTTGGGTGATCCAAGTTGGAAATTAGCAGTCATAGAAGAATGAATGCTTTAAGGAGAAGCGGCATTTGGGAGATAATTGATCTACTCAAAGGCAAGAAAGTAGTTGGGTGTAAATGAGTATTTACAATAAAATGTAAAGCTGATAGAAGCATTGAAAGGTATAAAGCTAGACTAGTAGCTAAGGGTTTCACTCAGACTTATGGGATCGACTATCAAGAGACTTTTGCTCCAGTTGCTAAGATAAACTCTATCAGAGTCCTGTTATCTCTTGCAGTAAATTCAAATTGACCTCTACATCAACTTGACGTTAGTAATGCATTTCTCAATGGTGATCTAGAAGAGGAGGTATTCATGAGTCTACCACCAAGATTTGAGAAGAGGCTTAGCAGTGAAAAAGTGTGCAAATTAAATAAAGCATCAAACAATCACCAAGAATATGGTTTGAACGCTTTGGAAAGGTTGTTATCAGTTATGACTTCTTGCAGAGTCAAGCAGATCACACAATATTTTATAAACATTCAGAAAAGGATAAAGTTGTTATCTTGATTGTTTATGTTGATGGCATTATCTTAACTGGCGATGACGAAACAGAATTAGTAGCGCTAAAGAAGAATCTCGCAAAAGAATTTCAAATTAAGGATCTAGGAGTCCTCAAGTATTTTCTCGGGATGGAATTTGCAAGATCCAAAGAAGGTATATTTGTTAATCAAAGAAAATATATTCTTAATCTCCTTGGAGAAACAGGTTTGCTGGGGTGTAAAATGGTTGAGACTCCGATTGAGCCTAACTTGCAGTTACAAGTTGCTAAGGCTGAAGAAGTGAAGGACAGAGAACTATATCAGAGACTCATAGGAAAATTGATTTACTTGTCTCATACGCGACCTGATATTGCTTTCGCAGTTAGCATGGTAAGTCAGTTCATGCACTCACCAGGAGCAAAACATTTCGAGGTCGTCTATAGAATATTGAGATATCTGAAAGGAACTCCAGGGAGAGGTTTATTATTCAAGAAACATGGACATCTTCAAATCGAAGTCTACACAAATGTAAATTGGGCAGGGAGTGTTACAGACAGGAGATCAACATCAGGCTATTGTTCCTTTGTTGGTGGAAACCTAGTTACATGGCGAAGTAAAAAAAGCAAAATGTGGTAGCAAGAAGTAGTGCTTAAGCAGAATTCAGAGTTGTTGCCCATGGATACATGAGGTGATGTGAATCAAAAGAATTCTTAAGAAATTGAAGCGTTCTTGCTAAACTCCTATGAAAGTTTATTGTGACAACAAAGCTGCTATTTCCATAGCTCATAATCCGATTCTTCATGATTGTATAAAGCATATAGAAGTGGATAAACATTTCATTAAGGAAAAAATCAAGACTGGAATAATATGCATGACATATCTTCCAACGGATGAACAATTAGCTGATGTACTGACGAAGGGACTACACAACAAACAATTCAAGAAGCTGACTAGCAAGCTGGCTATGGAAGATATCTACAAACCAACTTGGGGGGAGTGTTGGAAATTAATTCTATCATTAAAATCCTTGATTGAGTCATAATTATAGGATCATTTCTTATAAAAATACAAACTATACAAACCAGGAAAAATAGGAGAGTTTTTAATTAGCTTTAATTAGTCTTAATTAGCCTTAATTAGCTTTAATTGGTTTTAATTAGTTTTCTTTTTTTCATTAGTATCCTTTTCTATTGTAAAATTCTCTCTATAAAAGGAGAGCCTTGTACCTATTCTACTATAAGAGTGAAAAAGTAATTATTTTTTTCATATTTTCTAAGTCTTTACTAAGCTGATGGTGTAAGATTTGGACAAAATAGACTGAGTAGGAATAAACATAAAAAATTAAATTAAAATCATACTAACCAATGATTCGATTTGGGACTAGTTGAAAAATAAGGCAATCAAAAGTAAAGCAGAAACATCTTCAATACTCACTATGGCATATATTTCAAATACCTTGAGTGCAAGGGAATCAGCATATGGATTCAATCCCTTGCTTTCCCATCATTTGAACCTCCTCTGGAGAAAGTATTTTGATATACCAAACATTGTTCACAAATGATCTGCATTTAGAGCCAAATGAAGGTATTTAAACAACAAAGCATGTAGAAGCTAAAAAAAATTGTGGTGGACTTCATTAGTTACAAGTAATAAACAGTTGATGCATATCCAATAGCTCATAATCCAAACTTAGTCATTTAAGTACCATTTGAGTCAACCAATTTCAGTATTATTTCACATAAAAGTGTGTGCTACTTCAAAATTCTCTCTCTCCCCATCATTCATCCTAGGCATATCTATTACTCTACTTCTTCCAGCAAATAATTTCAAATTCTAGACTTTTGGGTTACCATGCACCCATGTCAACCTGATAAGATCTTGGTAAAAGTATGAAGTGGCAGGCACCTCAATCTCCATGGTTCCAATTCCAGATTTGGTAGGATATGTTTGCCAACTAGATCCAAAACATATGCTGGATATTCATATAGTTTGAGCAACGTAGCATTTAAATACTATCTACTGAGAACACCCACATTAAAAATATGTGCTACACGTACAATCAGTCCTGAGAATCTATATTGAAAGTTCATGTGAAACTCCAATCAGTCCACCTTCTAATTCCAGAAAGATCGGTCATGAGGTAAAAAATACAGAATTCCCCTGGTCCAGGAAAAAAATGCACATGCTATCACAATCCCTCTCTGCATGCATATTCTTACAAGGCACATAAAGAGTATGCACTTTTTAATCAATCTTCAAAGCAATCACTTAATATTTAAGAAGAATAAGTGTAATGCATGCAAACACCACAAATAAATCCTGAAACTTAGCCAACTTCTAAATGAATCAGAAAGTATAAACCAATAACAAATGCAGTGGTTTCTAATTCTAATCTAAACATTACTAAAGATGCCTGGAACAATTTCTTACTCCCACGGATCATCTCCAAGGAGAAGTACATCATTCTCCCTGTCGATGAATACAAGCTGCCAGCCTGATCTACGAGGATCCTCCAATAGACCCTCAATACCAAACATATGACCCAGCTCCATGCGCAGTTCATCATAGTTGCTGAACCGTGATATGTCCAATGACCTTCCAACTGATCCTGATTTATAAACCTGCATGGAGAATGCAATTGTTTTGGGATCTAACTTAATGAAGTGGAACCTTCATTTGGATTGTAGCTCTTACCTTAACAAATGTTTGGGCCAGTGGACCAATCTCTCCAGCATTCTGCAGTAAGTTTGAAGATTCATCCAAATACCCATAGAGAGAGCTATGAACATTGGAAGCAACAAATGCAGTGCTAGATGGATCACTGACAGTTGGATTCAAAGTTAACTTAGGATCTGCAATAGAGCGGAAGAAGGATGGATCCTTGCTAAGCCCAAATGGTGCATGTTTATGTGTACTAGGAGAATTTTGAATATCATCAGAATTATTTTTCTCCACAAATGAACTATCGTTCTCCACAAGTGAAGGACGCATAACTTTAGTATCAAAAGGAGTCACCTGAGCCATAGTTTGTTTTATTACTAATGGCTGCTGACTCTGCTGGTTAATCATGGAAAGACCAAGTTGGGAACAGTTAGAGAGGTCAGTGTTTCCTTCAGGATAAACAGATTCTACAACACCAGGGACAGAACTTGACGGAACATTCGATGACAAAATTAAGTTTGAATTAGGAAAGATTGACCTTTCATAAAATTGAGAAGGGACACTAGACTGTTGTTGCTCATGATTATTTCGCATTAGAAATGTATCTGCATAGGCATGTGCTTGTTGAGCCTGAGGCTTTTGCTGGTCATTATGTAATTGTTGCAACTGCTGGTGGGGCTCAGAATTTTCTTGGTTCTCCCGTAAATGTTGAGATTGAGAACTAACAAAATGCTGTTGCAGAGCCTGCTGAAAATTTGGAAGAGGCATCAAATGGCTAGTTGAGCAGGGCTGTTGAATAAATTGAAATGGTTGTTGATTTTGTATCAATTGTTGCTTCAGAACATCATTCCCTCGCATGTCCTCCAAAGCAGTAGCAGTCATAGCTTGATATTGATTGATGTCGCTCCCTAGTAACAATGGGTCAAATCTCTGTTGCATCCATGAGCTCATACCAAGTGATTGGGGATTGAAGGACTGCAAACCTTGATCTCCAGACCCAATCCTCGTCCACATAAGAGCATTTAGCTCATCTTGTTTGGTCTCTAAAATGTAATGAAAATGCATAATTAGTGCTTAATTTACCAAAATTGTCTAACTTATTTTTGATGCACTGCCAAATTTACTGATAATGCATGCTATTTTCTATAATCAGTCGTAAAAACATGGATATCACCTAGCATTCAGCACACTGTTAAATACTTGCCATTTGAGAAAGATTAGTGCAAGATGATAAATTCCAATCAATGAACACAGTTAAACATTCTTAGCATTGAATGGATTACATGTACTAGTGGAGTTCAAATATTTACCATTAGGAAAGGGGACACCAAGATGCCAAGGACGCTTGAGCCTGAGCGGAAACAAAGATGGATACATAGGGAAGGTTGTTAGTGGCTCAATTTCCCACAATGAGACCCTCATCTGTCTCTCACCTGTCGTAGATTCATCCCATCCAACCTGCAGTTACTAGAATGGTATATCAGTTCAATAGCAGCAAATGAACAATACAAAAACCAAAAATTATCCCTAACCAATATCTTGGTAACACCCAACAAAATAAAGCATAACCTTTTCAAGTGTATTACTAGCAAATATCAGAGAATATTAGAAATTACATCTTAAAATTCTTAATTTTATTTTATTTTTAGAACCTCAAACATCCATTCTCGTTAAATGTGAGTGATTACTTAAAAAATAAAATAAATACTTCTATAATTAGATTTTAAAATTAGGCAAGTTCAATTGATTAGAAGAGTGAGGAATACACAGAAAGCAAAAGAAAACTCCAATTGATGACTAAAAGCAAGGTCTAAAATTTTAATATCAGCACCCATTTCAGCCATTAGTTGAAATAATATGGTATCGATGTTGATCCATACCCACAAATAGGTTGACACGAGACATACCATCCCGTCCAAATTTTAAGCCAATTTCACTTGTATGATCACCCCCCACAAGGCATATTTACAATAGAAACAATAAACATATGGATCTCATAATTAGTGGAATTAATATTGCATAGTAATAACATAAGTACACTACTAGTCAAAGTTTAAATTCTCGACCAGTGCCGAGTTTCGGTCCTGGATTGGAACAATATGGTTTTGATACCGTATCGTACCATGCCGATATAGTTTTGGTATTTTTTAAATATAAAATATATTAATTCAAATATAAAATATTTAACATGAATATTTGAAATATAAAAAATAATCTTTTAAAAAAGGAAAAAATATGAAAATAGATAAATAAATAAATAAAAAATTTATTATATTTTTTGGAATTAAAATAAATAAAATACATAATTAATCAGATAATTTTATTAGAATTTAATAAAGTCTCTTTAGATTATCTCTAGGGTTGTAAACGAACCAAGCCGAGTCAAGCTTTGTAATGTTCAAGCTTGTTTGATAAAGTAACCGAGTCAAGCTAAGTCGAGCCCAAAATGAACCAAGCCTTTGAAATGATTGTTCAAGCTTGGTTTAGTTTATTTTTTATGAGCTCAAGCTTGGTTTGTTTAAATATTATCGAGTTCTCAATTCAAACTTGTTTGATTGTTTAAAATTTTTACCTTTTAAGCTTGTTTGTTTAGTTATTGAGCTTGATAATATAAACTTGTCTGTTTAGTATGTTGATAAGAATTTATTGACAAATATTATTCACAAATGTTGTTCACGAATATGTACATGAACGTTGTTCACTAACAAGCTGAACACATATATTCAAGTTTGTTTGTTTAGTTTAAAGAGTTGTTTAAGTTTGTTCATTTAATTGATCTTGTGTGCATTGAACGAACATAAACAAGCTCTTACCAAGCCGAACACCAAGCATGTTCATGAATGATAGCTAGGAATTGATTGTTTTAATCAACTCCTAAGTTTTAATTAAAACCCCCAAAGACCCGACCGACGCCCGCCAATGCGCACAACTGCGGCACGGCCGCTAGCTCACACGATTCCAATGTGTTGCCTCCGCGGGGGTCGAGCCACCTCTCCGTGGTGGTCGATCGTAGGGGTTGCGCAACCCCTCCACAAGAGCTGTGGTGGTTGCACAACGCCTCCCAGCTGCTACGGGGCCTAGTGTCGGGTTGTGCTAGTGTCCATTTGCGGATGGAACAAAATGTTTCGCCCATTTCGACTCGGTATTTTAATCCTTGCTACTAATCAATATAATTCTCATCAATGTGAGATAGGATTACAAATAATTAAATTACATAGACAATGGCAATACAAAGTCACATTGGTTCAACAAGTGTGCAAGATTAAATGAGAAGCAACCTGATGTAGCACCTCAAGAATAACTCGAAACATGTCCCCTTAGGATGGGCAGTTGGCTAGTGCATGAGGCGTTGCCACCATGAGGTCTAAAAGTCAATTCCTGGCTAGTAGCCAGGTACTTGCCCTCCCCTATATACCGGTCACTGCTTGGGTTAGTAATCACTCGTGATTTACTTCCCTTCACGTAACCTACGGATGGGTTGTGAGGGGCGCCTAGGGTGAGCGTTATCACCTTTTACCCCCAAGAATAACCCGAAACATTAAAAGAGGAAAATATTATTAATTGAAAGATATCACAGTACAAAGGGATCTTAAGCCCTTTTATAAGGGGACAATAAGAGCTCTAGTGCCTCTGGTTGAATTTTAGCAAATCAGTTAGGTGTTATGTGTTGAGTTCTTCCAATAGACTAGTAACTTTTAGTACTTTTATAGGAACTAGTATTATCTGCATATTGGCAACCTTCTTAACCATGAGTTGGTTGCGCCAAGGGAGGAAGAGCTAGAACCAAAGTTGCAGAGTACAACTCCTGGGCAAATTAATAGGCAAAGAAAGGAGTTTGAATGTCTTTGATAAGATATTAGCTCCTCTATAATGAAATTAGAACTGATATTTAATTCAGGTAATAAATCAACAATATAATCCTTGGGATATATGTTTTTCTCACATGCAAAAACTATTAGTGGGGTGGGCATAAATCTTTTTTGTTGTTGTAGTTTTTAGAAAATCACTAAAGCGGTCACAATATCCTACATTATATTCATTATGTCTATGCTGTGAATCCATATAAATTTTATACTCAATGTAAATTTTTTACAAAACGGCAATTCAACCTGTTATGTTACGTGAAGTTGAATGTTAAGGTATGACTCGAGCACACCAACAGAAGATAAGAGTCAAGATGAGGATGTTAAGATAGATGTATGGACATAAGAATAGACAGAATAAGGAATTAGACCATTAGAGCGAAAGTAAAGGGTTGCACTTAGAAAAAAAATAAAAAAAGACAACCCTATGCATGAAGCTCCTGCCAATGCAAGGTCTCGGGGAAGCCTCTATTATACGCACTCTTACCTACTTTGCAAGAGGTTTCTGAGACTTGAATTTGGGACCTCTAGAATAAACAACAATTTTACTATTGCACCAAGGCTCGAGATTGCACTTATTGAAGGAAAATTCTGAGAAACGCATTTAAGATGGTACTGTTAGTAGGAGCCCTAGAACCAATTATGTGATGATTGACTAGGGACTTTTTGTATCATATTCTATCATTAATAAAGGCATGTTTAGTTATTATACTTACTTTGTATTTGTGCCAAATAACTAAGTATAATAATGTCCTTAGGTAATAGGTTCTTATCTACATTATATCGATTGGTTGAATCGATATTGAGATAATGTAGAAACACTACACTAAACCATTCCTAGTCGAGTATTAATATTCAAGGACAATATTAACGCATGGAGACTAGCATGTAGATCAACTGATGACTTGAGCTCACAAGTCATGGATATGTGATATCAAGTTGACACATGGGTATACATTGGAGAATATATACTGAATTGACCCACCATGAAAAAGTTTCATAAATTGTCATATGAGTGTCATAAACTTTCTCATGTGACTATTAGTATGAATAGTCCTTAGACCTGAAGTCACTACGGTTTCCTACATAAGGAGTTATGTATTTGGTATCGTCAAACGTCACCCGTAACAAAGTAGACTATAAAGGCGATCACTAGGTATGTAATGAATTATGCGGAGGGATGTGAGTGATGTAGATGGGATCTATTCTCCCATATGACGGGAGTGATATCTGTGGGCCCCTTGATCGAGTAGGACTACTAAAACGCATGACCATGCTCAAATGAGTCAATATGAGATGTTGAGCTCATTTGTTTAAGTGAGTCTACTCGGGGATCAAAAAACACAAGATTGACTGAGGATGACACGGTCTAATGCCTCATTGGTCAATCTAGATATCGAGGATAGAATACATTATCATAGTCACGGAGGTTTAATCGAATCTCGACTTTTCTTGTTACTTGGGTAGCAATGATGCATTGCTAGATGTCGCTTATTGCTTATGTGTCTAAAGCATTTAGGCACATTGTCAATGTTACGAGAACCTATTAGGTCACACACTAAGGACACGATGCTTCGGAGATTAATTGATCTTGGTTTAACTAAGATTTGATTCGAATTGGATTAATTGAGTTAGACTCAAGTGAATCCAATTAGATTATGGGATTGAGTTTAATTTGAGTTAGACTCAGAGGCACGGACACTTGAACGTGTAAGAGATCCGGCGAACTAAAGGACTAGCGGGATAAGCGAAGGGCACGCGACAAAGGTATTCCTATAAGATAGGAATTGTAGATCACTTTGTATGAGTTTTTCTTTCGGGATCGCTCGAGGGATCTTATTTCCGCTGCGATTTTAAATATTTTTACCTATAGATCCCTACAGTGGTATCAGAGCCACTTGCGAAAGATCGTACAAAATTTAGAAAACTTTTATATGTGATATAGAAGTAGGATATAATTTTATTATAAATTATATAATGTATGAGCATTTGTCGATATACAAAAATTTGTGTTGATCATACTAAAAGTCTATAGCATTATCATATGAAATATGAAAGTATGCTATGATGCGAATGTACTCGACAAATTTTATAACCTATGGTTTCGGCTTATGAGCATTTTTACAATCATAATAAAATTAATGTCCTAAATCTATTGTATGTGATTGATGACATGGTGCATGGTTATGGCCTTAACCCCAATATGATTGGATGAATATGTGTGTGTGCATGTTGTAATAATACGGCCTGCGTGTCGTGCCTTGTCTCTATTTTTCCAAGTTGTAAAAATAGATTTAGACTCGAATGTAACTCGAGTTTTCCTACATTGTAATGTACAAAAGGAGTAGTGGAGTGTCCATTGAAGAATGAAGTTACAAGAAGGATGCCGACCGCACATCATGACCGAAGGATGCACTTGGAGAAGATGTTATCCCTAGGTTGACCATCGATCTTCTCATTGGCTTGGGAAGATCGTAGTATACGGGCCATAACCATGTCACGTTTTATCACTTATATATTGATATATGCAATGTGTGTATGTGATGCATGATTAGATAAATAGTTATCTCAATTAAGTCAACTCAATATGCCTACCAAAGTTTGGTACTCATAAACTACCTCGATCATTTGTTGTTGGGTTTGTCAAAGCAAAGTGACGTATTTTATCTTGGTAGAGTGCGAGAGAACAATTGTGATGTCCCGCTATCAAACTTTGGGTGAGACTTAACTAAATCCCTCAATTAGATTGAGAAACTTAGAGGCATATCCCAAAAGTTGGAAAAATTGGGTAAGAGAACAATTATTCCATGTCTTGGGCGATTAGCCAAAGCTAACTCAAGATGATGTGTAATGTGGATCTTAACCCTTTGTTTCAAAGAGTTGCATGAGATGTAATTGGTAAAATGTTACCTACCTAATTATACCAAGTCTTGGGCGATTAGCCAAAGCTAACTCAAGATGAAGTATAATATGGATCTTGTCCCACATGAATAATGATTGCTATTTGGTTTGGAGCTAGTAGTGTTGGTAAATTGAGTTTGCCTATATTCATGACTAGCCCCAACCAAAGCTCTACGATTCAATGGGAGCATCATTTAATTAAAGGTTTAATTAAATGAATTAGATATGATACTTATTTCTGCATAATTCTACTGTTGTAGATCACCATGTTATCTAACACGTCAAATACTCTCTCTGCAATCCGTCCTTGAGAAGGACAAGCTCAACGGAGCTAATTTCCTGGACTGGTACAGAAACTTGAGGATAGTCCTCAAACAAGAACGAAAACTATATGTCCTAGAGCAATCTCTTCCAGAAGCACCCGCCGCTACCGCAACCCGTGCCGAAAAGGATGCTTACAAGAAGCATCAGGATGATGCACTTGATGTATCATGTCTTATGCTTGCCACCATGAACTCTGAGCTTCAGAAGCAACATAAGAACATGAATG
The DNA here is from genome assembly GCA_024364735.1 of Boesenbergia rotunda. NCBI lineage: Eukaryota > Viridiplantae > Streptophyta > Magnoliopsida > Zingiberales > Zingiberaceae > Boesenbergia > Boesenbergia rotunda. Next base: position 174,623 of record JAGFNQ010000644.1, read on the forward strand.
CACATGATATGGTTGAGCATCGAAAGCAACTATATCAAGGGCAAATTAGACACGAGCGGTTTAAGGTGTCTAAAGCCCTATTTGCATGCAAGATGCAAGAAGGAACTCCTATAGGAACTCACGTACTCAAGATGATTGGGTATGTCGAGAACCTTGAAAGACTAGGATTTCCAATGGGCCAAGAATTAGTTACGGACCTTATCTTGCAATCGTTGCAAGAAGGCTACAATTAATTTGTCATGAACTATAACATGAATGAAATTGACAAGCTTTTGCCTGAGATGCTCAGCATGTTAAGAACTGCTGAATCTAATATCAAGAAAACCAAAATCAATAATGTACTGATGGTACAAAAGGACAAAGGCAAATGGAAGCCTAAAGGCAAGGATAAGACCCAAGCCAAAGGCAAAGGCCAACTCTACTACATCCAAGGCTAAAGATAAGGTGCCTAAGGAAGGGACCTGCTTCCACTGTGGTGAGACCGGACATTGGAAGAGGAACTGCAAACATTACCTGGAGAAAGTAAAGAAGAAAAGAAGTGAGACTTCTGCCTCAGGTATTTTTGTTATAGAAGTCATAGTTGTCAAACGCGGATAGTGGCGCGTAGCGGCCGACTCCAAAAACGCTATAGCGGGATAGCGGATAGCGTTCTGGCCGCTATTTGATAAAAAAACATCAATAGAAATGACAATTGCAATTTAGAATGCCAACATTATATGATAGCAATAATTAACCAAAAGACATCCAAGTTAAATTACTCAAAACATAGTATAGGGCAAAAACTTATGGCCACTCCAGAAATTCAGAACATCAAGTTCTAAACATCAATATTACATAAGCATCAAGTTCTAAGGGCAATACAACAAAAAAAAAAAACAATTGCGGCCGCAATGTAGCAATTGATGTAGCCAAAATGACCATTTAACCCCTCCATTACATTTAAAACGATAATAACTAAAGGGTTTTATGGTCTTTTGGCAAAATCTGCATTGATGTAGCAATTGCGGCCGCAACAGCCGCGATAGCGGCCGCGACGCGCCGCGATAGGCCGCGCCGCGATACGCGGCGCCGCGATACGATAGCGGCCGCGACGCGCCGCGATAGCGGCCGCGACGCGCCGCGATCGCGGCCGCGACCGCGCGATCCCCCGCGCCCGCTCCCCCCCCCCGATCGCCCGCGACGCGCCGCGATCGCGGCCGCGACGGCGAACCGCTCCGCTCCTAGGCGTGGCGTTGCGCTCCCAGGCCGCTCCGCTCCGCTCCGCCGCGATAGCGCCGCTATCACGCGCTATTGACAAGTATGATAGAAGTCAATCTATCTATCTCTTCTTCTTGGGTATTAGATACCGGATGCGCGTCTCACATTTGTACTAATGTGCAAGGCCTTCAAAGAGCTAGATCATTGACAAAGGGTGAAGTGACCTACGAGTAGGCAATGGAGCAAGAGTTGCTGTCATAGTTGTGGGAACTTATTCCTTGTCTTTACCCACTGGGCTTATCTTAGAACTAGAGGAGTGCTTTTATGTACCTGCATTGACTAAGAACATAATTTCAGTATCTTGTTTGGACAAGAAAGGCTTTTCATTTATCACAAAGGACAAATGTTGTTCCATAATGTTAAATGACATGTTCTATTGTAATGCACCACTTGTAAATGGACTCTATGTTCTAGACCTAGAAAACCCAATCTATAACATAAATATCAAACGGTTCAAACCAAATGATTTGAACCAAACATATCTCTGGCATTGTCGCTTAGGACACATAAATGAGAGTCGTATATCCCAGCTCCATAAGGATAAATTACTGGACTCATTTGATTTTGAATCATATGAGACATGTGAATCTTGTCTTCTAAGCAAGATGACCAAGACTCCATTTAGTGGACACGACGAAAGAGCGATAAACTTGTTAGGACTCATACATACTGATGTATGTGGACCTTTCAATGTCGCATCTAGAAGAGGCTATCAGTATTTCATCACTTTCACTGATGATGTCAGTAGATATGGCTATGTGTATCTCATGAAACACAAGTCGGAATCCTTTGAAAAGTTTAAAGAATTCAAGAGTGAAGTACAAAACCAACTTGGCAAGAGTATTAAGATGTTTCGATCAAATCGAGGCGGTGAATACCTTAGCCAAGAATTTCGTGACCATCTAGCAGAGTGTGGGATCATATCCCAACTCACTCCACTTGGAACACCACAGTGGAATGGTGTGTCCGAGCGGAGAAATCGTACTCTATTAGATATGGTACGATCGATGATGAGTCAGACAGATCTTCCTACTTCCTTCTGGGGATTCGCTCTAGAGACAGCTCTATTCACACTTAATCGAGCTCCATCAAAGGTCGTCATAAAGACACCATATACGATATGGACTGTGAAGAGTCCCACGATGTCTTTTATGAAGATTTGGGGTTGTGAGGCTTACGTTCGACGTCAAGTCTCAGATAAACTAGGACCCAAATCTGATAAGTGCTATTTTGTAGGATATCCCAAGGAAACAAAGGGATATTACTTTTACAATCCCACACTAGGCAAAGTGTTTGTCGCTAGAAATGATGTTTTTCTAGAAAAGGAGTTTATTTCTAGAAGAACTAGTGGGAGTAAAATCCATCTTGAAAAAGTTCAAGATGCAGATAGTACTGAGGCCTTAATGGACATTGAACAGGCACCACAAGATGTTGTGGATCATGAGATTGTTGCACAAGAAGTTGTGGAACAACAAGCTGTTCAAGTAAACCAACCTCTTCGCAGATCTGATAGGATACGTCGTCAGCCTGAGAGATACTCATTTCTCTTGTCTGACCATGATGACGTTACGCTCATTGAATTGAATGAGCCTACATCCTATCATGAAGCTGTGATGAGCCCAGATTCTGAGAAATGGCTAGAGGCCATGAGATCCGAAATTGAATCCATGTACACTAACCAAGTATGGACTTTGGTTGATCCACCTGAGGGGATTAAACCCATTGAGTGTAAGTGGGTCTTTAGAAGAAAGACTGACATGGATGGACGCATGCATACCTATAAAGGGCGATTGGTAGCTAAAGGTTTCAAACAAATTCATGGTATCGACTATGATGAAACCTTTTCACCAGTGGCGATGCTTAAGTCTATTCGGATCATGCTTGCTATTGCAGCTTACCATGACTACGAGATCTGGCAGATGGATGTCAAAACCGCATTCCTAAATGCGAATTTACTCGAGGATGTGTACATGACACAACCTGAGAGTTTTGTAGATCCAGAACATGCTGGAAAGGTATATAAATTGCAAAGGCCCATTTATGGGCTAAAGCAAGCTTCTCGAAGCTGGAATCTTCGATTCGATGATGCAATCAAAGTGTTTGGTTTCATCAAGAATGAAGATGAACCCTGTGTCTACAAGAGGGTTAGTGGGAGCACAGTTATCTTCCTGATCTTGTGTGTAGATGACATACTCCTCATTGGGAATGATATCCCTTCACTACAGTCTATGAAGACGTGGCTAGAGAATTATTTCTCAATGAAAGACTTAGGTGAAGCAGCCTATATCCTAAGCATCAAGATCTATAGAGATAGATCTAAGAGATTGCTTGGCTTAAGTCAGAGTACATATATTGATAAGGTACTTAATCGTTTTGCCATGCAGAATTCCAAAAAGGGATTTCTGTCAATGTTATATAGTGTGAGTCTTTCGAAGACTCAAGGTCTCTCTTCTACGGAGGAGAGACCATATGGATCAAATCCCTTATGCATCCGCTATAGGGTCTATCATGTACGCCATGCTTTGTACTCGACCAGATGTCTCGTATGCTTTGAGCATGACGAGCAGATACCAGTCAGATCCAGGTGAAAGTCACTAGACAGCTGTCAAGAATATTCTTAAGTACTTACGAAGACGAAAGAATATTTCTTAATATTTGGAGGCGATGAGGAGCTAGCTGTAAAGGGTTACAGTGACGCAAGCTTCCAAACAGACAGGGATGATTTTAGATCGCAGTCAGGGTATGTATTTTGCCTGAATGGTGGCGCTGTGAGCTGGAAGAGTTCGAAGCAGGACACAGTCGCAGATTCTACAACAGAGGCCGAGTATATTATCGCGTCTGAGGCGGCAAAAGAGGTTGTTTGGATCCGGAAGTTCATTGCAGAGCTTGGTGTGATTCCTAGCATTGTGGGCCCGATAGACCTCTATTGTGACAACAATGGGGCTATTGCACAGGCTAAGGAACCTCAGTCACATCAGCGGACCAAACATATACTACAGCGCTTCCATCTCATTAGAGAGATCATCGATAGAGGAGATGTGAGGATATGCAGAGTACCCACTGAGGCTAACATCGCGGATCCTTTGACCAAGGCTTTGGCACAAAAGAAGCATGATGGTCACACTAGGTCACTGGGTATTAGATATTACAGTGATTGGCACTAGTGCTAGTGGGAGATTGTTAGTAGGAGCCCTAGAGCCAATTATGTGATGATTGACTAGGGACTTTTTGTATCATATTCTATTATTAATAAAGGCATGTTTGGTTATTATACTTACTTTGTATTTGTGCCAAATAACTAAGTATAATAATGTCCTTGGGTAGTAGGTTCTTATCTACATTATATCGATTGATTGAATCGATAGTGAGATGATGTAGAGAACACTACTATAAACCATTCCTAGTCAAGCATTAATATTCAAGGACAATATTAATGCATGGAGACTAGCATATAGGTCAACTGATGACTTAAGCTCACAAGTCATGGATATGTGATATCAAGTTGGCACATGGGTATACATTGGAGAATGTGTACCGAATGACCCACCATGAGAAAGTTTCATAAATTGTCATATGAGTGTCATAAACTTTCTCATGTGACTATTTGTATGAATAGTCCTTAGACCTGAAGTCACTACGGTTCCCTACATAAGGAGTTATGTACTTTGGTATCGTCAAACGTCACCCGTAACAGGGTAAACTATAAAGACGAGCACTGGGTATGTAATGAATTATGCGGAGGGATGCGAGTGATGTAGATGGGATCTATCCTCCCATATGACAGGAGTGATATCTGTGGACCTCTTGATCGAGTAAGACTACTAAAACGCATGGTCATGCTCAAATGAGTTAATATGAGATATTGAGTTCATTTGTTTGAGTGAGTCTACTTGGGGATCAAGAAACACAAGATTGACTGAGGATGACACGGTCTATGCCTCATTGGTCAATCTAGATATCGAGGATAGAATACATTATCATAGTCACGGAGGTTTAGTCGGATCTCGACTTTTCTTGTTACTTGGGTAGCAATAATGCATTGCTAGATGCCGCTCATTGCTTATGTGTCTAAAGCGTTTAGGCACATTGCCAACGTTACGAGAACCTATTGGGTCACACACTAAGGACACGATGCTTCGGAGATTAATTGATCTTGGTTTGACTAAGATTTGATTCGAATTGGATTAATTGAGTTAGACTCAAGTGAATCCAATTAGATTATGGGATTGAGTCTAATTTGAGTTAGACTCATCTAGATTAGACTCAACCACTTAATTATGGATAATATTCATTAAAGGGTTTAATAAAATATTATTTAAAAGGAAGACTAAGAGACATTCTATTCATTAGATGAATAGAATATTAAGAGTCTCAAGGAATACCAAGAGGCTTGGTATTCATTGGGTTTTATTAGCATTAAGATGAGAGGAGCTCAAGGGATATAGACCCTTGGTATTCATTAGATGAGTATAAATACCCCCCCACCCTGCCTTGTCAAAGGCTAGAGGGTGCATCTCTCTTCCCTTTCTTTCTTCCTCCTTGTCCGTAACTCTCTAGGGGAGGTTCTTGTGCTTTGTGAACCATCCCAAGTTGCTAGCACAACTAAGGTAGTTTCTCTCCGAGGCGTAGATCGTGTTTGTGTGGATATGCATAGAGACACAGACACTTGAACGTGTAAGAGATCCGGCGAACTAAAGGACTAGCGGGATAAACGAAGGGCACGCGACAAAGGTATTCCTATAAGATAGGAATTGTAGATCACTTTGTATGAGTTTTTCTTTCGCATGGATCGCTCGAGAGATCTTATTTCCGCTGCGATTTTAAATATTTTTTTACCTATAGATCCCTTCAGGTACGAACATGTACTTAGATGACCAATAAATGTTTTACTTAAGTAATGCAAAACTATAACAAATACGCACATTAAACAAGGAAGATAAAGACCAAAGAAGACTTGTTAGCAAGGACAAAATAAGATAAAATTTATTTAAGTATAGATGATGATATAATAGGAGATAGAGTCCAATGAAGTAAAATGATACATATAACCGACCCCACCTAGCACCTAATGGGATAAGGCATGGTTGTTGTTGTATCAAAATGCATGCTCCTGAATACACTTGGAAAATACTTAGGTGGAAGGTTATAAGAAAAGGAACAAGTAGTATGAATCCCTACCAATCCCTCATGAGTCATGGAAAGACTCGACTCCCTTGAACCAATTGAGATCATGACTATGTTTTAGTTGTTAGAAATATGTTTTTTAAAATGACATTCTTGCAACTAGACGAATGATGTGTCATCTCCCATAGCTAAGTTATTTAAGGTGGTTGTAAAGATTACCCATATTGATTGTGCAATATAGGGATGTCAAATTTATTAATTATTTTCGAAAGGTCCTATGGGAACTATTGAGTTCCAATGTAAATTTTCATTGTATTTTAGCCATAGACAAATGGCTAAATTGAGTTAGTTAATGATGGTTTAGAAAATTTATTTAGGTGTCTAACAGGGAGAAAATTTATGGATTTAAGATTCTATCTTACCCAAGGCATATGTTTTACTTAGTTGCCCTACTTTTTTGACACATGCGACACCGGGGTATGACCCTCGCAACATCTTGTCACATCTTGTCTTGAAGATGGCTAATAGAGCCTATCTAAAATAAGGGCTATTGTTTTGTCTTCTCAAAATGTCTAATGAGCCCTCCTCCATGCATAAGACTTTCTTAGTGATGTTCCAAGGATACGCTGTCTTTAAATAAATAATAGTCCTTAATTATAAAATCAAACAAATTATGGCAAATGATGACAGTTCCTATCTTAGATGTCTTGAAAAATCCTATAGTCTATCCTATGCAGGGTAACTATGACTCAATTAAAAGTGTTAGCAGGTTTGGTACCTTCTTTAGTCGATGTTTTAGGATGAAGGAGCATTCTTGGAGAAGCTTAACCCAATTAACTTGATTGGTGCTCAACTTTGTTTGTGGCTGGATGTAGCTAAATGTTGGTCCAATTCATTTGGCAATTAGTATCACCATTACCTCAGGATAATAGAATAAACCTATTTATCATATGCGGGATAGCAATAATGAGCCTCTGATTAAGTTTTTTGCTAAAAGGGCAATTGGTATCCTTCTTGTCTTAGGATACTTCGATTCCTACCTTAATCACATCACAAGGTATCACCATAAGCCCTTAGTCTTCCTTTCTTTGATTTTCTGAAAGGTTGGAGAGACAGATTTAGTCTAGTGAAACTCTCATTACTTAAAGCAATTTATGATAAGTACCACAATTCTCCTAAAGTACCTAATGAGAAGTCAGGTTACAAACTATGGAAGCTTCAAGCCTCCTGAAGGGTGTGAATTTCAAGCCAATCCTTGATTGTCTAAGTTTGCTAAAATGTGTTCCAGGGAGATAATAAACATACAACAACAAGAAGTACCAAGTCTTATCCCACTAGGTAGGATCAGCTATAGAGATAATAAACATAACGAAAAAAAACTTTTAAACAACCTACGGCAATTTTTTAAAGACACTAAAAAATTTTAAACAAAATTTACTTAAGAAAACCCATCTACATTATTCTCTCCTACTAAAAGATCTCTCCATCTAAAAGAGAGATGATTCGTCAAGCTGTCCACCGCCACATCTAAGTGTCAAGCAAACGGCAATCACTAGCGCCTCTAAAGAAGAGGGTTCTTGAGCATGTTGAATTTCAACATAAAATTTAACAACCATTTGTCATAGTTTTTCTATGATCCAAGCATCTATATTAGGGAGTCCTTTGTGGAGGAATTTATAATTGCTTGTGTACCAGTAGCTCTCCTAATTTTAGGAGTCAACTGTAACAAAGGAAAAAAGAATTGGCGCCAAAATAACAGAAATATGACCTACAATCATGAAACAAAAAAGAAAGCTTGAATTCCCTCGAAATCATATAGATCCTTCATTCGGACAATACATAGAAGTATTAGGGATTTATTTTTCTCAAAGTGTGAAAAGGGGCGTTAGAAAGCGATTAGAGAGATAACAAATAAGCATATTCTCCTATATTGCACTCTTTCTGTCTATGATGTGCATCTACATGTATTTTATAGTTCACTACTAAGCGAAACTTTCCTCCTAATAGGCAAGTATCTCTTGCATGCACTTAATAAATCTCTAAACAAACTCAAAAGAGAGGAAACTGGTAAGTAACAATCAGGTGATTACTAGACTCTTACATATGGATTGGTTAATAGAATTATTGTAAGCAAATTAGATAGTGTGCAAGATAAAATCCCAAATACAAAATTTTTCTCCTATGAAACATGTAAGGAGATTTCCTAACCTATAATTAATAACATTAGCTTATCAATCAATGTTAGATGAAATACCAATAAATTAGGTCCCACACAACTTACATAGGATCTGTCAAATGAATTGAGAAATTTGGCATAGTTGCTTATGTGTTTAACATGTATGACACTATGATATGACCCTAACTACATCTCATCTCATGGATGGCTAAAAAATCGAAAACAAGACTATAGTAAAATGTCCTTTGAGACCTATACTAAAAAGTTCTCAAGTAGCCTTGAATAGGTAGTTGTCCTTAACCATACCGTACAGTCAACACAATCACAAAGCTTCTATCTTAGATATCTCAAAAAATCATCCCCCAAAGTCAACACGCAGTGTACTCACCCTTAAAGTGTTTAAATCTAACTATTTCCATCCTATGTAGGATGGCTATAACTAGGCTCAGTGCATTAGCCTAGTTACAGGATTCATACTATTGCCAAGGTTGGTGCTTTAAGATAAATGTTCTCTAGGAGAAATTCAACTCACCTAACATATTCATGTTTGGCACCTAACTTTTTATGAACTAAGTGTCTTGTAGTTAGAGTGCAGAATGAATTTATATGGTACATCACCATCATCTAAAGGCTTAGCTAAGGGTAGAAATATTTATCATGCATGAGTTTCGTTCCAGTCTTATTGTCCCATTGAATTTCTTGTTAAAGAAGGAAATAAATAAGGTGCCCATCTTGGATTAGGGTTCCTCCAATTTTGAACCCAAAGCTAGAGCTATAGCAAGCTATCTTTAATAGTTTTGAAAGGTTCCAGGATGCCTGACAAAAGGAGTCTTAGTTAGAGTTTCCTTGATTTCCCGAAAGCCTAAAGAGGAAAATTTAGTCCAATGAATATCCCCTTTCATGAAGCAATTCATGATAGAAACCACAATAGTACTAAAGTTCAAGCTTCTAAGGTGATGGTAGGTTAAAGTTAATCCTTAATTGCTCTAAATTTGTCAAGATATGTAGAGATCCCTTACACAGAAACATGAACCCGAAGAAGAAGAAGAAGAAAATGTAGGGCAGTAAAAGTGAGCACTTCTAGCTTGGCATATGCTTTTTAGTCGATGGGAATTAAGGATAACTCATACGTGTGCTCTAAGTAGGTGTTTGGAGGCAAAGAAGACTGTGCTTGTGAACTATGAAAATCCATACCAAAGTAACAAAGAAACATTCCTACAAAATTCCCTATACACTGGGTTACAAAGAATACAAATGCAAGGTTACAAAGACATGAAGCAATAACAAGTGAGTTAAGCATTTGTCAGAATTTAGTGCCATGTTTGCTAAGCTATTTCAATTACACATCATACAGAGGCACTAGAAGAGGAAGTCATGGTAGAGAAAGATATAATTCAGTTACATGTACCCACTGCGATCATGTTGGTCTTCCTTACAGAGAATTCGTCATTGGAAGTATCCCTGAAGGCCTGGACCATTAACAGTCATAGGTAAAGCACCTCAACAAGGGTGTATACCTAGCTAATTCAGTTCCAGGTAGATAAAGGCCTCATAGATGACAGTTTCTCTCTTCAACAATGAATAAACCTGAAGTATGTCTTTCTCAGCCTGCATCTTTCTATAGACCCTCAGCTTCTTGAAATCCATATTGCATGCCTCAATTATCATGATCAGACTTTTTTCCATATGACTTATTTACATCAAGCTACACTTAATGAATTCCATGCGACCGTAGATGGAAAAGGAACGAGTAGCCTTTCATTTCGCAGTCTCATTTATCCCTTATATGTATTCCAAATTTTCCCTTCGTCATTGTTTTAGTTAGTAAATTAATTTCAATGATCAACAGAATTATGAGCAAGTAAATCCCTATACCTCTCAAATCATACATATGCATACTCCTTGCAAAGGTATGCATCACCGTTACAGATTCACAATAGTCTAGGTGATCCATCTCGAATAAACTTGAAAGAAATGGTAGCCATTCCAAGTAGTTTAATTGTACTTGAGTAGTTGAGTTTCATTAATGGCCACAGCACTTAACCTACTGACAATAGAAGGTGGTTCACTTTTTTGGTTACCTCATCTTCACATGAGGTCTTAGTAGAGTTCTGTCAAAGTATACAAAATATTTTATTAGTTATATTGATGTTGCAGAAGCATCTGCAAAACAAATCAAGGAAACAGCTCAAACAATGGGTTTGAAGTTAGTTGTCCCAAAAGTACAAGGATGATTGTAAATGTACAAAATAGATTTTGATTATGAAAGAGTATTCTAAAGCGTTGACCTAATTGTTTAAAGTATCTCCTATTTTTGGTTGACTCAAAATCCAATTTGATGTCCATGTTTGTACTATTAAGTATGATAATGCTCATGAATGTTTCTCATCCAAGTTCCATAAATAAGAGCATTCGCATCATTATGCATCAACCATCAAGTGTGTACTCTGCAAGAAAGCTAGACTCCTTATGGCACCATGCTGGTCAGTTCACATGTCCAGTTGACAATGGCAGGCTCAGGAATTTGAATCGAAATTAGCAAATTAACATTAGTTTTTCAAATATTATATAAGGAGGTCAAAATAACAATGATTTTTTCAAAATGGATATGTATCCTAGTGTCATATATGATTTCTTCAAAGTGCGAGCCCACGGCTGGAAGAAGCCTCCGCCGGATCGGTCGGTAAGGGCGTGGGCTCGTCTCTGCGTGCTCGCCCCAGCCGAAGGCTAAGAGGCTGGTCATCCTCTGAGTCGGACCAGGAGACCTCCGCGTCGGCTAGCGCAAGCACGGAAGGGGCAGAGCGCGCTGTCTCGGCGGCCGGAGAGCCGTCTTCCGTTGGACTAGCTGCTCGGCCACGCGAGCCTCTAACTCAGCGTCATCCAGCCATAGCCCTCCTCCAGAACCACCGATTGGATCATGTTGGCTGCAAAATAAACAACGGTTAGTCAACTATGAAAGGATATAGAAGGAGACAGGGGGCTTACCGAATGAAGCAGGCCGGCTAAGTGGTGTCGAGCTGAGCCCGAACACGCACAAAATGTCCTCACGCAGCAGATGCCCTCCATGGAAGTGTCGACCCCCGATCTTGGAGAGGGCGGATTGATATAGGGGGAAGAATCGGAAGTCCTTATGGAGAGGTGGGGGAAAAAGAAAGTTCACTACCCATCCGACCGGCCCGTTCGGGGTCGGGACGGGGCGGACATAGAAATATCGCTCCTTCCAACCCTTATTAGAGGTCGGAAGTTTCGACAGGAAGGAAGTATGGGATCAGCCTGGAAAAAGAAATCACCCAACTCTTGTCTTTTTGGGTAAAAGAAGTAATAAAAAACCTCGGGGCGGAGAGGAATTTGGTATAGAGAAAAGATGATGACCGACCCACAGAGGAGTCGTATGGCGTTCGAAGCCAGTTGAGATAGAGAGATACGAAAGTAGCGACAGAAAGAGGCGATGAAAGGGTGGATCGGGAAGCGCAACCCGGCCTGCAGATGGTCCAGGAGATGGTAATATAGGAAGGGGGAGGGGACGCAGGTCGGTTGGAGGAAGTTGGCAGGAGAAGAAGGTGGTCGGGCGGAATATGGTAGTCCGCTCGGATCACCTCGAGATCGTGGTGATCAAGCTCGGACACGGTGGTAGTATACCAGGGGGCCGAGGGAAGAGAAGAAGAGGTCATAAAGACTAATCAGGAGAAAGTTCGTCGGAGAAGACGAACGGAGACACACACCTCACCGGAACCCTAGCAGAGAGTAGGAGGACAGCAATTCGATGCAGGAGTAAAAAAACGATGGTAAAAATCGAAGGTGAATGCCTATTTATAGCGCTCAAGAAGCAACGCCGACCGTCCAATGACGGGTCGGAAATAAAGTGGGAATGGGCGCGAGCCGTCCGATCTAGCCCAGAAGAGTCCCCGAGGCGGCGTGGCACACGTGCACGCCCATCATTCGCAAAGACAGGCGGTAGACCCCTCGTTGCTCGGATAGCAATGATCAGAAGGCACGTGGCGTAACGATTAAATACGGTAATTAATGCGCAGGATACGAATCTACTCGGATGCAGTGAGGGCGAGAGTAGAAAAGACAAGGTGATATGACAGGTTCGGTCGATCAGGCTGCACGCACACTGGCAACTACCCAGGTCGGCGAGGAAGAGTCAGGCCACTAAGATGGGTCAGGCTCGTTCCGATAAGTAGCAGTCCAGTCAGTCGGACTCGATGCCTCCTTCGACTAGACTCGAGGGGGGCACTTATAATCCCGGCCTAGCTTACGGGCAGCTTAGCCAGCCAACCTGGCGCCACGGAGACCCAGCGGAAGGGCCGAGGCCTCACCCGGGGAGTTCCCGAGCCAGGAACCCTCCCTAAGCACTAACCGACCGGCCCTGGTAGAAGATCGGGTTGGTCGACCCCGAGCGCCTCCCCGCTCGGCCACCTAGTCCAATTTCCCAACCCAGAGCTAGGTAGAGAGGTCTCAGTCTTCAGCACCGCATGGATCTGACAACCAGTAGACCCGAAACATGGCAACACAGATGTAACTCGGCTAACCCCTGACCATGGTGTACTCCGTGTCACTCGGCTACACTACCTCCAACCCGGTCCGTGCCACTCGGACCCGCCGATCGGCCATCGGTCTCCGGACCTATCATTTGGTCTCCGAACCTATCATGAGGTCTCTGGGCCAGTCCTTCCAAGCGCCGCCTCATATCAGGACACCTCGGGTACAACCATAACGCAGGGGTAACGCGAGCCTTACCCATTCAGGACATATGTCGCGGATATCCCGCTAACTCGGTACGATCGTACTACCCGAGCACCCCACGCCATGCCGCGGTACCTCTAGGTGCTCTCCTACGAGCTGACAAATATCATACCCCTGTCTCGTCGACACGGACAGGGGTTGTCAGCTCCCCCGGCTATATAAGTCTCTCCCCTGCTCATTCCTCAGGGATGCGCAATGGCACTCTCCTCTACTACATTCCCTTTGCTTCACTACATTTCCTGCGGATACTGACTTGACCGTCGGAGGGCCTGAACGGGGAAATTCCCCGGCGGATTTGCTAACGGTCATTTTCTCACAGATCGGAGCCAGGTCGGAGCCAGGTCGGAGCCAGGTCGGCGCCAGGTCAGCAACTCACGACACTCGGGAGACCATCAGGCCCGTGGGACTTCCACCTCGCTTCACGACAGGATCAAAGAGTAATGAATCACCTAATCTCAAATCAAAACTCACAAAACATTTGTAGGGATGAATATCTTATGCACGAATAACTATCAAACAGAGAAAAGAAGAAAAAGAATCTAATACAAAGATTAATCAAACTAAAATTTTGACTAAAAGATGATCAGTATATTAACATGACACTTCTTTTATAGACTCAACCTTGATTATTAAGGTGGCACTATTTTTATAGACTCAAACTCAAAGAAATAAATATTACAATACAACTTTCCTATTAAACTTCTACCAAATTAAAAATATCAAACCAAAATAGAACAATTGCCAATCAATTCAAATTTCAAATTGATCACTTTTGTCTTTGATTCCTTGTGTGCATTAAGGAGATTGCTAATAATCTTATAGAAAGGCAACACAAACAATAAATTCATAAATAGACCTCACCATCTCCCAATTAACAATCATCAAACAATTCAACAAACTTAACATAATAAATAGTAACCAGAGTATAAGATTTACCTTCACTGACCTCCAATGAGAATTTGGCCAACGTACAGGATCCAAATCGCTTATGCTAGTAATTGTTCCCATGTACCTTCGCTTAGTACAAATTGAAATAAGAAAAGCTGTTTATGCAAGGGAATCAACTTGGCTAGACTTCAGAATTATCCTAAGTGTATTACAATCAAATGCAAAGAAACATAACATTTCACCTGCGAACACTGCATTCTTCTGTCTCAAAAAGCATTCGGAATCGCATACCAACAGAGACACGCATATGGAAAACAGCCTTGATGTACTTGGAAAGTGGTATCATAAACTCAGATGGACTCGCCCTGTAAAAAAAAATAGTGAAATTATTTTAGTGAGCACCCTGATACAGAAAAGTGATATGTAAAAACTATTGTAGCTACCTTGGGTTATAGAATACAGTAAAATGACTGTTTGTAGAGGCAGCATGAGCTGCAGCAGCAAGGAGCCCTATGTGCATGCTGTCACTTGATAAAACTGAAGATGGCATCACAGTTTGTGGTCGACTAGCACGCCTTATTCCCAACAAAAGCTGATTCTTCTCATTCCTATATGGAAGAAAAACAATTTTTATTGAATGAAGTAGAGAAAAATTTATCTGAAACCTCACAGAAAGCAGAAAAAAATTAAGCAGACCAGATAAAAAGAACAGAATCACCGGCAATTAATCTCTTAGCGCTAATGAACACACTCCAACCTGTGGTCAGAAGATGCCTTTTTGGTTGACCTGCAACCATCAGGTACAAAATTAGGATGATTTAATAAAACAACTTATTCAGAAGCTAAACAGAGAGACTGGATTGTTGCCATAGTTGCAGCTGAATTTGAGGGGTTTAATAGTTATATCTCCAAAATTAAATTAAAGGCCTGTAAAACAATAATTTGTTAAATTAATGACAGTTCTAATTATTCCAGGAAATCAGTGGGGAGCAAAATTCAAAAGCATCTTTAACAAACAACAATCAATTTCTCAATTTTGAAGAAATTTCCTATGAAGATTTGCAAATCATCTAAGTATCAAGTATGTCTAATTGATTTAGTTTCTTTCTAAGCTTCAGACAAGATCATAATTAGAACTGAAGATTATATTAATAAATATGGCAAAGCAGATAAGAGGATTCGTGAATGTGAGAGAATACTGAGTTTCCATGCCTTACATCAATAAGAAGCAGATATATCAAAGTAAGATTAATGAAGAATGTCAATATAGATAACAATAATACAGTTGGCGCCATACTTCTCCAAAGCAAAAGTTTCTTTATCATAAGGATGTCAGAGCTGCGTCAACTCAGTAGCCTACAATCTCATTCTTCTCCAACATGGTCGTTGGAATCAACAAAAAATTGGTATTCATATAATCATATGGATAAGAAAAATTGTAACTTAATTCATTTCCCAATATGAAACTTCCAAAGGTGGGTCTCCTTCATGTCAGAGGTCCTAATACATCATTTCTTTGACAAGAGAAACATTGTTTGTCTTGCCTTTTTGAATGATAATAATAAGGGAAGTGGTAATCATGTAACATCAAGGAACATCAATTATGCTGAAATAGTATTCAGGCTTTGTATGATCATTTTTCACAGGCAAATAAAGCACATTTTATCAGTGCAACATAAAGCCACAAGAATCATATATTGATTTTCTGACAGCAGAAATTGCCTTAACAACAGAACGTATACTGCTGATTTGAGCAGTATTTCTGGTTAATTTACCGCAAATAAACTGAGATTAGATCTCCATTCCACTCACCTCGGTAAATGTGCCTGAACTTCCACTCGACATCATGAAGATCACGAGCAATAAGTTCCTGAGCTGGTGGCTGTTGGGAGAAATCCTATAATACAGTGAAGTTGCAACAATGAATAACTTAAATTTCTCTGCTGATTCCAATAAATTGCCATAGGAACAATGCAATATGCTTCTATGTCTAACCAACGCACCAGTGGTGGAAACACTTTCTCAGCTGCACGGCGAGGCACAGAAAATCCTCCATGAGTGCTGGTATCACTTGCAGTTAATGTTTTGCAGAAATAGTTTGTTGGCTGCTTGCTCAGAACACCCATCTCGATTGGAAAATATGCATCTTTCTGTTCTTGCTGCAGATAATACAATGTACAATTTTTCCAACATTAAACTAAATTGACCATAGGAACTGCTTATCTCAACAAATTTACCAGGCTTAAAGGTTGCAGAGTCATCTGAGCATAAACTTCGTCAGTTTCAGCATCTGCCTATAATTTGTATATCCATTAATTACATAGATTGTTCATTCTGAAATGAATATTGACGTGTGACTAGATAATAAATTCATGAACTCACATGCATTGTTACATTGTGAAGTTGGCAAAACAGCTGAGGAGGCAGACTTGGATAATTAGGAATATGTCCCTCAACTTCCTTGTTTGTGGACACCGCGACCTTAATTAAAGACGACAGTGAATTAAAAAATAAAATAAAATAGTATGTCAGCATCTACTTTTTCTCGCCGGTAGTAAAAACATTTTTAAAATTTTAAAAATAAAAACACACATTTACACAATTTTACCTGCTCGCTATGACCCTGAGGAAAGTATACCACCCTAGTACCGGCTGTCGGCAAACATACAAGTGGTCCGGCGCAGGCATGCCAGAGCTCCGAATTCAAGCATCTCTTCTCCTCAGCTAATATAACACCACGAAGACCAGAGGCACGTATGTTAGCACGACGACTAAACGAATACACAAGATAAAAGCGATTAAAAAAATACCTTCCTGTGCTTGCTCGCCAATACCTACGGTCGAAAGCTTCATCTTTTACGGACCACTTTAATCAATACCTCGCCTGCCACTTCATGGGCCACAGAACTCAATGCCTAGAAGTGAAGCTCCAAAGAATCAATCATGAACCAACCTAGGGTTTCAATAGCTCTTCAAACTGCCAAAACAACGTCATTGCAGCCCTAACTCCGAGAAGCGGCGACTAGTAAAGACAAGCATCGCAGAGGCAAGGCAAAGGCAGGGTCGACATGCCTAAAATAACTAAGAGGGACGCATTCCCCATAAGAAAGGAGTGACGCGAGCAAGCGCAACCTTTACGGCGAGGAACAGGGTGACGTCGTCGACGCGCATTCGTTGGCGGGGTAGGAAGGGGGGGGCTCATCCGAGCTCGGAGAACCTCTCGTTCTTCGAGGTCGCCATGGGAATCCACCTCGCCCGAGCCCTCCAAGAATCTCTGAACCCAACGCAGTAAAGGAACAGAGTGGGCAGCGACGGATGAACGACGACATCATCAAATCAAGTAAGATTGCGAAATTTCATGGTTACCCTCGCCCGCAAAATTCAAATTAATTAAAAAAAAAACATACCTTCCCCCTCATAAAATCTATATGCGTCACACTATAATCAACAACGGATTATCCCGAAGCCAAATCGAACGGCTCATATTGCATTTCATTTTGCTCTTTATTTTGGTAGCCCTGCGCACACCGCTTTCGTGTCCGCTTGATTTTACCTTACATGTCATTGGATGTCAACGTGAGGAAGAAGCGGGCCCACATCAGCTCTAATCGATTCTTTCACGGCATTCATCCCCTACGTCCAAGCGGGCGCCAATTGATCCGGACCGTTCCTGCGGGATTCCGGCGGTTGGCCTACCACATTTTTGGCGTACTGAAGGCGGTCGTACCCACTGTATCTCCGTCGGCGCTGCAGCAGGGGCGCTGTAACTGAAAAGTATGATGTGACGGGACGTTTGTCACGCTCTCGTGCCGCCCGTAATCCGTACGCGTAGCATCTGAACGTGCACGTAGCGCGCCAGTTTTTATCCCGTGGCAGGGGCGGTGGCAGTCAGCTCTCGGCACGGACACACCACGTCCCGAGGAGGCTCCGCTTAACTTTCGGAATCCCCCGAATGCCCCCGACTCTGCGGAAACGCAAGGCGCTCGTATGCGGACGCGTCGGGGCCCACCGCTGCACGAATTATTGCGCTGCCGACCCGGCCCACCGTGTCCTCGACTCCTCGTGTCGGATTCGCGAAGGGGCGGGTCGCTGTACGCGCGGTGACGTTACCGAAGCAGGGAGTGCGGGATGGCCGCTGCAGGAAGTGTCGCGGCGGTGGTGGGTCCGCTAGGGTGATCACACCTGGGATCACGTGGGCGGAAGAGTGCGGGTGGGACCGGTCATGGGGCTCGGTCAAGGTCCTGTGCTGCCCGTGCACATCGGATTCGGGTCACCGACCGGTGCTGTTAACTCCCCACCATGTCGGCGGGCGTGAGGATGAGGTTGACGAAGGAGCGGTCGTCCAAGGTGCGTGGTTGGGTGAGTGGGTGCAGGGTAAGAGTAGGGATGGGATCGAGTTGGATTCCTCGGAGCGGGCGCTGTTAATGCCGGTGAGATGACCAATAAGAGGGGGGAGATTAGATAG
The DNA here is from genome assembly GCA_024364735.1 of Boesenbergia rotunda. Classification (NCBI taxonomy): domain Eukaryota; kingdom Viridiplantae; phylum Streptophyta; class Magnoliopsida; order Zingiberales; family Zingiberaceae; genus Boesenbergia; species Boesenbergia rotunda. The sequence continues at coordinate 193,282 of JAGFNQ010000644.1, forward strand.
GCAGGTCAACAGTGGGTTCATATCATGCACAGATAGATGCTCCAGACGATGGACCCAGACGTCACGTGCGAAGAATTCCGGTTGACCGAAATCAAATGCCATCAAATAATTCAAGTATTTAAAAATTCGCCAAAACTCCTTGTTTAAAAAAAATTGTTCAATTAGACTTTCGAATTCAACAAGAGCAAAGTAAATAACCTATGAATTATTTTACCCTTGAATTTCTAATTAAAAGGAAAACATCAATATCAATTTTTAGATGATGTCTAGAAGTTTATAATGACTTAAATATCTTAATTTCTAAGCTTCGGATTAGTATTAACCAAATTAAGTTGCACCGAGTAATTAGTAAAAATAGGCATGAATTAATTTATAAATCATCTTATAACCTAATTTTAATCAAAATCAATTTTTATAGCGCCTTATGTGGAAAATGTTAGAGAGGAAAGCCGTGCTTAAGCCTCCACTGTTGAACCCGTCGTGGCCACACGCACCAAGATACGACTGTTTCGTCTTGTTGATAGATAAGAATGACCAACATGTTTAAAATTGAACCAATTGAACCACCAAATCAATTACATCATTTTTTTATGTGTAATTATCATTCGATTATATTATAAGCAGTCAATTAATGAAAGATCAATTTAATTAATTTAATTGGTTTGTGAATTTTAAAATTGAAATCCAATCGAATAAATTTATATTTTATTAAATAAAATAAATTTCCGAATTTACTAAATTAAACTTTTAAGATTCATTAAAGTTTAATTTGATTTAACTAATCTTTTACGTACAGTAATTTCCTCACGAGATAGATTGATTGTTAACGTATTTGATATTATCGTCTTAAAATTTAGGGGTTAAAACCTAACAAAGTCAGTGTGTCCCTCCTCCGCGCATGCTAATCATAGTATCCGGACTAATAGATCCTGTAATTTATCTCCTCTGTTCCGAAAGGAATCGACATCGACGGTCAGTCACCATGGTTCAACCCACACGGACGCTGACGCTGGAGGAAGAACTTCACACCTTGCAAGATTAACACGAGCGTTAGGGGAATACGCCGGAGATTGTCTGGCAGAGCCCACTCCGACGCTCAAGTAAGTGTCTTGATCCAGGAGATGAAGAGAAGGCAGAAAAGAATATGCGTGAAGTAGGGAGAGCCTAACCCCCTTTACCAGAGGGGTTGGAGTACTTTTTATACCTGAGGTGACGGTCGTACGTGTCTCCACGATCTTCGCCGCATCCCCTCATCTTCGGTTACTGGATAGTCCTCGTAACAGCCATCGTAGTCATTAAATCTAAGTCGTTGTAAGGATGAAGGCGTTAATGACCGTGAATTACGGGTCATGATCATCCCGTAGTTATTGGTGATCATTATCCATGGATCCGCAGATAGGGGGGTCGTTACTTGAGGCCAAATGCTTCTTGGGGCTTCGCTTCCCCGAGGTGATCTCAGGGTCTTCTGGGCCGGGGAGTCCCAGGCATTTTGCCTCCTCGAGGTGGTCTCGGGGACCTAGCTTCTCGAGGTGATCTCGAGAGAGTGTCCTCTGATTTGATCTCCGGGACGTGTCTACCCGGGGGGGTCAGGGGATCCCCTTCTCGAGAGGGTCTCGGGCGTCACGGAAAGAGAGTCGTTCCGACTCGGTAGATCTTGCCACACAGCTTTTTCAGTCCACGTGTCAGTCACGCGGTATTCAACCCCATCACAAGTCATTCACTTCAAGTTTGATTGAAAGAAGTGTGTTTGACTGATTAGACTAGTATGATGAAGAAGAAGTTGTATCCAGGTAACCCCTATATCTTTTATCACTTCATTGGCGGCCTTCCGGGTCCAAAGAATCAGATCATGCATCCCCTGGACCCCGGGCAGTTCTTTGAATACGTCCCGCACTTCCACAAATTTCGAGGCGACAACCTGATGGCTGCCCAAGGCCTTCTTTAGGCACATGGGGTCTCTTAATGGCGACAAAGTCGTCTGGCGAATGTGGCCTCACCACGCATCTAGAGCTATCAAACGGGCCAACCCGTGGCGGGTCGCCCCCATGGCGGGTCGGCCCATGGAGGGCCGGCCATTTGGCGGGGCGGGGCGGGTCGACCCGTCATCTAGGCGGGTTGGAAAATCCCCAACCCAACCCAACACAATCCAAGGTGGGCCGTGGGTTAGGCGGGCCAACCCGCGGGCTCATCAAAATATTTTTAAAAAATTAAAAAAAAATCATATATTTAGATTTCATCAATCAAATATATTAAGAAATATATTTTTTAAATATAAATGGATACAAACTAGTACTCATGTGATGAAAAATATTATTTTTTATTTCAAAATAATAACAAAGAAATATAATAAATTGTCATAAAACTTAACTAACATGTGATTCTCAACCCGCGGGCCAACCCAAGCCCGTCGCGAGCTGACTCGTGCGGGTCGCGGGCCTAGGTGGGTTGGCTCACGACAGGCTTGGGTTGCTTAAATTCTAACCCAGCCCGCTTAAATTGATTGGCGGGGTGGGCCAATCCGACGGGCCCAACCCAAATTGACAGCTCTACACGCATCCCATCCTTCCTTGTGCGGTGATCTCCCGCTGATACGCGTCGTGAGACATACGAAGTGACAGTAGTAAAGGATATTGGTGGCCCATCAGGATGTCTAATCAGCACTGCTGACATGCTGCCCTCTCATTGATCATAGGTGGGCGACTTCTCCCTATAAAAGCGGGTGCAACGACACCCTTATGCCTCCTTGCCCTATCTATTTTCAAATGCCTTCATTCTCCCGCTGTTCGTCTTGCTGCTGCACCCCTTCTCCGAGTGTAAGTCTCCTTCTGTTTTTCCCTTTCCTTAACCCCTATGGGTCCAGTAGAGAAGAAGAAGAAGAAGAAGACTCGAGGCGACGGCAAAGGTTCCTCGGAAGAGCCAGTCTATCATCCGGAGTGGTATGATACCATCTCCTCTAGGGTTAGGTTAGAATCCCTCCAGGCCGCCTGTTGGAGATATGGTATCCCGGAGGGCTGGGAGATGAAAGTTCCGGCCTTAGGCCAATCACCCGTAGAGACTCCTGCGGGTTTTTTCACTTTCTTCTTAAGGCAGGTAGAATTAGGGTTTTGTTTCCCTATTCCCCCCTTTTTCATGAATGTCGCCCAATACTTTGGTATCCCTCTCCATCAAATGGCTCCAAACGCCTTTGCCTAGATGGGCGGGGCATTTGTCCTTTTCAAACTTTTCGACATCTCTCTAACCCCCTGATTTTTTTATTTTTTCTTTGTTTCGGTTGGCTCACGAGGAGAGTTTGGCTTTACTGCCCGCGCCGGTCATAGGTTCTTGGGGGGCCTTCCTTCCTACCACAAGGGATGGAAAGAACGATTCTTCTATATCCAACTCCCTGAGTGTCCCTTCAATCCTATCCGCTGGACGGAGAGCCTACCGCCCATCCCAAACCTCGGCGACTTCCAGCAGGACGCGGGATACCATAGGGCTAGGGGTATCCTGACAGGGATGGACATTTATGGCCTCTAGCTAGTGCAATGCGAGGAGCTCCTTTACCGGGTCGATCTTAGCCCGAAAGTCACGAGTCTTAGCTCTAGTCTTTGTAAGTTACCCTTTGTCTGGTACATTTCCTTGTTAATTCTAACTGATGCCCTTTTGTCACAATTCTGCAGACGACGTTATGATTTCCCGAGCTATCAACCGGCTCCTGAAGTGGGAGCAAGCGAACGAGCAGGCGCTGGTTCCCGCTTCCGTTCCTTCCGCTCTTGTGGGCATCTCGGTCGGGGACTGCGAGGAATTGGTTGAGCCCTTAGAAGACCAAGAGACCCCGGAGGCACCCCAGGATCCCGGAGCAACAGAACTGCCTACCGACCTCGAGGGGGGTTCTCCTTCGTCTCCCATGAAAGCAACAGAGGAAGAGATTACGCCCCCTCCCCTGCCGAGCAGCCAGTGACCCGGGGTATCGAGACGAAATGACGAAAGTAGCTGGCCTCGAAGCATCGCCCCCTGAAGAGGTTGAAAAAGGGCCTAGCCTCAGAGCTTCTGCCCTCCATTGATGAAGAGGACATGATGCCTCTGTCCTAGAGGGTTCGGAGAGAACCCTCTTTTCCCGCTGCGGCCGTCACCATTCCCATCGCCCGTGATCCATCCACACCGACCAATCCCCCCGCTGCTCAGCGAGGCTCACTTGATGTGCCTAGCTCTCACCGGAAGGCCCTTGTGGCGAAGAAAACGGCGACAAAGGGCTCCCAATCCGTCCAAATAAAGGGAACCCTCTCCGATGGTCTACAGATAGCGTCTAGCTCGGGGGAGGACGTCCCTGACCCTAGGGATGTTCACGGTCAGTCGGGACGACCTGCCAAGGAACTTCTCCCTCCTCCAATTCAGCCAAGGTGGTCAGCTGAATCAGCCTGATATCTGGGCATGCTACACCAGTCCCTACTGACAGTAATGGTGCTTGAGCTTTTCCTCCTTGTTTCGTTGTTTTACTTTAACTGTCCTTTTTCCGCATCACAGGTTGTCTCCAACTGTGCGGCTATGAGCTGCCTGTTGTGCTCCGGAGGGGTCACTGAAGACCTTCTCCAGTGAGTAGCCGAAGCAGAGGCAGAGGCTGGTCGTGTCCTAAGGGAAAAGGTCGGGCATGGTCTCAATGCCCTGCTGGCTTCTAAAGAAACTATGCACGGCTATCGTATACAAGAGCGTGTCGCGTTCGAGAAGAACCAAGCTCTCGCCGAGGACTTGCAGAAGCTGTCCCAGGAGCGGGAGCAACCCCAGACTCAAACGAAGGAGTTGTCTGATAAGATACGGCTCCTGGAATCCTCAAAGAAAGCTCTGGAGGATCGGAATGAAGAACGGGAGCACCTGCTAGCTCTAAAAGAATATGATCTAGAGCTATTGTCCGTTTATGTCTCTGACCTCCAGGACAAAGTTACTCAGGCCCAGGATCAGGCTTCCGTCACTGCCCAGAAGCTTCAAGAAATACTGGGGGCTCATGATCGCCTGTCTCGGGAGGTGACAGAGCTGAAAATCGCCAAGAAAGAGGTTGAGACTGAGCTACAGCAGCAGCGGATTGACCATGCAGGCCAATTGTCCAAGGCCAAGGCGGAGCTCAAGGCTAAATTTCTGCAGTCTGATGAGTACAACAACATTTTAGCCGGGCAGGTATTGAAGCACCTGAAACAGGGCTTTAACGATGCCATCAGCCAGTTAAAGAAGGATCAACTGCTGGAACCGGACGCAGATTTGAGCACCCTGGTGTCAGCCGGGTTTGGAACGAGCTCACGCTTGAAGAACAAGAACTATAAAGTTCTTCCCCATCCTGGGCCTTGCCTCATTTTTTGCTCCTCATTTGCGGTGCTTTCTTCATCTTTTCTTTTTCCTGGTAGACCAGATATGCAATCATTTTAAATGTGAATGAAATCACCTCTTGGCTTCCCACGTCTTGAGTAACTTCCGGCCCTGTTTGCTATTCTTAAAATGTTTCTCTGACTCAAGGAGCTAGAAGGATAACGGGCCAGCGATCAGTTCCAAGTGAGGAACAAAGATTCCTCCCTGAGCTAAGGGGCGAGGTGGCAAACAAACACGCCTGAAGAACAAGTGTTCTTGCCTAGCAAGAGGGGCAAGATGACCGACAAACATCCCGAGGACCAAGCCTACTCACCATGAAGATAGTAGAGTTTTGCAGCTCTTGGCCGGGCGTGTACAGCACCAAGACCAAGCCTACTAACCGCGGAGGTAGTAGGGTTTTGCAGCTCTTGGTCGGGCATGTGCAGCACCGAGGCCAAGCCTACTCACCACGGAGGTAGTAGGGTTTTGCAGCTCTTGGTCGGACATGTGCAGCACCGAAGCCAAGCCTACTTACCACGGAGATAGTAGGGTTTTGCAGCTCTTGGTCGGGCATATACAACATCGAGGCCAAGCCTACTCACCACAGAGGTAGTAGGATTTTGCAACTCTTGGCTGGGCATATGCAGCACCGAGGCTAAACCTACTCACCGCGGAGGTAGTAGGGTTTTACTTAGGTAAGGATTCAGCACTTTTCGAGTAATATTTCGTTTACTCTTTTTATTTATTGAACTGTAAGGCAGTGCAAGAAAATAATATAGTAGGTAAGCAAACAACTCAACACCTCACCGAGTGCGATAGGGGCGGAGATGGTTGGCGTGCTATGACCTTTCCAACCCCTTGCCTTTGTCATCTTCTAGAAAGTAGCTGCCCCCTGTGAGCTTTTTGGTGATAACATACGGTCCGTCCCACTGCGGCTCTAGCTTCCCAGGGTCGCCGACTGATTTGGTCCTTTTCCAGACCTTGTCATAGACCTCAAAGCCGCGGGCGATCACCCGACGATTATAGGCTTGCTACATCCTTCATCGATATGCTTCCAGTCGAGCCGCGGCTCTATCTCGCACCTCTGAAATGAGGTCTAGGTCAATCAATCGCTCTTGATCATTGTCCTCCTTGTTATAGTGTTGTCGTCGAGCGGACTCTTCCCCTACCTCCACCAGGATGACGGTCTCAGCCCCATACACCAGCTGGAAAGGGCTCTAGTCTGTTCCTTCTCACGGGGTGGTACGGTAGGACCACAAGATGCTGGGGAGTTCATCGACCCAGCTGTCTCCGACATGATCTAGCTTTATCTTGAGTCCCCGGAGGATTTCACGATTGATGAACTCGACCTGTCCATTGCCCTGCGGGTATGCTACCGAGGTGAAGGCTTGACGAATGCCCAACCCCTCACACCATTCTTTTAGCTTGTGTCCAGAAAATTATCTTCCATTGTCCGACACCAGCTTGTGGGGGATCCGTATCTGCAGACGATGCCCCTATATAGGACCTTCATCACCTCGGCCTCCGTGATGTGCGTCAGGGGCTCCGCTTCTACCCATTTGGAAAAATAGTCGACGAGAACCAGTAGGAACTTCTTCTGCTGTGGCCTGATTGGGAAGGGGCCTACAATGTTCATTCCCCACTGATCGAAGGGACAAGACATCGTTGAAATCTTCAAGGGCTCGGTCGGTCGATGAGTCACATGCTGATGCCTCTGGCAAGCTTCACACCCGGCCACAAACTTAAGAGTGTCGGCTTGGAGAGTGGGCTAAAAGTACCCTACCAGGATAATTTTCCTAGACAGAGATCTCTCCCCAATATGGCTCTCGCAGATGCCTTCATGTACTTCCCGCATCACGTAGTTGGCCTCCTCCGGTCCGACACATTTGAGGAGCGGTCGAGCAAAGACCCTCCTGTATAATTGGTCGCCAACCAGCGTGAATCTGGCCGCCCGGCAGTGGAATAGTCGAATTTCTTGGTCCATGCTCGGAACGTTCCCACTGTGTAGGAACTCCACATACGGGTCTCTCCAATTGGTACGGGCGTCGTCTTCTGCGTCCTCTCCAATCTGTGCTACCGTCTCTTCCAGTGCGCTATGCTCATCTAGCTGCCAGGTTGAAATGGAGCTAGCCAGTTTGGCTAGTTCGTTGGCCTTGGCATTGTCTGTCCTGGAGATCTTCTACAAGATAACCTCCATGAAGGAGGCCTTCAGCTGCTCATAAAGGGTCACATACTTCCGCAGGTGCTCGCACCTGACTTCGAAGTCGCCCTTTATTTGTTGTGCCACGAGCTAGGAATCCGAGTGTACAATGACCCGAGTAGCCCCCATGTGCTTGGCTACTTGCAGACCCGCCAGGATCGCCTCGTATTCAGCTTCATTGTTGGTAGCTTTGAAGTGGAACCGGATGGATAAATGTAATGTGTCCCCCCGAGGGGAGACCATTAACACCCCGACCCCGTTATGCCGGCTGTTGGAAGACCTGTCCACGTAGATCTTTCACATTCCTTCGGCCTCGGACTCTGGGACAGCCTCCAGCATGAAATCTGCGAGGGCTTGTGCCTTGATAGCGGCACGAGGCCGGTACTCAATACCATATTCTCTTAGCTCCGTCGTCCATTTGATCAGCCCGCCGGAAGCCTCAGGGTTGGTGAGGACCCGTGCTAGCGGGCTGTTAGTAAAGACCACGGTGGAATGTGCCAAGAAGTACAACCTTAACCTCGGGGCCATTTAGACTAGAGCATAAGTCAGCTTATCCATCGTAGTGTATCGCGTTTCAGCATCCTTTAGGAGATGTCCGAAGAAGTAAATGGGATACTGCACCATGCCTTCTTCACGAAACAGCGCAGAGCTTACCGCTTGCTTTGCTGCAGATATGTAGACAAATAAAGTCTCCTCTTCCATCGGTTTGTAGACGATGGAAAGCCCAGTGAGATAGGTCTTTAGCTCCGCGAACGGTTGCTCACACTGTTCATCCCACTCGAATTTGGCTATTTTTCTCAGAATCTTGAAGAATGGTAGGGTCTTATCTGCAGATTTGGAGATGAATCTGAATAGAGTCGTGATTCTCCCGTTCAGCCACTGTACTTCCTTGAAGTTGCGAGGGGATGACATGTCCAGAATAGTCTTTACTTTTTTCGCATTAACCTCGATCCTCCTCTCTGTCACCATGTAGCCTAAGAACCAGCCGCTTTTCACCCTGAACAAGCATTTGGCAGGATTCAACTTCAGTTTGTTGGCCCTCAAGGTGGCGAACGTCTCTTCTAAGTCGGCTATCATGTCTTTTCCCTTGTCAGTCTTGACCATGATGTCGTCCATGTACACCTCAATATTTCTCCCGATCTGATGCCGAATGACTTTGTCCATCATCCACTGGTACGTTGCCCCAGCGTTGCGCAATCCAAAAGACATGACATTATAGCAGTATGTGTCATCGGCTGTCACGAAGCTGACTTTCTCCTGGTCTTCGGGCACGAGGGAGACTTGATGGTAGCCTTGATAAGCATCCAACATCGAAATGAACTCGCAACCGGCCGTAGAATCTACTAATCGGTCTATTCGAGGCAAGGGATAGCAATCCTTGGGGCAGACTTTATTCAAGTCGCGAAAATCGATACAAACCCGCCATTTACCTTCTGGCTTAGGGATGAGGACCACATTGGCTAATCAAGCCGGGAATTGAACTTCTCTGATATGCCCGGCCTTTAACAGCTTATGGACTTCGTCCCGGATAGCCTTGTCCTGTTCTGGTGCAAAGTGCCTCTGCCTCTGCCTCTGCTTCACTGGTCGGGCTCCAGGGGGTAACATGCAGGTGATGCATAGCTAACGCCGGGGGAACCCCTTTGATTTCTTCGGAGGCCCAGGCGAAAACATCTCTATGACTCTGCAAGCAATCACGAAGACGACTTCTTAATTCCGGTGCAAGGTCGATGGCGATCTTCGTGACTCCCCCCTCCTGTTGAGGGTGAATCTGGACCTCCTCGCTCTCGACCTCCCTCCGTTCTTCTTTAGGTCCCTCATCCTCTCGTGGGTCGGCGAGATAGATTTGCAGGGCTTCGTAGGACCTCTAGTGGGACCCCTCTGGGAGGACCTCAGGAGATCACTGGGATTTCCTCTTTCTCAGAAGCCCCTCGCTGTGAAGCGGCATACTCCATTTGCTGTTGTTAGAGCGCCTCTTTGATGACGTTGGCCACCAAGCGATCTAGTTCCTCTTTTGTCAGGACGATGGATTGTCCCTCCGATTTTGCCATCGGTGCTCCTTCTGGTGCTTTACTATTTCCCACAGACGGTGCCAAACTTGTTCCAAAAGGAATCGACGTCGACGGTCAGTCACCAAGGTTCAGCCCACGCGGACACTGACGCTGGAGGAAGAACTTCACACCCTGCAAGATTAACACGAGCGTTAGGGGAACACGCCGAAGGTTGTCCGGCTGAGCCCACTCCGACGTTCAAGTCAGTGCCTCGATCCAGGAGATGATGAGAAGGCAGAAAAGAATATGCGTGAAGTAGGGAGAGCCTAACCCCCTTTACCGGAGGGGTTGGAGTACTTTTTATACCTGAGGCGGCGGTCGTACGTGTTTCCACGATCTTCGCCACGTCCCCCCCCATTTTCGGTTACTGAATAACCCTCGTAACAGCCGTCACAGTCATTAAATCTAAGTCGTTGTAAGGATGAAGGCGTTAATGACCGTGGATTACGGGTCGTGATCATCCCGTAGTTATTGGTGATTATTATCCATGGATCCGCAGATAGGGGGGTCGTTACTTGAGGCTGAATGCTTCTTGGGGCTTCGCTTCCCCGAGGTGATCTTAGGGTCTTCTGGCTCGGGGAGTCCCGGGCATTTTGCCTCTCCGAGGTGGTCTCGGGGACCTGGCTTCTCGAGGTGATCTCGGGAGAGTGTCCTCTGATTTGATCTCGGGGGCGTGTCTACTCGTGGGAGAGGGGGTCTCGGGGGATCCCCTTCCCGAGAGGGTCTCGGGCGTCATGGAAAGAGAGTCGTTCTGACTCGGTAGATCTTGTCATACAGCTTCTTCAGTTCGCGTGTCAGCCACGGGGTACTCAACCCCATCATCCTCTATTGTGTTATTTATGGATTATTTATGGATAACATCGATGATGCTAGAAGGGGGTGATTATGTTCTCATGCGATGAATTGATAATTAATGTATGAGGTGTTTATTAGGTGTCTGTCATTCCCTATGGACTAGTAATCCTCATAATTTATTTCTTTTATGTTAGTTTTGAAATGAATTAATAGGGATACCGAGACGAGCGAATCGTCATTTACTATCTAGAAGGAGATGATTAACGATCGTGCAAAGGCATTAAGTGTAGATAAGTTGACGAGGGCATTAGTAAACAAACGATCCGTCTTTTACCACCATAAGTTAGGGGACGAAGTTACTTGATTGGGTGAGATTAGTGAGGAGTAAGAATTAGTTGAAATAATTTTATATAAAGTGAAATTTATGAAATAATTTTATAAAAAGTAAAATTTATGTTCTTCCACGATTAGGTTCACATATTGAGATGGAATAAATCAAATATCAAACAGATCTTTACATGGACGGATATTTCATGAGTTTACTAGAATTTTATTGATTTTTCTCTGGGGCTATGATTAAGTGGTAGGATAATTAGTCATTATTCTAGATATCCACAGTTCGGATCTCTAACTACGACATATTTTACAGAAATTTTTCCTTCAAATGGGGCGCGAATCTTGGGATGCTGAATTTTTAGACCGTTCATCGTGAGCACGCTTTCTGATTTACCCTAATAATCGATGAGAAACTTTTATGAAATAGAATTGATTATCTCAAATTCATCTACTATCTGATCAGATATTGGTGCTCATCGTGGCAATACTCGAAGAACAATGATAGCAAAATTATTGCATTGCCCTTTCATTGTTACAAGAGCCTCCCTCTTATAAAACTATTTTAAATTTAAAAAATCTTCTTTATTACTAAAATAAAAAATTGTAATTATCAAATAATAAAAATTAAATTTTATTTAATGAAAATGCATAAATTTTGAATATTTTTTGAAATTTTCTTGTTTATCCCGATGCATTAATAAAAAAAATATTTTAAATTTATTCTTTGCACAACTATTTTTTAAAATAAACTTTTTTCAATATTATTTATTTTCTCATTTGTATTATCAAAGAGTCTCAAAGTAAAAACAAAACAAAAAAAATATACTTCTCTACTCAAATAAAAAAAAAACCCATCGGCCTCGTATCCAGATAACTTTCAAAAACCAAAACACGATTAAGCTAATTCCGTAAAAGAAAACAGGCCTTGAAAATTAGACAAAGCACCAGATCCGTTTTTGCTCATGTCCTCATAAACTAGTCCTCTTGGTATTTTACTAATTCTGAAATGATCGACCACAAAATAAATTAAAAAAAAAATACTTGCAATATATTGTCCATCAATCTAACATTTTTAAATCAATTATCCATAAAAAAAATCATCTATTAATTTATCGAAACTAAAATTCAATCTCTAAATACATAAGAAACATTGCCCAGGGCCAGGCCAATTCTCCTGTTGTTCTTCTGCTACAATTTCTCGCCCCAATTTTTTCTACAAAATCTGATTCATAGTTAAGTCTGTCAATCCAACCAAATCCTTCGAAACAGTTAGGCTCCTCGAAAATATATGACTACTGTAAAATATATGAGAATGATTGTCCCCACGCTAGACCTGCAAACACAGAGTAGTGCCAGTATGTATTGCTGCCTTTTTCATTATCAATTACAAAAACTAACCTAAAAACAAAAGATTAGCTCAAAGCCAACACATAGATTTATTATTATAACCATTATTATTTTTATTACATAAATACAATTCAAACATAGTCTCTTATACTATGTCAAAGTTAATATATAATTAACCACTCACTCTAAAAACTTAACTAGTCATTCCATGCCTCCGGGACTACGATACAGTGGTAGAGCGATTAGTCACTTTCCCAGACATCCGCGGTTCGATCCCCAGCTACGGCGTATTTGCAAGAATTTTTCCTCCAAATGGAGCGTGAACCCTGGGACGCTGGACTTCTAGACCGCCCACTGCGAGCGCTTCCCGATTTACCCTAGCGGCCGGTGGAAAACTTCTGTGAGGCCGGGCCGGTCGCCCGAGGTTGGTTAGAAAAACCTCGTTAATCATTTTTTTTAACTAGTCATTCCATGCCTAGGGCTATCATACAGCAGAAGAACGAATTATTTATCTCTTGAATATTCGTAGCTCAATATCTAACTACCGGAAATTTTATAAGAATTTTTCTTTCAAATGGGACGCGCAACTGTGGGATGTTGAGCTTCTAGACCGTTCGCCGCGAACACTTCCCAATTTACCCTAGCGGCCGGTCGGAAACTTCCATAAAGTCGGGCCGGTCGCCCCAGGTTCAACATTACCCAATCTGGTTTATTTTTTTTTTAACTGACTATTCAAATGGAGCAAAGCCATTCAAATGGAGCAGAAGAATACTAAGTTGTCACTTAGACATTTCAATTCGATCCCCAATTATGACATATTTATAGAAATATTTCCTCCAAATTGCACATCACGGAATGCTGGGCTTCTAAACTGTCTGTCGTGAGCGCTTCCCAATTGACCTTAATGATCGATGGAAAATTTCTGTGGGGCTAAGCCAATCACCTCAGATTTGGTGTTACTTGGGTCATTATTTTTAACTGGTCATTCAAATGCCCACCCCATAGTGGCTAATTGTAGTTTCCCGATTTATCTCCTCACAGATGGTTGTGGGGTCGACTGTATAGGGTCACTAGGGTAGTGGATTCTACTTTTTGCAACAATTAACGGGTCATTCAAACCTCCTGGGCTATAGTGCAACAATTAACTTCCTTCAAATGAGGCACGCAACCACGTGATGTTGGACTTTTGGGTCGCTCTTCGCGAGTGCTTCCCGATTTAATTACCCTAGAGGACGTTGGGAAATTTTCATGGGGTCGGACCAGTTGCTCCAGGTTCGGTGTTATCTGGTTCATCATTTTTTTAACTGGTCATTCAAATGCCCGAGGCTATGGTGCAGTGGAAGGACGCTAAGTTGTCACCTAGACACCAGCTTCGATCCCTAGCTAAAGCGTATTTGTAGGAATTTTTTCTTCAAATGGAAAACACAACCACAGAATGTTGGGCTTCATTGTCGCCCACCGTGAGCGCTCCCCGATTTATCCTAATGACCGATGGGAAACTTTCGTTTGACCCAACCAGTTGTCATGGGTTCAATGTTACCTAGTTCATAATTTTTTAAATGGTCATTCAAACCTCCAAAGCATAGCCGAGTTGGTTATCACATGATAGATTTATAAAATTGAGCAAAGATTGAATCTCAGCAAAGTTCGAAAAATTACCCTCTCTTATGATTATCAGCTTCGAGGACCGTTAGGGTGGTAAATTTCATCTTCTTGAATAATTTACGAGTTATTCAAGCCTGATGCTAATTAAAATAAATAAATAACTTATTATTTATGTTGTATTTGATTAGGGGTAATGTAATCCAGTTTATAATATAATTGAGCATGTTATGTAATCCAGATTACATGTTGTTGGTCTTGTAATACAAATTACAACATTTTAACTAGCTTTTGTAATGTAGATTACCTTACAATACAATTTTAAAACGGTATCAAACAAAGTAATCAATCTTATAATATAATCCTAATTATATTACCAAATAAATTATCTCTCGCCAAATATAACATTAATCCAATCCTATCATCTTTCATACTTACTACGTTACTCCTCTTGTTTGATTGGCCAAACTAACTTTTTCATCCCTTTTGACTAGTTGAACAAACCAGTTGTTGATATTTTCGATTTTTATTTTAGATTTTAAATTATTAATTAATATTATATTTGTTGAAGGATAAATGGAATGGAATGGAATGGTCATTCCACTTTGAGTCGATCCATCTATACCATGGAATAAAATTTCGATGGAGATAATCCATTTCAATTACATCCTACTAAAAAACGACTAAAATGTTTAGATTGATGCTTTCAAAACAACCTGAGCTCTTCGAATGAGTAATTAGCAATCAATTTAATACACACAAGTTGCTATGTCGATGGTCTAATGTTACTATTTCATTTTCTCCTCCCTTTTTTGTTTTTGATCATGATATGATGACTTCTAGCTATCAACACTACGAAAAGATCCTTAGAGTGATCATTCCCAATGATCCCGACCTTACCTATGGGTAAGCCGACCTACTCAGCCAGCTAGCCTAGCGCCACGAAGGTTCAGCAGATGGATCGACAAAGACATCGCCCGGGGGGGGGGGGGGGGTCCTCGAGCTCGGAAGCCCCCAGGGCACTATTCAGCCAGCAACGAGCAGGATCAGTCGGGCCGACCCCTAACCTCTCCTGATCCGGTCGCCTCGACCCATTTCCCGACCTAAACCTAGGTCGTGCGCTCCAGTCGGACGCATGTCAGTCCACGCTCCCGTCGCATCACATGGATTGGACACCTAACAGAATAAGCTAGACATAACTCAATAAACCCCTGACTCAAGGCGTACCCTGCGCCTCAACTCTCCCAGTCGGACGCGTGGCTACCCACTCTCACTGGCCATTACCCGACTCGGTCCTTGACACTCGGACCCGTCGGTCGGCGCTCGGGGTACATGCTATCTCGTCCCTATGCCCCCTATGTCATCATATCCAGGGTATAGCCCTAAAGTCGGAGTACTGCACGCCTTACTTGTCTCTGATACATCTCGCGACTAGACCGCCAATCCAGTACTATCGTACTGCTTGAGCACCCCGCGCCGCTCCCTAGTGCTCTCATACGGGCTGACAGGTACCACACCCTAGTCTTGTCAATCACGGACAAGGGTTGTCAGTCCCCCCCGGCTATATAAACCCTTCACTCCACCTCCCGCAGGTATGCGTGCGCGAGCTCTCTCATCTACTACTGCATTTCAATTCAGCTCCCCTATATTTCCTGCGGATACTAACTTGACCGTCGAAGTGCCTGACCGGGGAAACCCCTCGACGGGTTTGCTAACGGTCACCGTTTCGCAGGCAAGAGCCCCTTGAAAGCCAGGGCAACACCGCCTCAGCCGCTCGTGCCGCGGGCGAAACCACTCTGGCCCTTGGGATCGCCAACTCGCTTGACGACATGATCAAATTTGGCGCTAGAAGGAGGGCAAACCCGCCTGATCGGAAGCAAAGATGAAAGATCCCAACCTGGTCAAGATGACTGACACTCACGAGGAGTACGAGCTCCTCTTGGTTGCCCTAGATCAAGGAGCCTGATGGAGGTTCTCACGCGCTATTAGCCCGGCGACAGCTCGTGATTTACTCCCGTCAAGGCCGCCTGGTGAGCCCAAGAGATTGAATGGGCGGTAGGCTAATCGGTAGAGCGCTGTTCAGAGAGGAATGCGCATAGTTTTAAGCAAGCTAACCCGAGGAAGTTCTTACCCTCCGGGGATGGCAGCTCACTCCGCGCAAACTACGAATCGGGATCCGCTCCCACAATCCCTCAGATCGGCTCTCAGCCGGACGCGTGGCGATCCACGCTCCCTGAGATGTCCTCGACCGGGAAGCCTCGGATCGGCTCTCAGCCGGACGCGTGGCGATCCACTCTCCCTGAGATGTCCCCGACCGGGAAGCTTCGGATCGGCTCTCAGCCGGACACGTGGCGATCCATGCTCCCTGAGATGTCCCCGATCGAGAGGCCATGCCCTCGCCTCGAGCGAGCTATGCAAGGGCCTACACCTCCGGACCGGCTCGCGACCGGTCGCGTGGTGGTCTACGCCCTCTGAGCACTGGTCGACCGGTCCTACTGACCTTTAGCCCGCTAATAGGTCGAGACCGAGCCCAGCTCCTGCCTACCACCTGGCTTGGCCTTCAGGCCCCGAGCATTGTCTAACCAAACACCTCACCTCTCGCCTGCTTATATGATGCGAGCCACTAAGCTTTCATGACTGTTGTGACCAAACGTCTCAGTCAAGCACACTCAATTTGACTCTAGGACGGGTCGCTAGAACACCACGATCCTTGAGATCTTAGCCACATGCGCTCGAGTAGTGGACACTAGGAAGGTATCATGCTTAAGTGTTTTACTCATAGTCTTGAACGCCCAGTCGCGTCCTCTTCCGAGTGGTTGATATAGGGCAACCATAGAGCTCGGATGTTGCGCGCACTCGCCCGCCAAAAGGGGTCGGATGAGCATTCCCCATTCAGATTGCCTACAAGCCCTCCACACTCGAACGCCAAACACACATGGGCAGAAGTATACAAGCATTGAGATGCCAGAAAGGAGAGTTAGCATTCATAAATATCGACTCAACCTCCGCTTACACCAAGAAAATAGAAAAGAGCGGCACTAGACTACGACCTGTGTGCAGAGGGCTGAGACGGGGCCTAGCCCCGAACCCTCTCCAACTTCTCCTGAGCCGCCTTCAGCTTTGTGTCCAGAGCTGCACGGTGCTTTCGCACCCGTGAGAGGTCTCTCGAGCGGGCGGCTAGTTCATCCTCCTTAGCCTTTAGATCGGCATGTAGTGCCACGGCTGACTGGCATTCCTCCTGGAGCTTCGCCTTGACCCGGGTCAGCTCCTCATGGGCCTGTAGCTCCAAAACTCGAGCCTGACGCTCGCTATGCTCCAAGAAGGCGATTTGTCGCCGCATCTGGATAGTCAACGCCCGAGCTGCATTCAACTCCACCAGGCGTTCCTGAAGTTGTGCCTCAGTGCGAACTGCACACCCTTGATGGGCCGCATTCTCAGCCCGCAGCATGTTCCAGGCCTCGTCGCCTGGCTGCAGCTGCGCGCAGCGAAGCTGAGCCTCCAGCTCCTCCCTTCGGGACTCTGCTTGACGAAGGGACCGAGCTTGAGCCGCGAATGAATCACCCATATCATAAATTGTGCCGGCCAGCTGCAAATCAAATGAAAAGTTAGCCAGGAAAGAACCGGACGAGCAAGAGTCATCAGTAGAACATACTTGACAAGCTTCCGCCACGACACCATTAGCTCTGGTAATGGGGTCCTGACGTTCGAACGCCCGAAGACCATGGTATAGATGGTCACTTAAGGGGGCGTATAGATGAGCCACCCGGGCAGACCCCAGCGGCTCGGAGGCAGGAATCTCATAGGCAGTACGAGGGTCTGCCCGCGATGGCAAGATCAGATGCAACGGACCAGGGCCCGTAGCTCCCTCGTGGAGAGAGGGAAAAGGCATATCGGGCCGCACACTTGAAGAGCCGGCCTGAGTCGATGGGGCACCGGTTGGATAGCCCCTTGAACGAAAGAAGTCGGGGCAATGGGCGCAGATACCGGCGGAGAAGGAATCGTCGGCTAAGGAGGCGCAGAGGGGGTCTTCCTCGGGAGGATAGTCATGGTCCCGAAGGGAGGCGAACGGTCGCTTGACCGATCCCGATGGCGCCTGGTCTCCAATGAACAGGGATCCACGTCTGAAGTCTCAAGCTCAGAATCCGGCGTCTCCCCCGCAGACGCCTTACCCCTACTCAAAGAGGGTACGATAGTAGGGTCTACCGCCAGAGAGGGAGATGCCGGAATAGCTGACGGCGAGTTAGCCGGATCAGCAAGTATGGCCGCCGCCACTGCTGCAAATGCGTCCTCATCCTCGGCAAACCCTACCTTCAAGGAGTCAAATAACATTCTGGATCCCAAAGAGTATACAAGGTCACCAGAGGAGGTGGCTAAGAAGAGGAGGAGAGCAGTAGCAGAAGAGTATTGGGAAAACGAAAGTGGCGAGGAAGATAACCGCTGGCGCCTATATAGGGAACGGCGGTCAATCCTAGCCGTCGGAAAGAGAGTTGCAAGGAAAGGCCAGATCTCCTCAGAGCCCTCCGATGGGACCTGTAAAGAGACGAAGGGACGCGATAAGACGCAGACATTCTCGGCAAATAGACGTTTCGCTACCCGAGGCAGCCGAAATAGATGACTGACTCTTCGGCGCCTGAGAGATCACTGGGCGGGAGACAAGTGTCCTTGTCAATTAATGCATTCCTTAGGCAGAAAAGACAGGTGGGACAGGCGGCCTGCCAACTAGGCAGCTTAGACAAAAGGGGGCTGACCCGACCCAAGGCCCCACGGGCAAGCTCCCGCTAACCCCTTGGTCCGGGTCCCGGTTGGATGCGTGGCAGCTCACATTCCCCGGGTTCGACTCGACCAAGTGGCCAAGTCCCCATAGACAAGCTCCCACTAACCCCTTGGTCCGGGTCCCGGTCAGATGCGTGGCGCCCCACGTTCCCCGGGTTCGACCAAGTGGCCAAGTCCACACGGGCAAGCTCCCGCTAACCTCTTGGTCCGGGTCCTGGTCGGATGCGTGGCGGCCCACGCTCCTCGGGTTCGACTCGACCAAGTGGCCAAGTCCCCACGGCAAGCTCCCGCTAACCCCTTGGTCCGGGTCCCGGTCGGATGCGTGGCGGCCCACGCTCCCCGGGTTCGACTCGACCAAGTGGCCAAGTCCCCACGGGCAAGCTCCCGCTAACCCCTTGGTCTGGGACCCGGTCAGGTGCGTGGCGGCCCACGCCCCTCGGGTTTGACCTGACCAAGTGGCCAAACCCTTACGACCGGGCACACTTCCACCAAGCCCTTGGTTCGAAAGGACGCATGGCGACCCACTTTTTTCGAAAGATGGTCCATCGAAAAGCTCATCTCGAGTACCTGGATGACTTGTCAGCGGGTGGGCCTTCAAACTTCTCAACTCTTGGTCAGCTGGCTCGAGAGATGTACAATCCAAAGTTGTAGGGCCCAGGTGCTCAACCTGAACACTCGTCGAGTCCAGGAGCCCAAGTATGTGCTTGCTCAAAGCATAGACACTTGGAAGTTTTTCACCCCAACGGCTGGACGTGCGGCTCGCCAAAGCTTAGTTAGTCGTTCGGCTTCTTGCCCGCCTCGCTCCCGCTAGTGCTCGGATCGTTGGTATTTGAAAGAAATGGCAGCTACACTCGAAAAAGAATAGGCACAAAAGGAAAGTTCCATTCAAAGGGTAAAGGTGTTACAAAATCGAAGGCTCTTCGTCTATGCACCAAAAGAGAAAGGAAACAGGAGGCCCGACCCTCATTTGAAAGGTTGTTTGAATATGTCGGGCAGGTCCTTTGACATATCTCGAAATTGAAGAGCTGAGGGAGGCATGTCAGCAGATATGTGCCCATCTTGTCTGAGTTGTCGGACCATGCTGAGCGATTGATGCGTTAGCACCGCTTGAAGCCTCACAGAGACTTGATCGGTAAAGGCCTTAGAATTGAGGTACTCGAGCCGATGGGTTTCCCATCTCTCAGGCTTCGCCTCCTTATAGGAACGTAGTTCCTCCATTCTGCCCGGGCTGTGTCCCAGACCGCCCGACACTCGCGTAGCTCCCCCAACTCCGCCCGAGCTGCATCCCAGGACGCTTGACGTCCGCGTAACATCTCCAGCTCCTCGGCCTGAGCCCGCAATTGGTCCTGCAACAAGCCAACCTCTTGCTCCTTGGCCGCCAGTTAGGCTCGCAAGGGTTGAACAACCTCACTTGCCCAACAGAGCTCAGCCTTGGTCTTCAGAAGATCCTCTCGTAGCTGCTCCTTGCGTCTCCGGTCACGAAGTTGCGCGTTCTCGGCCTGGGCAACGCGGTGTTGCGCTTGGACCACCTCCGCGTCAGCTGAGACAATCTAGGCTTTGGAGGTCTCCAGCTCCTCCTGGGCCTGACTCAGTAAGTCCTGAAGGACGATAAATTCCGCCCTCAAGCTGTTCAGAGAGGCATCATCGGAAACCAGCTGGGTATGCCGGAGTCGGGCTTCGAGATCCTCCATCCGCTGCTCGGCGTGATATCGGGCCTTGGCATGACTCAGCATGGATATGCACATGCTGAAGCTTTGGGCCCAAGACTGCAAAAAAGATCTGGTAACATCTTAACCAGAGAAAGTGCAAGGCACACAACAGCCCGTAAAAGTATACCTGTGTGGTCGTAGCCATGAAGTCGTCCGCCCAGACGCTCGGTCCACCCGAGCTGCCCGCTCGCAAGCCAGCCAAGAACCGGTCTGCTACCGTACCATACAACTGAACATCTTGCGATCGTATGGGGGTCGTGCCGCTCGACACCGTCATGCTCATAAGCAAGTCAGATAGCGAGGGCGGCAGCATGTGCATCAAGCATTCATTCGCAGGCTCCCCCAACTGGGTCGGGAAAGCCTCCCCTGAAGGAGCAACAGCTGACTCCACTGGGGGCATTGAAGGAGAAGAAGGTGGCAGTGCAGGGGAGTCGGCCATTGGTGCCTTGCCCTTCTGCCTTTTGCTGGGCCGACTAGAAGAAGCTTCCGTTGGGTTGGCCAAGTCGGGCACGGACCCCTCACCCTGGGGGCGCCTCAGCAGACGACTCAGAGGTCGGACATCCTCTGAGTCAGACCGGGAGATTTCCTCATCCTCAGGCGCGGAGGCAGGATGACGGGGGGCGGATGACTTAGAGCCAGATAGAGCCGCCTCCTGCTCTGCCAACAACTCCGCCTGCAATTCTTGCTCAGCCCGCTGTTCTGCTGCGCGCACCTCTCGCTCTTTCATCAGCTTCAATATACGCGCCTCCATCTCCGTAGGTTCCAGTCCATAACCCTCTTCGGGGGCGGCCGGATATATCATCACGGCTACTAGGCGAACAAAGGTCAATTGGCAGTAAAGAGACAAGGAAGAAGAAAAAATGCTTACCAAGAGAAGCAGGACGGCGAAACAGCACAGGGCTGAATCCGAACGCGGACAAAATGTCCTCACACAATAATGACACGCTGGGGAAGTGCCGACCTCCGAGCATGGAGAGGGCAAGCTCGAAGGGAGGGAATTTTCGAGAATCCGGATGATGAGGAGGTGGCTGAGGAAAGTTCAGCTAAAAACCGGTCGGCCAGGTTAGGGGCACGACAGGACGAATATAAAAATACCGCTCCTTCCAACCATTGTTGGAAGAGGGAAGCTTGGAAAGGAAGTACCAGGACGGGCTTGGAAGTAGAACTCGCCCAACTCTTGCCTTTTCATGCAGAAGAAATAGTAAAAGATATCGGCTCGAAGGGGAATCCGATATAATTGAAAGATAATAGCCGACCCGCAGAGAAGGCGAATGGAATTGGGAGTTAACTGGGACAGATTAAAGCGGAGGTAACGACAAACCGAGATGATGAAGGGGTGGACGGGGAAACGTAGCCCGACTTGCAGGTGATCTCGCGAGATGGTAATGTAGTGTTCTGGAGGTTTTGCAGGTTGGTCAGAGGAAGCGGGCAGCAAATATGATGGTCGGATAGAATGTGGAACTCTGCCCTAATCGCGTCGAGATTGCAGTGTTCAAGGACTGACCTCATAGTGACATACCAGGGAGCCGGGTCGCGAGATGAAGAGGCCATGCGGAATAAGAGGAGGGAAATCTAACCAATGAAGAGGCCGTCGGAGAAGAAAGACGAGATCAGAGGTTCCACCGCAGCCCTAGCCGGAAATAGAAGCGCAACACGCCGGTGTAAAAGGTGAAGAGGCGGTGGTAAAAGTAAAAACCTACTTATACAACCTCGGGGGCTATAAGGACCGCTCGATGGCAGGCCACAAAAGAAGCGTCGGTTAGGGATAGCCGTCAGATCAGGCCCTGAGGGGCCCGGGAAACGAAGCATCTCACACACAACCCCATCATTCACCAGGCAGACGGCAAACGCCTCGTCGCTAGGAAAGGCAATGGAGAAAAGACACGTGAGACAATCATTAACCGCGGGCATTAATGTATAAGATTTCAATCTACTCGGATATCCCGGGCAGCAGAAGGCGAAAAGACAGACGATGTGACATATCTGGCCGATCAGGATGCCTGCTCATCAAAGGCCCGTTGAGGGCCGCAAGAGGGGGTCGGGCTGTCCTGGTGCGCCAGGCTTGCTTCAACAGATGACAGTCCAGTCAGTCAGACTCAGCACCTCCTTCGACTAGACTCGAGGGGGATGCTTATGATCCCGGCCTTGCCTGCGGGTAAGCCGGCCTACTCAGCTAGCCAGCCTGGCGCCACGGAGGTCCAGCAGATGGATCGACAAAGACATCGCCAGGAGGGTCCTCGAGCCCGGAAGCCCCCCAGGACACTATTCAGCCAGCAACAACCAGGGTCGGTCGGGCCGACCCCTAGCCTCTCCTAATCCGGTCGCCTCGACCCATTTCCCGACCTAGACCTAGGTCGTGCGCTCCAGTCGGACGTATGACAGTCCACGCTCCCGTCGTATCACATGGATTGGACACCTAACAGAATCAGCTAGACATAACTCAATAAACCCCCGACTCAAGGCGTACCTTGCACCTCAACTCTCCCAGTCGGACGCGTGGCTGCCCACACTCATTGGCCATTGCCCGGCCCGATCCTTGACACTTGGACCCGTCGGTCAGCGCTTGGGGTACGGGCTATCTCGTCCCTATGCCCCTTATGTCATCATATCCAGGATATGACCCTAAAGTCGGGGTACTGCACGCCTTACTTGTCTCTGACGCATCTCGCGGCTAGACTGCCAATCCAGTACTATCGTACTGCTTGAGCACCCCGCGCCCCTGCCGCACCGCTCCCTAGTGCTCTCATACGGGCTGATAGGTACCACGCTCAATCACGGACAAGGGTTGTCAGTCCCCACCCCCGGCTATATAAACCCTTCACTCCACCTCCCGCAGGTATGCGTGCGCGAGCTCTCTCATCTACTACTGCATTTCAATTCAGCTCTCCTATATTTCCTGCGGATACTGACTTGACCGTCAGAGTGCCTGACCAGGAAAACCCACCGGCGGGTTTGCTAACGGTCATTGTTTCGCAGGCAAGAGCCCGCCGGAAGCCAGGGCAACACCGCCTCAGCCACTCGTGCCGCGGGAGAAACCACTCTGGCCCTTGGGATCGCCAACTCGCTTGGCGATAGGATCACCCAATAAGATATATTTTGTAGATTGAAGTTGACACACCTAGAAATGTAGAATCACCTTTACCGCAATATAAGATTTTCATCTACTAGAGTAAAAGCAATACATTTAAACTCTTGTATATACAAAGAATAATCTCCAGTGACACAGCAAGATTACAAATACATTTAAATGTGCAAGAGAAGGAGAAGGGTAGCATAATATGGAAACACCGCTGTCTCAAAATTAACTCATCTAGATATGTGAAATCACCTTATTGGACAAATGATTTATCATTGACAACACAGCTTAAATTAATTATGGATTTAATATTGGTTCATCAAATGTACATACCTAGTCGTGCTATATGGATTTGGAGCTCAAGGGCCAAGTAGCCTAAATTGAGTGGACTTGGACTTGAGAGCGGGTAATGCAGATCAAGTGAATGTGGAATTCAAGGGAAATAGGTCGAATCAAGGAGGCACTCAAATTACATGAGGGCAGGTAGCCTGGATTGAGAAAATTCTCGTACGACTTGAGTGTAAGTATCTTACATAGAGGAGGAGCTTGAAGGTCTTAAGGGTAGGTGGCTTGGATCAAGGAGGCTCTCTGATAACTCAAGAGAAGGTAGCTCATATCAAGGAGCCAAGGAAATGTAGCCCATACTGAGGGCTCTCTCTAACAAATCGACAGCCGCTAGTATGGATCGAAGAAGGGCTAAAGATTGAAGACATGAGAATCTTGTATTGTGAATAAATGAATATAATCTTTGATTTATTTTTTTAGTATACACTGTATGGAAGTAGGATTGTCTAGGTAGTGGGGTGAACTATTTAAGACTTGGTTATTGAAGCCTTGTGACTGTTGAAAATTTGAATGGAAATTAAGAGGTGGAGGAAGTGGACTTCATGGTGCATGAAAATTTTAGTCTCACATTGGTAGTTTAAGGGTTAGTTGGTTGGTTTATGTTGTTGCACATATATGTATGATGTAAACGAATACATAGGGAAAGACTCTTTCTTATGTGTGGGTGCACAGGAGGTGCAAATCTAGGGTCCGGATTTGCATTGAACCATGTTGACTCATGTGTAAGCACAACTTGAGCTCATTGAATGCCGGACTGGTCGGGGAAAAATTTGCCCAAGCGGATCAATCAACATTTTGCCACATAAAATATTTTTACTACTTGTTCAAGTGAATAACGGATGTATTAACTACTGTTAATGGTGTATCCGTAACCTCATGGGTGAAACGGTGTTTCGATCCAGATGATAATAACAGTAAATGAAAAGTCATTTAACACAGCCAAAGGGGAGACACTGTTATATAAGGAGGCTAGATCTTGAGCAAAAGGATAGCGGTAAAAGCTATAGCAAAGACTCTAATCTCCATCCACCTACATTCTCCATCGGTCTCTTCCTCTCTGTCGTGCACTCACTCGACAGAATTATTCATGATAGCAATCGGGCACCTTCTCAGTTCTCTATGATCCACCAGTGTTTGGTCGCGAACACGATCTCTCGCTATATCTTGGGAAACAGACCACCCGAGAGAACCTCGAAGCACAGTCGGAGGTGGGACAAATCTATTTCAAGAAAATTACGTTGAATGCAAGCGCATCAACTCGGGCGATACTGCAACTTCTTCCCGACTCGGAGTTTTCAGTTGACTCGATTTGCCACTCGGACTCAACTAGGACTCGGACTTAGACTCAACAATACAAAGTGGCCATCTTCCAAACAACCGAACAACTTAGCCTAACTTTCAAGACCAATAGCCTAAAATTTTCTGCTCAAGTCATCTCAACAGATAAGTTAAAATTGATTTTGTATAGTTTCAATTTAGTTAAAATTCCCCGATATCTCCGACAGATTGTCCAACAATGACTGTGGAAGATACTTGTCGATCATCCTAAATCTTGGACCTTATGAAGGTTTACAATGGTCTATAAGTGAAGGGGCTACCCAGGCATGACAATTGACTAGATAAGGGGTTTCTAATAGACTAAAGTAGACTAGTTAACTGGCAAGGTTTGGAAGACAATTAGATGTAGAATTTGGGCAAAATGGATATGTTTTTTAAGCACTAGTCGAGTGGAAGGTTATTCTAATTGATTGATGATATATGGTGATAAAAGGTGATTCGCTCAGCCCAGCGCCCCCGCCAACCCATCCCAGGGCCAACACGGGGAGGTAAATCATGGAGGCTATTAGTCCGGATGCTGTGGTTAGCGCGTGGGGAGGGCGGGCACACTGACTTTGTCAGGTTTTAACCCCCAGATCTCATGGCAACAATACCCACGCACTAACCATCAGTCCATCTCGTGGAGACAATTGATTGACAATATAGTAATTGTAGTTTAAAGTTCAAATTTGGTCCTTTCTATTAATTGAAAATGGGAATATAACCACTTGGAAAGCTTTTGGGAACTTAAGACTCATTGTTTACATCCTAATTCTCCTATGCTCATCAAGATCAAATACCTAAAGGAATCTAAGAGCTTGGATATGATTGAAAGACGAACCTGGTAATTTAGTCTCTTCTTCATGCTTTCATTTCTATCAGGAAGAGCTAAGCTTATTGTATTAAGAAAAATCTCAGTTAGAGTTAAGTTTATTTAGAGCTTGCAAACCAATGGATATTATTTTTTTTCCTAGGTAGAATTTTGATGCTAACAACCTTCAAAATAGGCAAACTTGTCAAACACAAAAAATGTTATGGTCGTGAGTTGTATAATTAACAAAGGGACTAAATCTCCATCTACTTATCAATAGCTGACTCAATGATGGATGCAGAATTACAAGTTGAGGGGACAAATTACACTAATTGTCATTTAAGGGTGGGGGAGAACAAAATAGTATTGTGTTCGACCCTGAACTGACAAAATTTATGCAGATGCTATGAGCATTGACAATTGTGAGCAAGTTTATGGTAGTTTCAAATTGTCTAATTGTTCGTAGAAAAAAAGAAGATTAGGGCATAACACTTACATAGATGCGAAAAGGAGAAGAATTTTCTTTGGATTGATAGTCATGAAGTGGTTGAACTTCCTCATCCTTCCATCTCCCCCTTCTGGTAGATTAGAGATATTTGCCACAGGCGAGATTCCTGCAAAAGGACTATTGAGAACAAATTGCCTGTTCTATTGGAATTTGACTACAAGGACTCCTTCCTACCAAATCTTGGAACATCAATCAGCAAATTTGAGATCTTTAGGAAACTTGGCGATCCTTATTTCTACATTAAGTTTATGTTTTAATGAAAAAGATAACTTTATCATGAAGGCCACATACATTCGAATGCTGCAAAGACAATATGCACTAAATAATAGTAATAAACCACAAATTTATGCACTTTTTATGCATAAGAGAGCATGCGCTCTTTACCTTTGACTAAAAGCTTTTTTGTGGCTCCATCCGCGTCTTGCACTTCGACATTCTGCCGATCTGTACTTGGTGAACCTTTGCGAGATAGAGTTTTCTTCTTGAGAAAAGGAAGGGTCAGCTGCTTAATTAGCTAAGTTTGTTGGAAGTTGGAGAATTTCTTGTTTGGTAACAAGTGTTTTTTCATAGTTACTCACCAGCATTTTTCGACTTGCCGAACAACTCTCTGAGGTTTGTGTTAGGCTCTCAATATCTAGAACTAAACTCCCGGTTTTATCAGGATCTGGACCATGGCTCTGCAATTGACCAAGGGGATATCAAAGACACTGAAATTTATTTTCATGTGCAGCTTTATACAACTGTAGTGTCTATCAAAGACACTCACATTTACTTCAATGTATTGTTTGATACAATCGTAACCGCATCGAAACAACAACACTAAAGTTTGTTCGGATTCTGAAAGCTCAATAACCAACAAGCTAGACATCTACAAAGTATGGAGATAGTTTGACATACATATTCAACTAGTGAATCAAGATCCACTTTTCAGATTGTGTGTCTAACAAACTTTAGAATTAGATACAATAATAGTTGAATGTGAAAATAGCCAAAGATTCTAGAACTGGAATGCCATCCAACGATAACTTAGGTTCTTTACAACTCCAAACTCTTTTTTCTTTTACTCTTCAGACCATGCAACCACTTAATCATTCAGTTCCTCCATTTACCATCTTAATAGTCCCTTTCTTCAATAGGGACAACATTGACCAATGAGTTCCTTGCGGTGATCATCATCGAAAATTATACTACTTGATCCTTGCTATTTCACCAAGTTTAACCACAAAATGGACCAGGAAACCATCTAATCATAAATCTCTCCCTCTTAATAGTGTTGAGGAATTTTGAACATAAAAAAGCCAAGAGGGAAATTAATAAATCCCACTTACCTCCCTGAGAACTTCCACCATTTCAGATAATTGATCTGTCGACAAGAATTCTAAAGAGTAAACACATCAGCCAATATTTGCTTTCAGCAATTAACCATAAACAATAATGTAGATCCTTCATAAACGTATGTGAAAAACAGTCAGTGAAAGAAAAACTAAATTCCTGAAGATCATAAAGATCCCACTTGCTGACATTTAAACACCAATGCGCATCACAAAGATTCTAAGAATAAACGCGAGCACTCAACTATGAACTCAGGATTTATTTCATATCTTCAAACATAGCAAAACTAACTGCACTCAGTCGAGGCAGAAAGAGACAAAAAAGCAGAACAACACTCTGAAGAAGAAACACTCAGCTTTCATCTCAGACTCCACCCACCTCCATCACGCAAGGAATAAAAGAAGATCGAGAGAATGGAGAACAAACAAACCTTTGAAGATTTCCTCCTTTATTGGTCCAAAAAACTACTTCTGGATCTATGCTCCCATGCTGACACTGATCGAGCGACAGAGCGTGACCTTGTTTGGCTAAGGTGCTAATTTTTGTGGTGAAGGCGGCAGAGAATCAAGCACTGAAATAATTAAATAGCTGGCAAGTGTGTGAAATATTTTTGGAGTTTTAAACGAGGTTTTTTTAGTCATATTAATGTCATTAAAAAATATAAAAATTTATTATTCTCTTCCATCAAACATCCTCCTTGTAATTTTTGTATGAATCCTGCGTTACAAATAACATATCTTTAATTATTATTTTGTATTTAATATTTCTATATTATTTATTTAATATTTTAATTAATTAAGATCTTTAATTTAATTTAAATTTTATAATTAATATATTAATTAATTTATGAATTTTAATTTAATTTAAATTTTCATTTAATAGTTAATTAATTTATGAATTTTAATTTAATTATAGTCTATGTTTTTTTAACATATATGAAATATATTTATTTTTAAAATAATAATTTTATATATTTATGTAAAAAAAGAGTAATACTGTCAACGTGAGGGATGTTTAGCGCTTAGCAGGGAGGCAAGCTCCAAAGCAATTATAGATCAAAGTGGGAAAGTATATACTTTTGTTTTTTTTATATATATACCGTTCCATCTTTTAACTGTGTCCTTTCATCAATCAGACTCTTGCGGGATGGATTTAGTTAATATATAAATATTATCATCTTCAAATTTAAAAATTAAAATCTAACAAAATTAATATATCTATTCTTTCCACATATTAGTTATAATATCCGAGCTAATAATTTTTATAATTTATCTTTTTTGTATTAGTTCTGAAATAGATTGATGGACACTCTATATATGAGTAAATCATCTTTTATCGTCTCTAAGAATTCAAGAGATTAAAAGATTGAAAAAGAAAAACTAACTTTAGGACATTTTTAATTATTAGGGTGTTTTTTTTGGATAATCTTAGTATGTCATATCAATCCTACATTAAAAATATAAATATTTATTATTCTCTTAAAAATGAAAATAACCTCTCTGTTTATGTGAATCATACATTCTCAATTATATACCTTCCTATATTATAAATCATAAATTACAATACAATAGTATTTTATCATTAATTACGTACTTCAACGTCAAGAGAAAAAAAACAGATTTAAATTTTCACTACGAATTTTATAACTATAAACTTCAAACCACACCTCTAATTCAAGTTTTTTTTTTAACTTTAAAAACCTCTCATAAATTTTACATTGGAGATGTTTAGAGTAATCTTCGCGTTACTCATACCTAAACAAATAAAACCGAGTGGAGCTTTATAAGATAATGTAAACGAGATAATCGTCAAAAATAATTAAGTCATTGAAATAATTAGACAATTTTAACTTAATTTTTTTATATAAATTTGGTTCATATTTAAGTTGAATTTGATTTGTTTAAATATTATCAAAATCTTAACTAAAGCGTATTTGATTATTTAAAATTGTTATATTTTTAAAGTTTATTTAATTGGTTAGTTAGCTTCATCTTGAGTTTTATAGTTATTTATTTACTATATTGATAATAATTTTATTGATGATAAACTTGTTATATATTAATGAATTATATAGATATATATATTTGAATTTATTCATTTAATTTAACAAATTATTTAAATTTATTTCTTTAATTGACTTAGTATGTATTAAAAAATATAAATAAATCTGTATCAAGCCAAACATCACATTCATTCACAAAGATTTAGTTCATTCAATATATATATATATAATTCAAATGTTCAAACTCTTATAAACTTGACTAATCTTGAGGTGGGTGGCCCTCCCCTTGGTCAGCCCACTGGGTACATCCGAAAGTACTCGTAATAGTGTGTTATCAATCGATCTCCACAGTTCGTCCATCACTATAGGGTTGTCCATGCCCAAACTAGATATTCGAACCATGGATCCCTCAACATAGTATTTTCTGTCAAATTAAGTGCCCACATATATCTTAGCCAAGGCTCGAATCACAGTACTCTGAGTATCCACTTAATGTCTTACTACTAAACCATTTCTGAGGATTAGATAAATATCCCTTTAGTCCACAATTCACATTTGTTGAAGTAGTAGTTTTTGTAGGATCAATTGGGGGGGGGGGGGTCGAATAGCGCGGGTCGCTTTTTCATCATTTTCTAAAACTCGAGAGATAACAACAGAAATAGAAGTTAAAAAAACATAATATTAACACCATTTCTTTTTTACTTGGTTCATAGTCTGTGCTGCTAATCTAAGGCCTATGATCATTGATCACTTTTGTTAGGCATCTACTAAATAAAGATTCAATAAATACACGAATTCGAATACAAAAGAATTGAAGATTGACAACACAATAAAGTAGAAGCTTGAGTGTATGTTGTCAGAGTAATATTTCAATTGACGAAGTCTTTAGAGCATCACGAGAGTATTCGGCGTTAGACACGACCACGATTTGGAACTGATGGTTCGACGATTTAGAACAGTCGATTTGACGGTTCGTGGGAGGTTGACCCTTAACCTTAACCCGCCCAAGACAGTTACGGTTCACGGTTCGGAACCGCTGGTTCACGGTTCGCCACGGTTCGAGATTATTATATTAAAAAAATTAAAATTAAAATATAAAATTTATTTAAAAAAAGTCTGCACTTATTTAAGTTTCTACGTATCCCTTAGGGTGTAGAGGAATTAAAGTCTATGTAGTTCTTTTACATTTTTAATCTTTTATAATTTTCATCACTCATTTTCATTTCCTCCCATTCCCGTTGTATTCGTTCCTTCGGTATCAAATTCTTCGACTTCGTCTTTTGAAAGTTGCATTCCTTAGATTCTTTTCTCGGCTCTGGTCCAATCGTCTAGTAATACTTGAGCTTCCAATGAGTCGGGAGACATAGTTGACCGTCGTTCATCTAATATGTTGTCGTCGACACTGAATGTCTGCTCCACAACAACAGTTGACACTGGACAAGCTAAAATTTCTTTTGCAATCACGGAGAGAACAGGAAAGCTTTGAGCCTTTTGTGACCACCACTTTAAGATATCGAAATCTTCGTTATCTGCTTCATTAAAAATCAAAAGAAGTCGTAAAATAATTCTCAAGTTCCTGTGTGGAACTTGAGGATCCCGTGGATGTTTCGTCCATTCTTTTAATAAAAATTGTGCTTTTGTAAGTTTTAAATTAGTACTAGTAGGTTGTTGTGTTTCAAAAATATTAGTTTGTATTCCATATTTAATATAATATTGATTAAAAAGATCATATAAATAATATCTAATATTATATGTAATATTAACTGGATCTCAAGAAGAAGAATCTTTAATAGAAATTAAAACGTCATAATATAAAGTTAACATTTCATGTAAAACTTCTAATTTAAATCTAGGATCTAAAGCAAATACAATTAAATAAATTTCAGGAATAAAATAAAAATATTTTTCTCATTTAGTTTTCATAGCTAATATGCAAGAAATTAAAGCTTCATTATTGATATGTTCATTTAATACTAATACTATATTAGAAAAATTCACTAAAACTAAATGAGCAGTGAGATAATAAACGCCGAAAAGTTATTCAGTTGCATCGTTAAATACTTTTAAAATTTCACAAATATTACTATAAATATTCTATTGTTGTGAAAATAAATATATATTAGTATTACTATTTATGCAAAAAATAAACATAATAAATCTTTATATTGAAATGAATCTTGTAATAATTGATATGTTGCATTCCAACGTGTTGGAACATCACGTGGAAATAGTTTACGTCTCATTCCATTAGCTTTACAAAATTTACCCCATTGTTTCATCATAGATGGATGCGACTATAAATATGAAATTACGATTCTAATTGGTTTAATATAATTTTCTAAAAAGTTTTAATCCATTTTGAACACATAAATTTAAAACATGGCATACACAACGAATATGAAAAAATAAACCACCAATAACAGGTTGACAAACAAATTTTAGTTCATCTATAGAAACGGTATTAGAACTAGCATTATCTAATAATATTGAAAATATTTTATGAGTCAGTCCATATTTTTCTAAAATTAAACATAATAATTTTGCAATGTTGTGGACAGTATGTGATTTATCAAAAACTCTATAAGCTAGCAATCTTTTGTGGAGGATCCAAGAGTTATCAATCTAATGACAATTTACACCCATATAAGAATGAGTTTGCCAATGATCACTCCAAATATCGGAATATAAAGAAACTTTATTATTTAATCTACTAAATTCATCAATTAAATTCTTTTTTCCTTATTTTACTAATCTTTTAATTGCACAAGTAAGTGTAGTCCTAGGAACATGTTTAACACATGGATTAAGAGATTTTTTACAAAAATCTTCAAATGTGCATTTAGATCCAAAACTAAAAGAAAAATATTCTACGGAAATGAATTTAGCTAATGATTCTCTTAATTTATTATCAGAATATAAAAATAAATCAGAATCAGTACTACTGCCACTAGAAAATCTTGATAATTGTGCTTGAGAGCAGTCAAGTCTATATTTCGTCGGGTGCTTCGTTTCTACACGTCATTTTAATGACCCATAGCCGTCGCCGACTTGGAATTTGTAGGAAGCATTGAAATGCTTACATTTTGCACGCAATTTCCAGACGGAAGTATGATCTTCTCAAAATGTTTAGTGAAAATAGAAGATTTAAAGGAGGATTTTCCCGAACCTTAGAAGTAATTGCATCGACACTTTCTTATGTTTCGGGCATAGGAAGGTGCTGGGGCTAAGCCTCGGTCTCATCATCGGTGGATTAAATTTGAATGTTGGGATCTTCGTGCGCTATTTCTTTTCCCCTCCGAGATCAAGATGATGAAGCTCTGTAACCACCTTCCATTGTCATCGAAAGATGAAGCCGAAAATGCGTAGAGAATATGAAATTGAGAATAAAAGTAGAGAAGATGTGTGTGAAAATGATGAAATATAATGAACTTCCTATTTATAGAGTTTAGATCATAATGGTCATTAAATCATAGTCATTGATCAAAAAATGATCAAATGATCTAAACTGTTGAAAAAAATAAAAAAATAAAAAAACCTCTCCAATGGCTCCGAACCGCAGGTTAACTGGCGGTTCCGAGCCATTGGTTAGGCGATTCAACCGCCAATGAAACCAGAACCAGCCCGGCAGGATGCCGAGCCAGTTCCGGTTCAACCTGGCAAACCGGGTCAACGGGCCACCCGACCCGTTGACCCGGAGCGGGTTCGGGGCAGGGCTGGTCTGGGCCCTTGGTTGGGTCTATTCAGCGTAGAAGAAGATTGTTCAGAGCGGCTAGTTGAATGCTAGTTTTATGGGTCATTCCAAGCGCCTTTACCGAGGTTTATCTGATCTACCTTTAACTCTGAGTTATCAAATTGTAGGTGTTTGAATCCCTTCCAGGCGGCTAGACCACTGATGTGGCCGCACCAAGTAGAAGCTCTATCCACATAGACTCTTTCCCTTCCCAAATGCCTAGATCCCTCTCGAGCGTCCGGAAGCTAACGTGTGTCAACCAACCAGAGCATGCCAACTCAACTTCACGCGTGGCTAGATTTGGATCTATCTAGGTGCTTGGACATACTCGGGGCGCTTGGACCTCCAGTCGCCTGGTTACACTCCAAGCGCACGGAGATCCTTTTCCGGCCAACTTTCAGCTTTAAGTTCATGCATCATAGAGTTAGCACAACAAGCATAATAAGGTTAATATTAAACAATTTGTTAGTCTCGGGACTATCCGGGCCTGACTTTTGGATTTCTCTTGAAACCTTAGGTCGGACTGATGTCTACTGTTCCTTTCAAAGGAATGTGTCCTCACCTACTTCACTCAAAGGAAGCTACCTAATTTGCCAAACATCTGGTCTTCCAAACCTATTTAGACTTCCTACTTGGCATTTGATCCTCCTACCCCTAGGAATTCCTCTTGATATTCGATCCTCCAGTCCTATTGACCTGCTAGATGTCCAGTTCTCCAGGCCATTCTAGACTTTCTGCCTAGGGTACTCGATCTGCCAAGTCTTCCTGCCCAATCCCACCGATCAAGACTTCCTTGTCTAGCCTCAACTAGGATTTCCACTTTCCTAGCCGCAACTAGGGCTTTCCCTTTGTTTAGTATTCACTTGAAGTTTTGCGTTGCCTAGTATCTAGTCAACTTGACCCACTAAAACTTTCTGATTAAGTTACCTACGCACTTAGTCAATCTCATTAGATCACAATACAACTTAACTTTTAGCTCCTAGGGTGTAGCACAGGCGGTGGACCCATGATATCTCTGAAGCAACAATCAGGGATTGATTCCCAGGAACTGACGATCTACATGCTCTACACCATCATACACCTTCCATATCCATGGGACAGACTCTATCTACATGCTCTATCCCATCATGCACCCTCCATATCCATGGGACAGACTCTAGGGGGGTTAAAATAGCGGATCTACCTTTATATAACTTAACTTTGAACCTTTTGTTAATATCAAAATCCAAATTTGATTATCTGATATTTCCTGCCCAATAATTTTTATAGAAAAATTGTTAAAATAAGTGTGTGATTTAAAAGAAAAAAAATGATTAACTAGGTTGAGTAACATCGAACTTGGGACGACCAGTCCGGTCTCACAAAAATTTTACACCAGTCGCCAGGGTAAATTTGGAAGTGCTCGAGCGCACGGTCCAAAAGTCCAACTTTTCATAGTTGTGAGCCTCGTTTAAAGGAAAAATTATTATAAAATTCATTATAATTAAAGATCGAATTATAAATATTTAAGAGATAATTAATTATCTTTCTGTTATATCATAGCCATGAGAGCATACCGTTTAAAAGAAGTATTGATCCATGAAGATTATTCATTAATAGGATTGGCAAAATGAACTTGTGAAATTGTTGTTGCAATATAGTCACTTCTGCAATCATTTAGGCTGCGTTTGGTAGGGGGTAATCTATCCTGTATTGTAATCAAGATTACATTACAAATTGAATTCCTTTGTTTGGAATAATTTTAAAATTGTAATATAATGAAATCTCGATTACAAAAGTGGCTCAAGATTTGTAATCTCGATTACAAAACTAAAGCGATGTAATCCGATTATATTACAGCTTGTAAAGTCGTCGATCGGCCGCCGGTCGTCGGCCGGCAGCCGACGACAGTCGCCGGTCGCCGGACGACCGGCGGCGGTCGTCGGTCGCTGGCGGACCGACGGCGATCGTCATCCGATCGGCGGCGGTCGTCGGTCGCCGGCCGACCGACGGCGGTCGCCAACCATGGTCGTCGGTTGTCAGCCGTCAATCTTTGATTACATTACAGGATGAATTACCCTTCACCAAACGCAGTCTATGACTATCAAAGATTACATACAACTCGTTATCAAACATAGTAATGTAATCAAGATTATATTACATTATATTATAAACTTGATTACATTACAGACTCGATTACATTACCCTTTATCAAACGGAACCTTATTTTTAATAAATTCGATGGTACACCATCTTTTTCTCATAGCATTAATTTACGCATTACACAAGAGGTCTGCCAACTAGTCTGCTCCTTTTATTTATTTACTTCTGTTTCCTGATATTGGTAGTGGCAAAGAGAAATGCAGCTCCATGAAAGTCAAAAAATAATTTAAAACACAAATATAATTTTATTTAAGAACACAAATGCATAAAATATTTATATATAAACTCAATACTCATTTTATGTTTATTTAATAATAATTAAATTTAGATCACTAATACATTAGTTCGTTAATAATATAAATGCCCTTGGCTATCTCATTTCTGACGTAATTTGGCAAAATTGATATAACCGAAGTTTTCATGTAATAACATCTCTGTACAAGCATTATAAATTTTAATTTTTCTGAAATACCTACTGTAGATATTGCTACCATGGAAGAAATTTTCCATAGAATTACAATTACCTATACATTGCTACAATACATATCTTGTATTTTTACATAGGTTTTTGATTGCGTAGAGCACAGAACTTAGTCAAGTAGCATAGCCACCTTATCCCTTAAACTGCTCTTCTTTTTTGTCAGAACTGCATCATTTTTCCAGATTTCCTTTCTTGTGGTGGATGGCTTGATAGTCGTATAGCTCAAGGCAATATGTTCATTGGCAAATGTTGCTGTTTCATGCTCTTCAGATTTAGGTTTCAGGAGAGGACCCAAAAGGAGATCCAACATGTTCTGGGCAGGATCACCTGTTTGGGGGATATTTGTGGCTGAAGTTTCAGATTCAGAATTCTTTGCCTCGAACAAATGGCAAGCGGAATGATTGGAAGTTGGCATTTCAGTGCATCTGGATAGGGTTTTGTTGGATCCAGAAACCAGGTGTGGACCGCATGCGCGGGAAACTGAAGAGATTGAAGGATGTGTCTGCAATTGTTCCTTTGAAGTTAAGCATTCAAGTTGTCTCTGCCTATCAGCATTTACATACTGCAATGGATGGTAAAAGCAATTCAGTAATAAGCAGAAATGCAGTGGTAAAAGAGACTTACAAATGATGTCCTGTTAATTGAAAAAAGGGACCCTGAAAATATTAGCGCAATAGAAGATAAGAGCAGCATAATCTTAAACCCTTGAGGTAATGAAAAATCACCCTAAGAAAAAGAATGTATAACATTAGAAAATGTAGGTTGCTGTGTCGAAAGATTGAGCCAGTTGACACTAGTATCACAGATTTGATGGGCCCTACTTGTACTTATGCAAATACCTCGGAATGTATATGTGGATACTAGTATCACAGAGATTTGTTAGAACCTGCTTATATTTATACAAGTATCTAGGAATGTATATAAGATTACAAAATGTATAGACCCCGAGACTCCTTAGGGGTAGTTATCCCTAATAGTTTTCCCTAAATTAACATGGTATTAGAGCACCAAGAATCTAGAATCCAGCTTCTTTTTGTTCGCTATCCGCACATGTCATCTTTCTAGACTATCTCAAGCTTCATGCACGCCCCTTGAGCTACTGCCACCAATGCCTCTATATTTCTAATGATGGAGCAATCAATGGCCCGTGATTGTGGTGACAGATGGAACACCAATTAGTAGTAGATCATTATGTCGGTGATATTCGCAACCAATGAGGATCCACTAAGGAGCGAGATCTCTCAGCGTATGACAATTTGTTATACAGATGCTATGGCTCATCTCACATTTACAGTGATCCAAAGCATTACATAAAATGTCCTGTGATCCCGTCGCAGAGCGAGGTGGACTCCCAAGGGTGAGATGGACTCGAGCACTACCTCTGCTGGCTCCGAACTGCAAGAAAGATGACTGTCAACAACCCATCGGGAAAAGTACCCGGCAAGGCCCTCCGACGATCAAGTCAGTCTCCGTGGAAGAAATGAAAGCAGAAGAACGGTAGCAAAACTCTATTGCGCATACCTGCGTATGAAGTGCGGACGACCTTATATAGCCGAGGGAGTTGACAGTTTTTGCCCCGCGTCTGCCACCTTTTTGTCTCATGTGAGGACAGGATCAGGGGTACTGTCATCTCGTCAACCGGCGCCGACCGATGCCGCCCAATCTGGCAGGGGTTGTTGTGGTACGGAGTGCCAGGGTGTGTCAGTAAAGTACTGTGTCAGCGAGATATTCGCGATTTGGGCATGAGTGGTGTCAGACCTGAACCGTCCTGCGCCGCTTCTCATACCACTTTTGCCAGTATAGTGTCAGGAAGTGGGTGTTCCTTAGGAAAACGACAATTCCCGAGTTGGAACGCCGACCGGCTGCCTCGAGTGAAATCTTGCCGTGCAGCCAATACTTCCCGGATCAGAACAGAGTACTCCCCGAGTCAAGGAGCACTCGGACTAGGCCAATCCGACTCGTCCCTGGATCATTGGATTAATGCCCCGGGAGACCGCCGACTGGACGCCAAACGAGTGTTGCCCGGACGACCTTAGGCCCGACAATCGAAATCTCTCGCTAGGGGCTGGTTTAGGATGCGTATCGAGCGGCGTACTGAGTCGGATACTCGGCGTTCCCGAGTGGGACCAGCTCAGAGTACATCCGATTGACCACTTAGTTGGGCGATTCGGCCCGAGTGGGGCACGTGCCCCTAGCCCAGCCAGTTACATTGACCTATCCGCACACCCATGGCCCTGACTTATCCTTATGCAGTGCCAGGCTGGCCGACCAAGCTACACGTGAGCTAGGCCGGGATCATAAGCATCCCCTTCGAGTCTAGTCGAAGGAGGCGTTGAGTCCGACTGACTGGACCATTAATTCAGAGCAAGCCTGGCACACCCGAGTAGACTACTGGCCTGACCGATCTCCACCACCAAATGCCCGACTGCCCAGTGGCGTGCCAACATCTCCGCATGTCTTTCATGTCTTATCCCGAATCTTGACGGGTTGCTTCGTATCCCCCTATTAATTACCTCATTAATTGCTGGAAGCCACGTGTCCTTTAGCAATTGGTTTCCTGAGTAACGAAACGTCTGCCGTCTGATGCAGCGAATGGGCATCGCGCATGCGACATACTATCCCGAGGTTTATTTACTGTGCAAATGGACGGCTTGGATCTATTCCCGCCTTTTCACCGGATTGTCATCGGACGGATGAGATTAGTCGCTCGGCTTTATATATATCCCCCTCACCACTTTTCACCGTCTTGCTTTCATCCTGGTGTCTTGCTGCTCCTACGCTCTGCTAGGGTTCCGGCGAACTTCGACCACAACCGCCCTGCAATCTCACCTTTCCGACAATCTTCTCTGGTTAATCTTCTTTTTTCTGTCTTTTTTCCTTATGGCTTCTTCTCACTCAACTTACACCACCATGGTGACCGATCTTCACTTTTATCACCTAGACCAACTTCAATCAGACTACCAAATCCCTTCTGACTACCGCCTTGGTTTGCCCGACCCAATCGACTGACCCGAGAGCGCCCCCCTTAGTTACATAACTCTGTCCCGAGACCACCTCCAGTCCGGTCTCCGCTTCCCGATCCATCCTTTCATTTCCGCCATTTGCCGATACTTTCAGATTCCCCTCTCCCAACTAGCCCCGAACGTCATTCGCCTGATATGCGGATCGGTCGTTATCTTTTCCTTGTATCAAATTCCCCTCCAACCCGAGATCTTTCATTTCTTCCACCGGAGACTGACTTGATTGTCGGAGGGCCTTGCCGGGGACTTTTTCCGGTGGATTGCTGATGGTCATCTTTCTTGAAGTTCGGAGCCAACATAGATAGTGCTCGAGTCCACCTCACCCTTGGGAGTTCACCTCGCTCTGCGACAGGATCATCCTGGTTGAACAAGTACGAGGAATATGTTTGGAGGGCAAAAATTAGGAGGACACTTTTAATTATCTGAATTGCCAAAAGGGCACTCCTTGCTTGTAAAAGTCAAGAGAGCACCACATTATATTTCTCGTACCGAAAATGCCCTTATTCCAACATTGTTATAGTAGGCATGGAGTTGCAGCTACAACATGTAAAAATTAAATGGATTCTAACTCAATCAAAAAATCTATATATAAATCAACTTTAAAAATTTCTTTTACGAACTTGGTCAAAATTGCTTATGTTTAATAAAAATCGCTTCAAAATGATCAAAATCGTAGTAAAATTATTGTAGCAGCCACTTTAAGCGACTTTAACCTTTTAAAAGCGATTTAATCAAGATTAAACAAGTTGATAAAGAATTTTTTTAATATAAAAGTGCTCTATATATACATATAGTATTTTTGACCAAATTAAAATTTAAAAATGATTTACTTTTACATGTAACAGTTACTCCGTGGCTCCTACAACAATATGAAAATAAGGGGATTTTCGAAAAAAAAGTGTTGTTTTGATAT
This sequence comes from Boesenbergia rotunda, assembly GCA_024364735.1. Taxonomy (NCBI): domain Eukaryota; kingdom Viridiplantae; phylum Streptophyta; class Magnoliopsida; order Zingiberales; family Zingiberaceae; genus Boesenbergia; species Boesenbergia rotunda. The sequence goes on from JAGFNQ010000644.1 coordinate 233,082, forward strand.
TTTAAAAAGGACGGACACCCTTTTCACGATTCTGATAACTAGGAGCTTCTCTTTGATTTTGGACTATTTTTGTATGTATGCCACAGGGATAGTATGATCAACCGCTCATAGGGGGAGGCATCAAGGCCATATCATTAGATCCTATAAACAACAAGCTATTATCAGCCTTGTGGTAGCTTCTCCAACACCCATGTCTAATATTTCCTAACTCTGTACTCAAATTGATTGAAACATTGAAGAGCAATCATTGGGCCCCTAACTTACATATGTTTTGTTATACTTTTTTTTCTTTAAAAAAATAAGGGCCTAGTTTAATAAAAAAATCTAAGGGGTTTTTTATAATATTTTTTTATTAGATCTCTATGACCCTTCTGCCTCTCATGTGCTCTTTCTCCATGAAGTAGCAACCACCCCTAGGTGGTTCGGTTGTTGATCCAGCTAACCCTCCATATGGATTGGTTATCGTCTCCTCCCATTCATGTTGCTGCCCTCTCTACACAACACTTGGTCAACCCTCTTAATGGCAGTGTTGAAGTCTCCTTAATTGACTCAACCAAATCCAAGGCCAGCGATCTCGTCTCCACGATAAGTGGAGATTCAATCTCCTCCTCCCCACCTTGAAACTTGCCGCTTTATGTGGTTTTCCAACCCCAATTCCTTGCATAAATGACAACTCCCCCACTCAACCAATCCTTGTACACCAACCTCTCCAACCAGAGCTATCAACACCTATAGGCTCGACAAATCTAATTAGAAAAGATTGAAGGATTATTTGGCGAACAACAGAAACCTCATCTACCTTCCCAGTGCTTAACATTGATTCCCTCTTATGCTAGGTAGCAGCAAAACCAACAAACAAGGGCAGTCACCTCACTTGAGTGTGAAGCCTTACCACTCGTGCTAGATTCCTTTCCCGTGCGTCGCACTTATGCATTTGAGACTAATGAGCGTGGAGCCTCCTGACTACAACATAAGATTACTAATGACGACACTGCAAAATCACAAGATAAAATTTATCTTTCACACCAATTTTAAGCGAAGATTTAAGCAATCTAAAGTCCTTTTATGATATAGAAGTAGCTAAACACATTTATATCTCATTAAAAAAAAAGTACGTGCTTAATATGCTTAAAGAAGTTTATATGCTAGTCAAATTTGACGTTAAATGAAATACAAATGGAGTAGTTAGACAAAATGATATTCCTATAAAGGTACGAAAGTGCCTAGGGAAGTAGGATATTAACTGACTTAAAAAGTTCTTCGACCTAACATTGAAAACGAAAAAAATATCAAATTAGTGGAGGGTAAACACTCTATTCCCTATATAAAAAAGGAAATGTACAAACTTGTATTAATCATAGAGACATTAAGCTAATGAGCCATATTATAAAACTTTGAGAAAAGTGATAGAAAAAAGGTTAAGGAGAACAAGATAGACCAAAAGTTAATTTGGAATCATATCTGAATGGTCGATGATAAAGTTATGGGAAAATAAGCAAACTTACATATGGTGTTCATTGACCTAAAAAAAACTTATGACAGGGTCTTGAAGGAAATTATATGGAGAATTAATAATAAAAAAATTAGTGTAGGTGTATATTAAAATAATTAAGGATATATATGAGAATGTAATGACAAGAATGAAGACTCCTAAAGGATTAACTAAAATATTTTCTATATAGATAGGATTACATCAAGGATAAACTCTAAATCCATATTTTTTTACATTAGTCATGGACAAGGTTCTAAAATTCGCTAGGCGTTAGTCGGGCACCATACCAACGCCCAGGCCGCCTAGGCGGGGACTAAGCGCCGCTAGGCGAATTCCACAATATCAACATAAATTATATAATAAATCATATTCTATAACTCCAATACAATAACATCAAATTTAAAATGAGCTCAAAATTACACAACTAATAAAATATCACGAATTTATTCTACTTCTTCTTCATAATTTTCAACAACTTGTTCTTCATCGGACACAAACTCAATATCAACATTGTGATCCTCCTCCTCTTCTTCGGATGCAAAATCATCCTCGTGAAGTTTTTTTCACTCTATAGCTTCTTCGGGATTGTAGATTTTAATCTGCTCCAGTTGCTTCATTAACCATTTTCCAAGTGATCCCGGAACTTGGTTCAACTTCATCATTTTCCCCACCATTCACAATCCAACTTGTACCCCACCAACGACATTTCTTTCTCTCTTTTTTTTATTTGTTCAACAATCTAGTATTAAAAGCCCAAATTAAAAAAAAAACATGAAACCCCTGCACTATTTCCGCGGTGCCTAGATGATTCGACTAATTAGTCGGTGCCTAGGGCCGCCTAATCCCACCTAGGCGGGTTTTAGTAAGCGCCTAGGGCCGCCTAATCCTGCCTAAGCGCCAAGGCCGCCTACTAGCATGTTTTCGATACAGTTCATTGGCGCCTAGCGCCTAGGTGGCCGTCTAGGTCGATTTTTAGAATATTGGTCATGGATGAACTCACTGTATATATCCAAGACGCATTGCTATGTTGCATGTTGTTTGCAAATTATATTGCTTTGGTTGATGAGACACATGAAAGTATAAATGTTTAGCTCAAATCTACATGTAAAAGTGTTGGCGACCTACTTGTAATCATGGAAGACAGAGGGAGACATATTCTAAATTATAATAATAAGATTATAGAGGACTAACTAGGGATAACCAAATCTAATAATTTTTACAAATTAGCATGCATGATGAGATTAAATAGTTCAGCAACAGTATGACTACTATAAATTGCTTGAAAAAATTTATGCAAATAATAGGATAGGCATGCACAACCAATCAATACCTACAAGAAACAACATAAAGTCATAAATACCTCTTCCGCAATGCGCACCAAATCGTCAACTGTGATTCCTATTTCATTGTCTTTCTCTGGAGGGTAAGCGACTTCATCACATTTTTGCCTCTTAGATTTTCTGACTTTAGTCTTTGCAGCAGTCCCATAAGCCACTTTTGTTAGAGTTCCCACGTCTTCATCAGTATTTGTTTTAGCCTTTCCATGTTTAGACAAGGAATCGTCTTTGGCTACGTATATTTTACTTGTTTTTGTCTTTCTTCGTGCAGCTTTGTTACTTTCAACAATTTCAGGTTCACTTAAAGCAAGAACGTCATCAGTTGGCTTATTTTTCTGGATTTTGGCAAGCATGTCAGTTTTTTTTTCTGACAGTGAACATCCATTGGTTTCACAACAGTTGCCTGTTTCATTCACAGAGTTTGCCCTTTCCATCCATGAAGGCAAACGCCTCTTTTTTCCAGGATCAGTGTTGACAATTACTTCAGTCATACTTTATTCTGTACAAATTTTAGTATTGTATCATAATTTATTTTATAGTACAAAAAAGACATAGACAACCAGAAAAAGTATTACATGAACTCCACAAATAAAAAATACTGAGATTTCATAATATTATCAAACTCAACTGGGGATCTGTTGTATAATGTAAGCTTGCAGAGATTTTATATTTTCCCAAACCCATTAGAGCTGAATAGATATGCTGGTATATCCAAATTTTCAGTGATATAAAGTTTGCAAAAGCAACACAATTCACATGCAGAACATACACTATTGGTGATCCATGAAATAAAAGTACACTTCTCTATAGATGAGCAGCATAAAATATCACTTTAAATGCGACAAATTTAGTTTGTCGATGTAAATTGGTGTCAACTATTGTGCAGATAACTTTGAAGCCAGGAAAGAAAAAAAAAAGTGACTATGATACGTTCCATCACGATCCACATGAAGCATTGTAAGTGTTGGGATAAATGTGTTGGAGGATGATTTGACTACCATCTCTCTAACATCTCCGATTGAGAATGAAACAGCAAACAAAAACCAGACTAGCACCAGGTAAAAAAAGGTGTCTTTCCACAATTAATTGATCGTAAATTGATCTTAATGCCTTTGGAACTTTTGGGGAACCCCATCTCACAATGTTTTTTTTTCATCTCATTTTTTCGAAAACAAAAAGTAGTACGTATATTTCTTGCTAATGTATGGCAATAGTCTCTATTCTGTCACCTAATCACAATTCCATCTGGGAGTAGTCTTCGTTACGACTCACATATCCATGACAATAACAAAATTAAAAGAAAGATGAGAAAATTAATCCGTAGGTTGCCGTAGGCGCTGTCAGAAGCTGAATAGGTCGGAACAACTCAAGAACGCAAACCCTAATTCCGATGAAGAAGAGATTAACCTTAATGATGAAATTGAAGAAGAAGATACCGATAGATACAAATCAAGCGATGGAGTTGATGACATAGATTTGGATAATGAAAATAAAGAAGATGATTTTGATATTTGATATTTCATTTTCATCTAAGCATCCATTCAGATTTTTGATTTATTTTTAGTTTTTTGAATAATCTACAGTTTTATCAAGTTATTATGGTCATTTGGATTTTCAAAGACTTTTGATAGATATAATAGTCCTTTTGTTTATTACGCTTTTTTCCGTAAAGCCCACGCTTCGCTTTGCGCTTTAAGCCCCAAGACCCTTGAGCGCTTTTTTGCGCTTTGCGCTTGTACAACTATGATAATTTCATATATTTATGTAAAAAAAAGAGTAATATTGTGAACGTGAGGGGCGTTTGTTTTTTTCTATATATTCCGTTCCATCTTTTATGTGTCCTTTGATCGATCAGACTCCTGCGGGATAGATTGATAGTTAATATATACATATTATCATTTTAAAATTTGAAAGTTAAAATCTAACAAAGTTAATATATTCGTCCTCCCCACATACTAACTACAACATCCTGGCTAGTAGTCTCCGTGATTTATCTTTTTCGTGTTAGCCCTGGGACGGACTGATGGGGGCTCTAAGGGTGAGCAAATCACCTTTTGCCGCCTTTAAGAAATCAAGAGATCAAAAGAAAGAAAAAGAAAACTAACTCTAGGACATTTTTAATTATTAGGGTCAATATTACATTAAAAATATAAATATTTATTATTCTCTTAAAAATGAAAATAACCTCTCTGTAATTTTTATGTGAATCATACGTTCTCAATTATATACCTTCCTATATTATAAATCACAAATTACAATACAGTACTATTTTATCATTAACGTGTTTCATCGTCAAGAGAAAAAAAAAGAGATTTGAGTTTTCACTACGAGTTTTATAACTATAAACTTCAAACCTCACCTCTACTGTGATTCAAGTTTTTTTATAATGTTTTTTTTACTTTAAAAACCACTCATAAATTTTACATCGGAGATAATATAGGATTGTAAACAAATAAAACCGAGTCGAGCTTTATAAGATAATGTAATCGAGATAATCGTCTAAAATAATTAAGTCATTGAAATAATTAGTCAATTTTAACTTAGTTTTTTTATGAATTTGGTTCAAATTTAAGTTGAATTTGATTTGTTTAAATATTATCAAATTCTTGACTAAAGCGTATTTGATTATTTAAAATTGTTATATTTTTAAAGTTTATTTAATTGGTTAGTGAGCTTCATCTTGAGTTCTTTAGTTATTTATTTACTATATTGATAATAATTTTAATGATGATAAACTTGTTATACATTAATGAAACATTCATTGACAAAGTGTGTGTATATATATATAATTTAAGTGTTAAAACCCTTACAGACCTGACTAATCTTGGAGGTGGGTGGCCCTCCCCTCGGTCGGCCCACTGGATACATCCAAAAGTGCTCGTAGTAGTGCATTAGCAATCGATCTCTACAATTTGTCCATCACTATAGGGTTGCCCATGCCCGAACTAGATATTCGAACCAAGGATCCCTCAACGTAGTCTTTTCTGCCAAATTAAGTGCTCACATATATCTTAGCCAAGGCTCGAACAATAGTACATTGAATATGTCTTTAGTCCACAATTCACATTTGTTGAAGTAGTAGTTTTTGTGTGGGGGGGGGGCGGTCGAATAGATAGAAGTTAAAAATATATATATAATATTAACACCGTTTCTTTTTTACTTGGTTTATAGCATGTGCTGCTAATCTAAGGTCTCCGATCATTGATCACTTTTATTAGGCATCTACTAAATAAAGATTCAATAAGTACACGAATTCGAATACAAAAAGAATTGACAATAAAAAGAATAATAAGATTGACAACACAATAAAGTAGAAGCTTGAGCGTATGTTGTCAGAGTAATATTTCAATAAACGGAGTCTTTTGAGAAGCACAAGAGTATTCGGCGTAGAAGAAGATTGTTCAGAGCGGCTAGTCGAATGCTAGTTTTATAGGTCATTCCAGGCGCCTTTACCGAGGTTTATCTGATCTACCTTCGGCGCTGAGTTATCCAATTCTAGGCGTTTGAATCCCTTCCAGGCGGCTGGACCACTGATGTGGCCGCACCAAGTAGAAGCTCTATCCACGTAGACTCTATCCCTTCCTAAATGCCTAGATCCCTCCTGAGCGTCCGGAAGCTAACGTGTGTCAACCAACCAGAGCATGCCAACTCAACTTCACGCGTGGCTAGATTTGGATCTATCTAGGTGCTTGGACCTACTCGGGGCGCTTGGACCTCCAGTCGCCTGGTTCCACTCCGGGCGCACGGAGATCCTTTTCCGGCCAACTTTTAGCTTTAAGTTCATGCATCATAGAGTTAGCACAACAAGCATAATAAGGATAATATTAAACAATTTGTTAGTCTCGGGACTGTCCGGTCCTGACTTTTAGATTTCTCTTGAAACCTTATGTCGGACTGATGTCTACTGTTCCCTTCAAAGGAATGTGTGCTCACCTACTTCACTCAAAGGAAGTTACCTAATTTGCCAAACATCTAATCTTCCAGACCTATTTAGATTTCTTGCTTGGCATTCGATCCTCCGACACGTAGGAATTACTCTTGATATTCGATCCTCCAGTCCCATCGACCTACTAGATGGCCAGCTCTCCAGACTAGTCTAGACTTTTTGCCTAGGGTACTCGATCTGCCAAGTCTTCCTACCCAGTCCCACCGATGAAGACTTCCTTGTCTAGCCTCAACTAGGATTTCCACTTTCCTAGCCGCAATTAGGACTTTCCCTTTGTTTAGTATTCACTTGAACTTTTGCGTTGCTTAGTATCTAGTCAACTTGACCCACTAGAACTTCTAATTAAGTTGCCTACACACTTAGTCAATCTCATTAGATCACAACACAACTTAACTTTTAACTCCCAAGGCGTAGCATAGGTGGTGGGCCCATGATGCCTCTGAAGCAACAGCCAGGAATCGATTCCTAGGAACTGACAATCTGTACCCCATCATACACCCTCCATATCCATGGGACAGACTCTATCTACATGCTCTACCCCATCATGCACCCTCCATATCCATGGGACAGACTCTAGGGGGTTGTTAAAATAGCGGATCTACCTTTAACATAACTTAACTTTGAACCTTTTGTTAATATCAAAATCCAAATTTGATTATCTGATATTTCCTGCCCCAATAATTTTTATAGGAAAATTGTTAAAATGAGTGCCCCAAATATTATCCTAGTAATTAATTAATCACCCTATTAATTAATTAATTTAATTCTTAATTAACTAATCAACTCATTAATTGATTCATAACTCAACTAATACATTTCATTTGCTCAAGTTAGAGTTAAGTCCACTTTAACCCTAATTAAGTCCATCTGGTTAGGTTTAGCCCGACACCAAAATCTAATCCTCCTATCTAATCAATGCTATTACCTAACTCAAAAGTTGAACAGTAGGGTCTCAACCCTAAATCCAACCCAACAGATCAAAATTAACCACTCATCTATCAAAACTGATCACTACACAAAACTTCACATCAAGGAACATCATCTCACGATCAATGCTCCTAGGCATGATTCCACATCTCTTCTCCGTGCCCCATGGTAGCCACCCAAGCTCCTCATCATAACATGGCCAACAACCGAACCCCAATTCCAGCAATACCCAAAAATATCTAATCCCAAGCTGAGTAGAACAACACGCTACGGATCAAGACAAGGTATCAATCTCACACCTAAGACCAAAATTTCAGCAACAAGAAACCTCAACACTTCAGAAACCCTACACATGAAATATCGAAAATTCCGTGATTCAATAACAATGTCGATTTAACTAGTTGCATCATAGATCCATCCAAATAATTGCTGAAAACAAACACTTACGTCGGTAATGGCTGGTGCGAACTGCCTGCCCAGCTCCGATGCTCACAGCCTTGGAAGTCCGGCGGACCTCTCCAACCCTATTTCCGGCGCAGCCTGGTGAAGTCAGAAGGCCTGTTCATGACGGAGGTGAAGTGATCCTCCAGTGCCGACGCATGCAAAGAGAAAGGCGAGCTTGGCGAGGTGCAGTAATTGATCGCTTGGTCATGAAGAGGAAGAGATCGCCGCGTGAAGAAAGGAAATCACCGTTGGCTTGCTCGCGCGAGGATGGTTTGCGGCGTCGAGCGATTCAAGAGGGTTGTGCGGCGTCGGCGTTTCCGTCGTCGGTAAAAACCACGGGGAGGAAGTCGGCGGTGATCTACGGCGATCTGATGGAATCACGGCCACGGAGCAACTGAGATGATGAAGTGGGCGGCAGCTCCGGCCGGTCGGCGATGAGCGGGCATGCAGAGGAAAAGGAGAGGTGCTCGGCTTCGGTTGGCTCGCGAGAGGGGAGGAGACAAGGGCGGCGCCTGCTCAAGGAGGGCTGGCTCAACTCCGGCGAACGGCGACCGGCTGGGAAGAGATCGGCGGCGCCGGGCGCGAGGAAGAGAAGAAATGGATCGAGAGGCGGATTTAGGGCACGGCGAGGGGTGAGTAGACCTGCCCACGGCCGGGTCCAGTCCTGGGACAACGGGCTGGGTGTCCCGTTGACCCGGTTCGCCGGGCTGAACCGGAACCGGCCCGGCCGGTTCGGGGTAGTGAAAATCGTTGAACCGGCGATTAATCGCCGGTTCGGTTACCGCTGGTTTAGTACTGTTGGGGTTTTTTTAATTTTTTTTTCAACGGTTGAGATCATTTGATCGTTTTTTGATCAATGACTATGATTTAGTGACCGTTATAATCTAAACTCAATAAATAGGGAGTTCATTTCATCATTTTCACACACATCTTCTCTTCTCTCATTTTCAAATCTCAACTTCTCTACGTGTTCTTCATCTTTCGACGATAATGGAAGGTGATCACGGAGCTTCATCATCTCGATCTCGGAGGGGAAAAGAAATAGCGTACGAGAATCACAACATTCAAATTCAATCCACCGATGATGAGACTGAGGCTCAGCCCCAACGCCCTCCGATGCCCGAAAAATAAGGAAGTATCGATGCAATTACTTCTAAGGTTCGAAAAAATCCTTCTTTAAAATCTTCTATTTTCACTAAATATTTTGAGAAAGTCACACTTTCATCGGGAGAATTACGTGTAAAATGTAAGCATTGCAATGCTTCCTACAAATTCCAAGCCGGCGGCGGCTATGGGTCGTTGAAACGACATGTAGAAACGAAACACCCGACGACATATGTGCTTGACCGCTCTCAAACACAATTATCAAGATTTTCTAGTGGTAGTAGTACCGATCTGGTTTATTTTTATATTCGGATAATAAATTAAGAAAATCATTAGCTAAATTTGTTTCCGTAAAACATCTTTTTTTTAGTTTTGGATCTAAATGCATATTTGAAGATTTTTGTAAAGAATCTCTTAATCCAGCTGCTAAACATGTTCCTAGGATTACATTAACTCGTACAATTAAAAGATTAGTAAGACAAGGTAAAAAGAATTTAATTGATGAATTTAGTAAATTAAATAATAAAGTTTCTTTATGTTCTGATATTTGGAGTGATCATTGACAAACTCATTCTTATATGGGTGTGACATGCCATTGGATTGATAACTTTTGGATCCTACAAAAAAGATTATTAGCTTATAGAGTTTTTGATGAATCACATATTGCTCATAGCATTGCACAATTATCATGTTTAATTTTAGAAGAATATGGATTAACTCGTAAAATATTTTCAATATCATTAGATAATGCTAGTTCTAATATCACTTCTATAGATGAACTAAAATTTGTTTGTCAACATGTTATTGGTGGTTTATTTTTTCATATTCGTTGTGTATGCCATGTTTTAAATTTATGTGTTCAAGATGAATTAAAACTTTTAGTAAATTATATTCAACCAATTAGAATCGCAATTTCATATTTATGGTCGCATCCATCTATGATGAAACAATAGGGTAGGTTTAGTAAAGCTAATGGAATGAGACCTAAAAATTTCCACGTGATGTTCCAACACGTTGAAATTCAACATATCAATTATTACAAGATTCATTTCAATATAAAGATTTATTATTTTATTTTTTGCACAAAATAGTAATACTAATATATATTTATTTTCACAATAATGGAATATTTGTAGTAATATTTGTGAAATTTTAAAAGTATTTAACGATGCAACTGAACAACTTTTCGGTGTTTATTATCCCACTACTCATTTAATTTTAGTGAATTTTTTTAATATAATATTAATATTAAATGAATATTATGTCAATAATGAAGCTTTAACTTTATACATATTAGCTATGAAAACTAAATGGAAAAAATATTTTTATTTTATTCCTGAAATTTATTTAATTGTATTTGCTTTAGATCCTAGATTTAAATTAGAAGTTTTACAAGAAATGCTAACTTTATAATATGACACTTTAATTCCTATTAAAGGTTCTTCTTCTCCAGATACAGTTAATATTATATATAATATTAGAAATTATTTATATGATTTTTATAAACAATATTATGTTAAATATGGAATATAAACTAATATTTCTGAAATACAACAACTTACTCTACTAATTTAAAACTTACAAAAGCACAACTTTTATTAAAAGAACGGACGAAACGTCCATGAGGATTCTCAAGTTTCACACATGAACTTGAGAATTATTTTACGACTTCCTTTGATTTTAATGAAGCAGATAGCGAAGATTTCGATATCTTGAAGTGGTGGTCACAGAAGGCTCAAAGCTTTCCCGTTCTCTCCGTGATCGCAAAAGAAATTTTAGCTTCTCCAGTGTCAACTGTTGCTGTGTAGCAGACGTTCAGCACCGGCGACAACATATTAGATGAACGGCGATCAACTATGTCTCCCGACTCATTGGAAGCTCAAACATTATTAGACGATTGAACCAGAGTCGAGAAAAGAATCCAAGGAATGTAACCTTCAGAAGACGAAGTCGAAGAATTTGATACCAAAGGAACAAATACAACGGGAATAGGAGGAAATGGAAGTGAGTGATAAATATTATAAAAGGGTAAAAATGTAAAAAAACTATGTGAGCTTTGATTCCCTTACACCCTAAGGGGATACGCAGGTAACTTATATAAGTGCAAGCTCTTTTTTTAATAAATTTTATATTTTAAATTTAATTTTTAATTTTTAATTTTTTAATATAATAATCTCGAACTGTGACGAACCGTGAACCAAACCGTGAACCGGCAGTTCCGAATCGTGAACCGTAACCGGCTTGGGCGGTTAAGGTTATGGGTCGACCTCCCACGAACAGTTGAATCAGCGGTTCCGAACCGTCGAACCGTTGGTTCCAAACCGTCGAACCGTCGGTTCCGAACCGTGATCGGATCAGGTGAGGAGGATATTTACCAGGAAAAGTTTTTTATAAATATATATATATATATTAAATTTCAAAATTTAAATTTTTTCTTAAATAAATCATAACTAACTTATCTTGTCAATTATTTTCGCAACCCTTTTCAAAATTTTTGAAAAATTATTCTAAAATTTTCATTCTGATTGTTTCTAATTTTTTTTATAAAGTTTTTATATATATAATCATATATATATATATATATATTATTTTATTTTATGTATATCATTTTTCACATACCAAAATGTGATAATGTTCACACCGCCAATCCCATGGTGAAATAAAAGAAGATAAATCATATACTAACCAACCCCTAAGTAAAAAATTATTTACCACAGTCACAATTCAAACTCTTGCCAATTGATATAGATCTACTACTGAGTATGGCGATCCCTTAGCTAATCTTCGACGATACAAAGGAAATGGAGTCCTAGATCTCTTTTTTTTTTTAAATGTGACCAAAAAAAAAAATGAATTCATCATCTTGGCAGCCCCTCCCAGACAAGCTCACATTTTTTGAAAAGAGATAAATTACAAAGAGATTTTACTCAACAATAATAATGTATGCAGAAAATGATGAGATAATCAACGGAATATTTTGGATCAGTTAAAAATCAACCCAGACTTATCTTGACAACATCCCTGTAGAAACATTTGCGCCAGCCATGGGGGGCAAAGATATTATTCGTTCAAACAAATGCTGTAAAGGAAGAGGACGAGAAGATAACCTCCACTTAATCATTTCTTAGCTGGTCTTAGGATAGCAATCTGCATTGATTGCATGATCAATTTTCACCTCGTTCTTGAGTCTTTACCTGATACAGAATGATTTCATCCACTGAGCTAGTAGAACGATCTTAGAAGCCTGTATTTACTTTCGATAGAAGTGCATTGTGTTGGAATTTATGCCGCCGGATATTTAGAACTCATAAAACAAAAGAAAAAATTAAAGTAGAATTTCATATACAATTAATTGAATGAAACTAACTGAGTTCTAGGATCTATTATAGCCCCAGTAAAAATCTATCCAGTTACTGGCGTAGCTCTATACGGGTGCCTAACAAGTGATTCCAAACTTGTTCCCGTCACAACTGTCGCAAAACGACTACTTCTCGATAAGATCAAGGCATCTCGGGCACTTGTATGGACTTGGGCACTTATATGGTCGGGTGCCCACAGCCATGCGAGCTCCTGAGAGCTCAAGCGCCTGAATGCTTACTGGCCAGCCTTTGGTTGATCAACCTTCTCTCGACTTTCTGAGTGATCTCCAGCTATCCGGAATCGGGCTCACCCGAATCCTTTTCCAGCTTGCTCCTCGAACATGCTTCCTCCCGGCTTCTCGTCCTTCGAACATCGCGCGCATCGTTCTTATTTTACTGGCATACTCTTCCGCATACCTCCGCGTCCATCAAATGCACCGAATCCATCGACTTCCTTCCTGTACTATCATTCTTATTCGCTGTATTTTTCGCACGACTTCCTGTGCTTCTAAATTCCTGCATACTTAGACACAGGAATCAAATATCAACAGAACCTAACTTGACTAGGCTAATCATATCAAAACTCACCCGAAACACTTATACATAGAACATAAAACATTGAAGCATCTCCTTGAGTTCAACATATAGAAACTGAAGGTACTGAGTGCACAAAATACATTTCAATAAAGAATAATCTTGAAATAGTCAATAGAATAATCTACAACAGGATCAGATTAATAGTAATCCTACCATTCACAGTTGATACAAGGAAAAATATAAGAAAAATTGTAATTTTTTCAACCACATTGAAGGCACATCTAGCTACATGGCGATCAAGTCGACTAGTTGCTTTTTTTCTGAAATGAGTGCTGTTTTATCGCATTAAATTAAACAGCGTCAAACGAGCAATTCCAGCAACGCGATGCAGCATCAACATCCTATGATTCCTGCAAATGTAGGTCAACCATAAGTGAGTTAAATTAGAACATACCTAGCTCATAGCCAAAAAGATTACAAACTAGCAACATGAAGAAGGGATAGTAGCAAATGAGCTTTTACTTTGCTATGCCAAAAACAATTCAAGTACCAGAATTGAAGCTTGTAGTGTTCGAGTAGCTGCATGCTATTATCTGTCTTTACAACTATTTGGGACTGGATATATAGATCTTAGATATCTATTGATCTCTATTCAATATTATATCACTAGTACATTTAGGGTGCGTTTGGTTCAGAGTGATCAGTGATAACCTTGGTTATCTGTCCAAGGTTATCGTTATCGTTGATAACCTTGTTTGGTTTAGATTATCATCAATTCCCAAGTAATGCAGTATTACCGCCACATCAGCAAAACGTCATCAAATGGGGCATGCAGCCCGGAATTGGATAACCAAGAAAAACGGAGTCCGGGGTTAAGGAACTTTTCTTTCCCAAATTATCCCTTAGTATTTACATTTTAAGATAAAAATATCCCTAATAATTAACTAAATTACAACTCGTTGCCGACTCACCGACCGACGACCGTAGCCCCTCCGCCGATCGGCAACCGCCGGCCGGCCGGCGACCGGCGACCGCCGCCGGCCGGCGACCGACGACCGCCGCCGGCCGGCGACCGGCGACCGCCGCCGGCCGACGACCGGCGACCGCCGCCGGCCGACGACCGGCGACCTCCGCCAGCCGGCGATCGACGACCAGCCGACGACCGGCGATCGCCGCCGGCCGACGACCGGCGACCGGCGACCGCCGCCGGCCGACGACAGGCGACCGCCGTCCGCCTGCCGGCAAACGATTGGTGGCGGTCGGGCGATAAATAATTTTTTAAAAAAATTAGTATTTTAATTAAAATTTTATTAAATTAAATAAATTATAATTAGGATAAACTAAATAAATTTAATACAAAATATTACCTTACTTTTTAATTTTTAATTTTTAATTTTTAGTATAAATAAACATATATTATCATAATCCTTAATTTTAAACTAATGGGTAATATGGTAAAATATTACATTAGATTATATACTATTACCTCCAAACAAACAAGATTTTCTTTGATCATCTAAATTTAACCAAACAACATTAGGTTATGTTTCATTCCACATAACCTTGGTTATGTGATTACTTGGTAATCACATAACCAAGGTCATGTATGATAACTTGAACCAAACGCACCCTTAGATTAATGGAATTACATTTATTCGACAAACTTATATTTTCTTAGGTTTCTGACTATCCTTTACACTTTCAACTCTGATTCATTCAACTCACCTAATTATAGAATTCATGTGTATGTATCAACTTAACAAATTTTCTCATTTGACAGTTTTTATTTTAAAATGAGATTTCATCAAAAATGCTGTATTGGGAATGTGTTTGAGACAAATTTCCAGTGACATGTCTTCTTACTTTGGAGTCATACAAATATTTGTTGAAGCCATATTCATTTTAGAATACAGAACAGTAGTTAAAAGAAAAAGACACTGTAAGCAAACTTAAATAATCCAAATAATGCTGAAACGGGAAACAATCAAACAACTTCTTTTGAAAAAAAAAATGTAAAAGCTACAGATGCAAACGGACATTTCTGTACTTGTTTTTATTTAAAAACTGAGTTGAAGTTCAAGCAAATACCTCATTGAGCACAACTCCATCGAGCCCAGTCGACAAATACCTCATTGAACACCACTCCATCGAGCCCAGTCGACAAATTGCATGCCTCCATAGATGTTGTTGGCAAATCGGACCCCAACAGTGAAAGCCATAGCCACAGGAGGCAGACGTTTGGCAACTGGTGATGCCTCGACAACTCGCTCTAGTCCATTAATAATCTGATAACGAGTATTGGAAGATATTGCCAGAAAGACACCTAAATTGCAAAGAATTTGTCATGTGTAGGATTTCCCACAGATTTATTTTCACAGACAGCATATCATAACAGCTAAAGAAGTCAATTTGAATATTTAACTACAGTTAACACAAATTTATTTATTTCAAGATAGAAGAAATAACTCATACATATGGAATCTATGGATAAATAATGATCATATTCACAAATTGAAGATCAATCTAATGGTGTTTTTAGTATGGTTATTACAAGGAATAGATAATGAATAGTTTATATAATAAAAAAACTATACAAATAATTTATCTTACTTATTTTACTTGTACAATCTACCTGACGGATCCATCATACCTAACCCACCTGATTACCATAACAACAACAACAACAACAAAGCCTTATCCCACTAGGTGGGATCGGCTATATGGATCCTTTTAAGCCATTGGGTTTTATCTCCTATTATATCATCATCTATATTTAAATAAAATTTATCTTGTTTTATTACTGCCAACCAAGTCAATTTTGGCCTTCTTTTACCTCGTTTAATGTGTGTATTTATCATAGTTTCACATCGTTTAACAGGGACATTTATTGGTCGTCTAAGTACATGTCCGTACTATCTCAAACGTGTCTCTTGAAGTTTTTCCTCAATATATGTAACTTCGACTTTCTCTCTAATACTCTCGTTCCTTATTCTATCCATCATCGTATGTCCACACATTTACCTTAACATCCTCATCTTTGTAACTTTCATTTTTTGCTCATGTGCTCGAGTCATAGCCCAACATTCAGCACCATATAACATAGCAGGTCTAATTATCGTTTTGTAAAACTTCCCTTTAAGTTTTAGAGGTACTTTACGATCACATAAAACACCTGATGCTAACTTTCATTTCAATCATCCTGCTTGTATTCTATGTAAGACATATCTCTCAATCCCTCCATCACTTTGCAAAAATGATCCTAAATACTTAAAGTTCTCAGTTTTAGACAACTTGTCATCTCCTATCTTAACAATTGTTTCATTACGTCTAATATTGTTAAACTTCAACGTAACACAGATACTCTTAGAAATGAGTTTTGTGAAGTATCAGACACGGATACGACACGGATACGGATACGATATGCAAATACGCGTATCGGATACGACCAAAATCGTGTCGTTGACTTTTTTGAGGTTTGACCGGGAAGATACGTTTTGGACACGGCAAGGACACGGTAAGGATACGGCCAAGATAATTTTTTGAGAAATATTTGAGTAAAATTATAAATATTTAAGATTTTTAGGGGTTAATTGAAAAATCTTGAAAGTTTTTAAGTTTAATTAGAAAGCTAATTAATAATAAAAAAAAGCAATACAAAACCTAATTGCCCGATTGCTCTACCGCCCCGACACCCTTCTTCAGCCGTCGCCTTTTCTTCTGCTTGATCACACGTCGCCCTTGTTTCAGCCGTCGTTGCCGCCGCCGTCACCCCTTTCTGGCATCGTCGCCACCGCTCACCTTTCTTCTGCTATCGCCCCAACACCCTCCTCCCTCTCTATCGCACGTCGCCCTTTCTTCAACCGTCGTCGTCGCCCCTTTTTGGCATCATCACCGCCGCCCGCCTTTCTTCTGCTACCGCCCTAACACCCTCCCTCTCTATCGCACGTCGCCTTTTCTTAAACCGTCGCCGTCGCCCCTTTCTGGCATTGTCGCCGCCGCCCGCCTCCCAATTAGGGTGTTGTTGTTGCCTCCTTTCTACAGTCGTCACCTCCAACCTCCCTTTCTACCTCCACCGTAGCCCGTCTCCCTTTCCACTGTCGTCGCCACTGTTCGCCAGGTAAACCTTAATCTCTCGATTTCATTTTTCTTCTTGTTAGCTTTCAAAGTTTCAATTTTTTTTTGTTTGATGAATATTGAATAGCTTTGGTTTTGATCAGATGCTTATTTTCTGGGCTAAGATTCATGATTCATCATCAAACTTCATGATTCAAGATTCACATGGATACTTCAAAATTCATCTATTTACCATTTACTGTTATGTTTTATTATTTAAGCTATTTTGCAATGGAAAATTTTCAAAACACGAGTATACAGGAGGATGTAGATGATTATTCTACTTTGTGAAAATTTGTAACCAAGATTGAAAAGGAAGTTGGAGGAAATGTTACTTGGTCATGTAACATATGTACTAAACTATGCAAGGAATCATACTCAAGGGTGAAAGCACACATACTAAAACTCAAAGGCTATGGAATTGCTGGTTGTGTGGCTGTTACATTTGATCAAATAAAGCATATGCAACAACTAGTGGATGATGCAGAATTGAGAAGGAAGAATGCTAAATTGAAAGAAGTTCAATTGTCGTTATCATCTATATCATCAAACATGACTTCAAAATCCTCATGCAGTAGTCCTTTTTCCTTGTAAAGTGAAGATCCAAGACCAACAGATCCAACAAAGAAGAGGAAAGGAAAACTTGCCCCTCTTGAAAAAGCTTTTAATTTGAATGCTAGAGATGAACTCCACTCTGAAATTGCGAGGTTGTTTTACATAGGGGGATTATATTTCAATATCGCTAGAAATCCTCATTATATATGTGCTTTTAGTATGGCAACTCAACGAACGATTCCTGGTTATCTTCCACCTGGATACAATTTGTTGATAACTACACTTCTTCAAAGAGAAAAAACTCATATTGAAAAGTTATTAGAGCCAACAAAAGTAGCTTGGAAACAAAAAGGTGTTAGCATTTGTAGTGAAGGATGGTCAGATGTACAGAGAAGACCGCTTATTAATATCATGGCTGTGTGAAAGTGGTCCAATGTTTCTAAAGGCAATAAATTGTGAGGTGCGCATAAAGATAAAAGTTTCATCTCAAAGTTGCTCATTGATGTCATAAATGAAGTGGGGCATCAGAATGTTGTACAAGTGACCACTGATAATGCTCCTGTATGCAAAGCCGCAGGCTTACTTGTTGAGGCAAAGTTCCCACACATTTTGGACACCTTGTGTTGTGCATACTCTGAATCTTGCTTTAAAGAATATTTGTGCACCGATTCTCTCGGCACAAAACAAAGAAGCCTTTGAAGAGTGTAAGTGGATAGCAGAAATATCAGATAATGCTTTGATGATCAAGAAGTTTATAATGAATCACAATATGAGATTATCGATGTTCAACGATAACTCGAACTTGAAGATGCTCTCACTTGCAGAGACTCGATTTGCTTCCATGATCATTATGCTTAAAAGGTTCAGACAAATCAAGAAATGTCTTGAAAACATGGTAATTAGTGAAAGATGGGATCTGTACAAGGATGATGTAGTGAAGGCCAGAGTAGTGAAGTACACGATATTAGATGATCAATTCTGGGAAAAGATTGATTATGTACTTTCTTTCACAAGTCCAATTTATGAGATGCTTAGGAAAGCAGACACTGATCAACCTTGTCTTCATTTAATATATGAGTGGTGGGATGAAATGAAAGAGAAGATTAGGGTTGCTATCTCGAAGGGGCCTCCGCCTCAAAGTGGAGATTCAAACTTTTATAAGGTTGTTCATGATATTCTGGTGTAGCGATGGAATAAAAGCAATACACCTCTACATTGTTTGGCACATTCTTTGAATCCGAAGTAAAATTCTAAAAAAATTTAATTAAGTTTTAGCAAATTATAAATATTAGTTCATGTTTAGTTAATAATTATCAATCTTTTTATATAGATATTATAACAATGAGTGGCTCCAGCCTCCAAGAATCTCCCAATCGTCTTCCTCCACATAGGGACATCGAAGTTTCAAGGGAAAGAAAAAAGTGTATTGAAATATATTACTCCAGTTCATCATAACGAAGAAGTGTCAATGAGGAGTTTGCCTCTTTTTCAACCGCTATTGATGATTTTTCTGATAATGATGCAATACGTGATCGAGGTTTGATGTCTCCAACTAAGTGGTGGGTTATCCATGGTGCTTTAACACTAACTCTTCGAAGTTTAGCTTTAAAGCTACTTGGGCAGCCTTCTTCTTCTTGTTGTTGTGAGAGAAATTGAAGCACCTCCAATTTCATCCATTTATTAAAGAGAAACAAAATAACACCACAAAGAGCGGAAGATTTGGTGTATATTCACTCCAATCTTCATCTTTTGTCTAGGAGGAATCCACATTATAGTGAAGGACAAAGTAAGATGTGGGATGTTGGAGCGGATGCATTTGATTCCATAGATATGGAGGGTGTTGATATCCTTGAAATTGTTAATTTGTCTCTTGATGAACCTGAATTGGAATCAGTCTTATTTAATGATTAAGGCAGTGTTGGTGATGAGACTGATATAGATGCTTAATTTCTTTTTACTTGGTTAAGATGGATTTAGACCATTTGGTGTTTTATATTTACTTGCTTAAGAAAAATTTGGGCCATTTGGTGCTCTATATTTTGTACTTGAGATATTATGATTGATGAAATGTGGTTTTCCATCTCTATAATTTTAAAATTTCAATACTATATATGATTGTCGTATCCTAGCCGTATCGTATCTTATATTTTTAAAATTTACCGTATCGTCGTATCCGTATCATATTTGATACGATACCCGTATCCATATCCGTGCAACATAGATAAACTTAAATTCCATATATTCTGTCTTTACTCTACTAAGCCTAAAACCTTTCATTCTTAGAGTTTCCCGCCAAAATTCTAGTTTAGCATTTACTCCTTCACGTGCCTCGTCTATCAAAACAATATCATCTGCAAACAACATGTACCATGGTACGGTATCTTGAATGTGTCTAGTGAGTTCGTCCATGATTAGTGTAAAAAGATAAGGACTTAAAGCTGATCCTTGATGTAACTCTATCCTTCTTGAAAATGCTTCAGTCAATCCGCCTGAAGTCTTCACTCTGGTCGTTACATCTTCGTACATATCCTTAATTAATTCAATATATGTTACGCTAACACCTCTTTATTTTAGAATTCTCCATATAATCTTTCTTGGTACCCTATCATAAGTTTTTTCTAAATCAATGAATACCATGTGTAGATCTTTCTTTTGCTCCCGATACTTTTCAATTAATTGTCTAAGAAGATGTATAACTTCTATTATCGATCTCCCAGGCATGAAACCAACCTAATTACCATAACTAGTCCAATATGTCTCATCTGTCCTAATTGCCTCATTAAGGCTAACCGCTCCAACATGCCAAACTGTTCCATCCAACTCCACTATAGCCTAATTGCCCCGACTAGCTCCACTAATCCATCCAGGCAAAGTAACATACACCACCCAACCCAATTAAACTAACCTGTCAGATTTGACCAGCCCAACTAACCAACCCACCTGATTTGATCACCTGATTTGCCATCCTGACTAATTTCCCAGTTGACTTGTCCAACCCAATCAATTTGCCCGGCCTGAACATCAAATCTGGTCAACCCAATCAAAACCTGTTGATGTGTTATTTGGAGGATGAACAGAGAAGGCAAATTTTTGCAGCGAAAGATAGAATTGCTCATGGGGAATAAGATAGTTATTCCTGTGAATCAAATGCATCATAAGAGTCCATAAGAACGATACGTAATATATAGTAGAGTATCAATATATACCAAGTAGTGTGCAACAGAATCAATCACAATTCAATTAAAATATAATATCTGATGCATATGAAAAGTCATAAAATATATATATGAAGCAATCGAGAGTGAGGCACATTTGAACATCTTGTACTTCCTTTCGGATTTACCCAATGGGTGAACCAGGGGAAGGCCACCCACCTCCAAGATTAGTTGAGCCCAAGGCCCAGACACCTAGATTATCCACACAAAAAAAAGGTCCAGTAGTACCAAGATGCCACTATAGATCAGCCACATGTATTATACAAGCAATGTCAGGTTTGTAAGATAAGTTGGCTGACAACAATCAACAATAACAAGTAATCAAGATTGTATTTCATGTCCTTATCTTTGGAACCTTAAAGTCAAAGAAAAATTAATGTAAGACGTCTTCATTGTATCAACTTCAAGAAACAAATATATAAGAGAACTGAAAGGGATTAGTAGTTGATCACATACCCCAAAGAACTGCACTTTTGACCAGAGGTGGAACTGGTATATCTTCATCTGATTTCACTACACTCCTGGATATTGACAAAATATAAGTTAACAGAGAAGATGTAACATTGCCCAAGATTCACTGCATCATCATATCATCAGAGTAAAAAAATTTAGGAAACCATTACACGCTATACTACATTAAAAATCAATTTGGAAGAGCAGAGAAAAAAGTAAACTCTTCAAAACTTTACTTGCTGCATATAAAGTAAATAACCCAACACTAGAAAGTAGAAACACATTAAGGAATTCATCTCAGAACTACGCTTGAGAACTTAGACATGACCTAAGAAATCACATGGAAAGTAAAATATATACTTTTCAAGATTATATTGATCAAACATTAGCTAAATTACATAAACTAAAAAATCATGAAGAAAATCTATAAGATCAGAAAATAATTTGGAACATTGTGTGGCAGTTGATAAGGCCGAAGATGGCTCAAGAAAGGTAACACTTGCTATATGTATAACACACCTCTTGCATTAATTTATAAACCATAAAGGCAAATCTCGTAAACGTACTGTGGAAATTGCACGAATGCAATCCCTAGAATACAATTAACACCTAAACCATGTCACTATAATTTTACCTCTTTATCAGTCATAGAAAGATTAGAAAGATGTTCCATATTTAACCATATAGGAGAATATAAGGATAAAATATGGTCTGTTATTCTTCCCATGATTGTCGTCTATATCATTCTTGATCAATCTTGGTTGCATGATCTCACTGCCACATGATAGAAGCTTATCGAGTGAGAATATATGCCATTTAAGCACAAGAAAAAAAATATTAAGTTCAATCGTACCAAACCTAGTTCAATTTGAGGGAGATGTCCTGATGTTGAGAGGATGTTTCACAAGATCCAGACGCATGTCTTTCACTTTGCATGTGTCTAATATGTTACCTTCTTATGTGATATATAAAACTATTTACCTTCCTCAAAAAAAAAATGCCTCAAACATTTACTCCTAAAGCAAGAATCTAATCTCCTCACTTAGACTCAACTTA
Source organism: Boesenbergia rotunda (assembly GCA_024364735.1). Lineage (NCBI taxonomy): Eukaryota > Viridiplantae > Streptophyta > Magnoliopsida > Zingiberales > Zingiberaceae > Boesenbergia > Boesenbergia rotunda. Next base: position 255,620 of record JAGFNQ010000644.1, read on the forward strand.
AAGAAAAAAAGCTCAAGTGATGATTGCCCTGGAGATACTAGATATAGCAGTCACAGCCACCAACTCATTTAGTCATTTTCTCCAGAGATTAAAGAACATCTGAATGATCCAAACTAACTCCAAAAGAGTCATTTGATAGCTTGCCTCAAAAGTGATTCAACAGTCAGACCAGCCTTAATACCTTAGGAGATAGTTGTCAAGACCCTACCTCATCTGATAACCAATCTTCGAAATCAAAAATCCTGTTAATGAGTGCCAATAGTTGGCTCTTCTATAAATTTTCATTTAAACAAATTTAAGCATCGTTTAACATGCTATAGATCTTATATTAAAAACGATTAACGAGGTTTTTCCAACCTCGGGCAACCGGCTCGGCCCTACGGAAGTTTCCCACCGGTTGCTAGGGTAAATCGGGAAGTGCTCGCGGCGGGCGGTCCAGAAGCCCAACGTCCCAGGGTTCACACCCCATTTGAAGGAAAAATTCCTGCAAAATACGCCGTAGCTGGGGATCGAACCGCGGATGCCTGAGATGATAACTAGTCGTCTTTCCGCTACATCATAGCCCCGAGGCCCTATAGATCTTATACTAGCACTATAACTTGATGATTTATTCCATTAAGAAACACCAAAATGCTACTGATTCTTCAATTTTATATAAACACACACATAAATACATATATGCAGTATCTAATCTAGGTAATAGAGAATTATGATGTTGATCTCACTTGGCTGTTGCAAGAACTAAGGTTCATCCCATGCAAGATACATTCTAGAATTAGAAGAGACTCTTATTAAAAAGGCTAATCTTACTAGTACAGTATGCTATAAGTGTCTTCTATATTTTTCGTGGCGATTTCTATGAAATTTCAATTCAATTATGAATTTATTAAATTCTTGTTCATTGAAGTAAATGAAACAATTAAGAGAGACTCAAAAGGTAAAAACATGTGAACTGTTACAAATTACAATCACATCAATACAACGTAACACAAAAATGGTACTATTCCAAGTTGATGTTGAAATCGATATATCATAATTTTACACCTTTGTCTATTTTACCAAAGCTTGAATATACAATGTTACTACAAAATAGAAAGTTGGGAAGATAAGTATCAAGAGAAGATAGAAAGTAGGTAAGATAGTTTAAATTGTCTACAAGGAAGAAAGAAAGTTGTAAAAATAATTTCAATTCGTCTAATTAAAAATAGATTCTCAATGATTTAGACATTTTAGTGTTTAATATGAACGAAATTAACCAAACTCTCAAAATTTCATTCAAAATGTAGGTTATTTTTGGCAACTACTACAATTAATGGGGAAAAAAGAAATTGAGATTTGATACTCTAGCAGTTCCCTCTATCTTATAGTACAAGATATTTAATTATTTACAATTATATCCCTAATATTTACAATTTGGTCTTTGACACACTTCCTTGAGTTGGACCGAAGGTATTATGAACCATGATTAGCAAATCTACTAACCATGGTTTTTAAAGAGCCCATATGATCTGCATAAGTAGCTACTTAGGAGCATTTTGAAGGGACCGCATATGACTGCATATTGGCATATACAATCTACATTATGCAGTTGAGCAAAATTTAGTTGATTTAAACTAAGATAAACTAGATCAAATTGACTTAAAACCCTAAGTCACCTGATTTAGTAACTACCATAACTTATGCAGTCCCTTTGCAAATGGTAAATGCTTTAAATATCAATACAAATATTTTTTAATATTTTAAAATTGACTGCATATGACCTAAACATGATACAATATGTAGATTGCATATCACCTGCATCCACTTTTTGAAACCTTCTCTTGCTAATTAGTCATTGAAGATGACAAATAATATGACAATTTCATTGGATTACAATTAATCTCCATGTGTTTATCCTCTTGTGGAACACTATATTAAACTTATGGACATGATAACTTCGGTGTCACAATACACTCTCATCGGCTTGTTAGGAGCAAAAAATTAGATTACCACATATGGGGACATAGTAGCTCAATGTGGATCTTCTATACTACCTAGTCAACATCAACGTAACCCATAATCTAAAGGTAAAGGTATCTCCCTAAAGCCTTTAACTGCCATATATAACCACCGTAAATTTTTTTTTGTTATATCAATGCAATTTAGCTAATTGATTATACTCTATGTAATCATCATAAGGATCCTCAAAAAGCTGATTGATTATGCTGACTGCAAAATATTATGTAAAATAAAATATATGTGCAGTGGTGGTGGGGGTTAAATTAACTAGGAGTTGAGTTGTAATTGAACTCGAGTTAGAGATAAGTGTTGAGCTAGTCTTAAACTAATAAATTTTGGGATAAATTAGATTAGAATGTAATCCATTTTTCTTCTAATAACAGATGGGCCTTGTGATTAGAATTAATTAGGTTCAAACCGAGCCTAATTTGGAAGTGTTATGGTTGAACCAGATAACAATTTAGGTTTTATTGTATGCTCGAGTTCACTTGGTCTAGGGTTTTAGATATTATTTACATACACGAGGAGTTTACCTTTCTCTACTATTTTTCTCAATCATCAACATCTGCTAGATTGAACCCTAAGCAACATCATCTCCTTCCTCGCATGATCATTGGTGAGCATGAACCCTCAAGTTGTCCTCTCCCATTCAACCACTGAAATCCCTGCCAAGTTTCCATTTGTTTAGCCAAGGCCGAATTTGTTTCCATTCATATGTGGTGAATTCTCGTTCTTCTTCATCTCCTTTGCTTTGAGTTATTCCTCGATCAGTCATTCCTAAGGTTCCTCATCTATTCGATCACTTTGACATGAATCAAGGGTTGAAGTTGCAATAATAAGCTCTAATGCACTAGCTAATGCTCCAATAGTAACAACAATAACTTTACCATTTCAGGATTTTAGATCTTCGTCTTTTGTAGGGACTGTTTTATCCTATGACAATGATAATTGATGCTTAAAGTTAGTTTATGTTCGAAAATATTATCTCAATTCTTATGATTATAATTAAGAATTGGAACAATTATGAGTGTGTGGTAGATGCATTAAAGGAGTAAACATCAATTTAGAAAAAAAGAATAAACATCAATTTAGATGTTCTTCTTTAAGGTGAGTAAATCTTTGATTTCTTTCCATGCTCCTTTGTGTATGAATAAAAATACAAAATGATCATATATGTGTGTGCTCGCACGCTTTTATAATTATTTTCAGAAAAGGAGGTTAAAATAATAATTAAAATAGTGAAATTGAGTTTTAAAATGAAGTAAACTATCAGGGGTAAATAAATGATATTCTTTTCATGCTATACAAATATTGAGGGTGTTCATATGGGAATTAACAAGCGAAGGATTAATTTTAAAATTAAAATGGATACTCACTCTAATTTACTTTTGAATTGTTATGTACCTTTCATGCTACTTGTTGAATTAGATGCCAATACTAGTGTTTTATATTGTATATCTCATACCTAGAGATCACACGTTAATATACTCAAACTAAAAAGTTATTTAAGGTTAGTCGTTTAGACTAACCAATAACATGTGAACCCAAAATAAAACAATATGATGTAAATATTTTAAGTGGAGCAATAATGATTTTAAATAAAGAAAAAAATATTAAAAACTGAAAACTTTAAATGTAGCCTTATACTAGTAGCGAGTGATCACTCCTGGCCAATATTTATTTGTGTGAGGGCCCTATATTGTTGTATATCACTTGTTAGAACTTTAGCTCATACAATACTACATTATTACACCAATAAATCAACTAAGAAATGAATTACTTAAGCCAACATCCACATCCTAACCGGTGATATACAACAATATAAGGCCCTCATGCTAATAAATCCTACCCGTGATGACCCCTCGCTACAACAACCTCATGTGAGTAGTTAGTTACTTTGGTATAAAGTTAGACTTAAAGTTTTCACCTTTTAGTATTTCTTTTCTTCATTTAAAATCATTATTGTACCACTTAAAATCTGTGCACCACATTTATTCTATTTTGGATTCACATCTTATCAGTTAGTCTAAACGACTAACCTTAAATAACTTTTTTGTATAAGTATATTAACATCTGGTCTCTATGTATAAGATATACATAAAACAAAAGTATTAGCATCTAATTCAACAAATAGCATGAAAGGTCTAATGATAGGTAATAATTGAGGATTAAATCAATGTTCTATTTTAATTTTAAAACCAACCTTTCCTATGTTACTACTTATAAGAACAACTACATATGTGTATAGCATGAAAAGAATATCATTTATTCACCCCTAATGGTCTATTTTATTTTAAATAATATTTTACCAAAGGCGTACCTAGATTTTGGAAATTATCAAAGCGCACCACACTTTGATATTTACCAAAGGCACATTTCTTTTCCAAAATATCCCTTTCATTAAAAAAATATAGAAAAAGCTCTCTTATGTTAGCAGCAGCCAAGGCCAGTTGCACAACCACGGTGGCCTTTGGCCGCATGGCCAGGTCAGTCGCGCGACCACGACAGCCTTTGTCTGCACACTAGGTTGGTCGTGCAACCTCAACATCCATGGTGGCCAAGGCAACGTTTAGGCCACAGCAACTAGGACGACCTTTGGTCGCATGACCACTGATCACTCAGCCAAGGAGATGTTTGGCAGCATGGCTAAGGCAGCCAGGGCGGCCTTTTGCCGTGCAACCACGCTAATAGGAGAGAAATTTTAAAATATTTTTTTAATAAAGGGGATATTTTGGAAAAGAAGTGTGTCCTTTGATAGATACTAAAGTGTGGTGTACTCTTTGGCAATTTTTGAAATCTATGTGCGCCCTTTTGGTAAAATGCCCTATTTTAAAACTTAATTTTGCTATTTTAAATATTATTTAAATCTTCTTTTTTGAATATATATATAATCCTATCATATTTTTATTCATGCACAAAGGAACATATAAGAAGATAAAGGGTAGATGCACAAAGGAACACATTCATAATTCAATCGACAAGTATAGATATGTTTTAAACCTAATTCTCAAAATCTTAACAATCAAGAAAATATTTTCTTTACGTCATCAAACATGAGTTCTCATAGGATAAAACAGTCCCTACACAAGGTTCCATCAATCAAAAGGCAAGAGCCAAGATTCCTAAATGGTAAAGCTATTGTTGTTACTGGTGGAGCATCACCTACTATATCAAAGCATATTGGTGTTGAAACTTCAACACTTGATTCATGTCTAAATAATCAAATAGATGAGAAACCTTAGAATTAGTCGATCGAGGGATAACCTAAGAGCAAAGGGACAAGAAGGAAAACTTATAAAATATGAAAGGAGACAAACTCTGTTATATTATTTAAATTTAAAGGGCCTAGTTATAATTATAACTTCAGGAAAATTTTAGATTTTTTTTTAAAAGTGCAAAATTAAAATGAGATACTTTTTTTTCTCCCACACATTCATCACTTCTCTTTCGTCTCACACTGCAATCTATGTCGCATCGCCATGGCCCATGTAAAGTCCTCATTGCCGCCGCTTTACCACTGTCATCGCCGTTGTATCACTACCCTACGACGACCCTATCTTGCAACACCGCCCTTTTGGAGCCATTGTTGTCACCTTGCGCCACTGTCGCCGCCTTGCAATGCTACTACCATCTCATGCCACCTTCTGTTGAAATTTTTCAACAAAAGGAGCCTTAGCCACCATTGTCGTTGGTTGTTGTCAATACTCCTTCGACAAATCCTGGGTCTTGAATCTTGTGTAAGCTACTCAACGGATTTCTATCAAATCATCTCTAGTACGTTTTGTTGCTTGTAACCAAGTAGGAATTAGATTGGTATGAGGGTACTAGCATGTTAAAATCGATATAAGTATTCCATTTCAAGTGGGGAATTTGACACATGTTTGCTCTTGATGTCCTAACAGTTGGAGGAGCCTAGAGTCATCTTGGAGCGAGTTAGTGTTATTCGAGTTTTTGATCAGGTGGGTTTTTTTGGTTGTTTCATTTCATTTATCTTGTGAACGATAATTATAAAGTTGTTACAAATGATCTCATCTCTACTGTTGTTGCTATAAAATTCTCTCTTATATTGTTTGACCTTTTATATTCATAGTTGTTTATCTATCGTGTTGGTTCCCTTTTCAGAACCATAACAAATTAAATTACAAAATTAATTATGTCAACTAATAAAGTAATAGATAAATTATACCATAGAGATACGTGATTATTTAAACTAAAATTAACGATGTAATGAATGTAACACTTATATTATAGAGCTCCAACTCTGTGCTGTGAAAGGGGTTGCATTATTACTTGTATTAAATTGATGAGAAAATAAATACAATGCTTATATCATAGAGCTTTGGCTTTGTCCACTAAAAAAGTTGCATGTTTACTCATAATCAAGGTTTAAAATCTCGACCTGTACTAAGATTTCGGTCTTAGACTAAAACAATACGATTTCGGTATCATATCATGTCGTGCCGATACGGTTTCGGTATTTTTTATTTATATATATAGTAATTATTAGATAAATATGTTTATTGTGTATAATTTAAAAATAAGTTGTATATTGATTTTTTATAAGCTCAATTATTGAACAATAATATTGTTAGAAAAAATAATTAAATATAATTTTCTTAAAAAAAATTGATTTACCAATAACTCAAATTAAAATTGATACATCACAATATATTACCTTACTAATACCAAAAAGAGTGTCGGATGGAAAAATTGATTCTTGTAACTTTCTGCTTAGATCAATTTCATAGTTCTCCAATGCCTAGATTAAATAATCATCCCATGATATACAGTATCGATATTGATTTATCCACATGTCCATCAACGTGTCTTGAATCATCACTAGAAGTTGGATTCGAACTGAAATCGGAACGGGTACAGACACGAGATAAGGATAAACAAGTCCCCGAGCTCTGGTATGATGGATCACCATATGAAGCATTACAATTATAATAAGAAAGTTGAGTATGATGAACTTTGACCGGAATCAATTTCAGCTAAACTCTCTCGCATATCTTAATAATTATGAGCTTTCTTTTGTTTGCCACCCTTATTTCAATGTTGATATTGAATAGTTCTAGCTCTATGATCAAATCTTTAGTTGCATGTGTAATTTGTCTCACATGTCTATGGCTCCGGTCTAGAGTAGGGGAACATAATTTTTACCACTAGATGCATCACTATTGTCATTAATTTCATGAGTACTTACACTGCTATCAACATTACTATCCTCATTTCGAACTTCTCGTTGGACTACAGTGTCAGAAGGTGATGATGTTCGATGTTTCATCACTGTCATCATGTTCTTGCTCATCAATTGCATCGAGTGGATTTTCTTTAATTCTCAATTAACCCCTTCTCGTAAAAGTAGGAGGTTTGCCTTTTTCTTTCTTTTTAGTAAAAATTGTAGGAGCTTTGCCTTTGCTTTTGCCTTTATCTATGGTCTTTGGTTGGGTTTGAGGTTGGGTTGTTTGAGAACGTCTAGACCGAGATCGAGAAAATCGAAATTCTTGATCAAAAGCTTCATCATCATCTTCTTCCTCACTGATATCTCCTCTAGCTTGTATTTTTTCAATCTGTTGAATAAGAAATTGAGATGGTCGTGGTGGGTCCCTTGCTTCATCAAGTAATGGATGCTCAACCTCAACAACGCTCCACCAATCCATCATTGGATCATTCTCCATTAAACAAATCCAAAATCAACTGGGTCTACATCACCTGACTCTTATTCTTCATTCTCTTTTGTTATTGCTCTTAGTTGAAAACATAGTGTAATGAACGTAAATCTTCTCCAAGCGTCGATAAGAAAGACTATTTCATACTTTTGTATGAATGAAGAAGAAAGTTATCCAATTTCTTTCACAACAACTTGAAAACATTACTTGTGAGAGAAATCGTGTTGTAATGTTTATCAAATTTGGAGTTGATCCTCCATATTTTACCACTCAGCTATAAGATAAATAAGAACAAAATTAAAATAATATTTATATTTGTTGATAATAATTAGTAATAATTTTTACTATATTTATCTACATCCATTTTTTATCTGCATGACACTACAATAGGATCGTTAAAAGAACCATATGCCTCTCGAAATAATCAACTTTAATTAAGGTAATTGATTCTCTATTTGTTTGTAATCTTGATATTACATCCCTGAGGGCCACTAATAATCATGTGTGCCAAGATTATAACCTAGAATAATTACACATATAATTATTAATAATAAAATTAAAAATTATTTATCATTAAAAAATATGTACTTGACAAATGAATATATTTTCCCATTTGCTTATCCCTTCTTATAGTAATTATATCAATATAGACCTGCCCCCGGGCCGAGTCTGAACCGGACTTGGCCCAGGCCCATAATCGGGCCGGTTACCCGTTGACTTGGTCGCCAAGCCTGAACCGGCCCGACTGGTACAATTCAATGTCCAAACTACCCGTGGCCCGTCGATTACCAGCAGTTCTACAGTTTTTTTATACATAAATGTTTTTAATAAATCAAAAAGAATTGTATTAGTGGGGGATTGAACCCACTAATATTTTTTGCACCTCCTTACCTTCGGTCGTGTTACAATATCGAGAGGTTTCTTAATCCTCAGAAGAGAACATGACCTTCAATCCGACTTTGTTCTTATTCAAGGATTTTAACATGAGAAAGTGAGTTGCAGAATCTCCCCATCAATAAATTTCCTTATTAGTCCATGAATCCAATGATGATTATAGAGGAATTTTGTTAAACATTGACCTTTTTTAATTAACATCATTGTATTGAGTTTACCGATATCTGTCATCATCAAATCAATTCAGTGTGTTGCTCATGGTATCTAAAATAATGTTTGATATTTTTGCTCCAATAACTATCCAACCCTCTTAAAGTTGGCATAATTATCTGTAATCATCTGTACTATATGTTTTGCACCTATCTCTTAAACTACACTATCCATCACATCAAACGATATATGTAGGGTGCATTGTGATAGTCTGTAGCTTCATCAATAAATTTATGAAATATCACATTTCTATTGTAGTATAATAGAAATTAATAATACTCATCCATGTAGGTCCTGTCCAACCATCACACATCAATGTAACCCCATATAAACTCCATTGCTTCTTGCATGATAGGATAAAATCTTGATCTCCTCCACTTGTTTGTCTAATTATGGACTGGCAATTTCATATGCAGTCGGAGATTGAATAGCATGACCAGTTTTTTGGATGTTGGACACCATGCTACGGTAGTATGTGTTGTTTGCTGCATGAGCGAGAATTTGCCGACTTTGGTAGTTCCTATGCTAGCCCACACTGGAATGTAGTTGTGGCTCTAGCATTGGCTTGAACCTTTTTCTTATCGTCGCTTGTACAATTTTCAAAAAGAGTCATCTAGGATTCTGGGCAGCTTAAAGTTTATCTTGATGATAAGATAATTTTCTATATCATGCATCAGATAGTTTTTCATTCTGTTTTTCCAATAGGCGAAATTGTCGTCATTGAAAAGCGGCGGGTGGGTTGTGTTATGTCCTTCCTGTAAAAATATTTTTCCAAACAAGTATTTGTTTAAGTTATATTAAGGCTTAGGACAGGATATAGGTTTGTTTGGATTTAGTATAGTTGCAATTAGGGTTTGGATTTGCTTATGGGCTAGGCTCAAATTATTAATCAATTAACTGTTTGTCCCTGATTCTGAGCACAAAGTTAGACCTATGTTAAATTCAAGTTTTGCTTTGGGCGAATTTAGCAAGGGTTTCAAAAATTAATTTCCAGGTCGTGGTGAGACATGCGATCTTCTTGAGTGTCAGAGCAACGACTACTTCCAAGACAAAGCTTATTACGAATCAGGAGCTAAAACAACTTTAATACAATGTCTTGATCTAACTGGTTTAGAGTGAGGTTAGATAATTTCTGTTAGTTCCACTTGACTAGATGCATCAGGTATGAAAACCTTGGATAGATATGCAACTCTGATACCAAATTGTAAGATCGAGATCGACGCTAGAGGGGGGTGAATAGCGTTAAAAATTTTTATAAAAAACAAAGTTAGCATAGATTCAATCAAGTAAGACAAAAGCAATAATAATATCAAATAATATAAGCATGCAAGTTGATTAACTAAGACAAAAGTATAGACACAACCGTTTAAAAAATTGATTATTATTTTTAATTTTCTTCAGTGGAGAAACCTCACAGAAAAAAAATCTAAAAAAATAAGCACAATAGAAAGATTAAGACCACACTTAAATAAATAAAATGTTACTCTAGGTGTTGTCTATTGGAAATGAAACACGTGTCGCAGCGTGTCTCAACACAAAAGGTGGAGCACTCAGAGCATTAGACTAGAACTAAATGATTGAGCAATGGATGATTTTCAAACTTTGCCTCGAAGCTCTTTATGTAACACTCTTTCGGTCGACTGGGAACCTCTTGGTCGCCTGTGTAGGTGTTGATGTGGCCACAACTTTTATTTGGTAGATAACATTAACTTTGGCTTCCCGATTGACTGGACCCTTCCCAATCGCTTGTAGAGGGGTCAAATCTCATCTTGACCAAACTCGCTCAGGTTGCCGATAACTAAATCTTCCGGGTCCCTAAAAGTCGTTGTGGTCGCTCATATATTCTGGTCGCCTGTACCCCATACGGTCGCCAGGACTCTCTGAACTCCCTTCGTCAAGAGTTAACACCAATCAGTCGCCCTCGGACACCATCCGATTACCTGAAACCGTCGAGCATGCTTTCCTACCGTGGTTGCAAGTAATGAGTATGACATAGAATAAAAGTTACTAGCACTTATTTGACTAGATTAACCCGTCTAGTTCGGTTTTGCCAAACAATCAACCTCTAGCTGATTCTACACACTTGGACTTAACTCACCTAGTACTCAGTTAAAAATTTGGCTGCCAAGCCTTAATCACTTGGATTGCATTCACCTAGCCTCCAACTAGGAATTTGACTGCTAAGCCTTAGTCACTTAGACTTAATTCACCTAGTATCCAGCTAGGAATTTGACTGCCAAGTCAAGTCTTAATCATTTGGACTTGATTCACCTAGCCTCCAGCTAGGAATTTTGTCTGCTTAGTCTTCAACCAAGACTTAGGTCATGTTTGATTCCCAACTAGGACTTAAAATGTCTAGTTCCACTAGGACTTGGTCACTGTGTAGTTTACAACCAGGATTGACTTTAATATCTATCAAGTAACTTGCACCTACAAACTTGACACAACTGGTTAGATCATAACTAACCTAACTTTAACCTTAATCATATATTAAAACCCTGGGTTATATGTTGTGCACCCAGCACCAACAAACTTGACCTACTAGGATTTTCCTAGTTGAGCTACTTGCACACTCATCAAGTTTGTTCGATCACAATAAACTTAACTTTGAATATTTGCCAACATCATAACCCAAGTTCGATTATCTAGTGCTCCTTGCACTAGCAATCTTCCCTTTTTTATTATGACAACATGGTTCAAAGTTAAGGAAATACCAAGTTTCATTTTCAAAAGATTCACCCTCAAATTAATCTCTTCCTCGAAAATAATGTTCTTAAGATTTTGAAAATTCTTAAACTTTTTTCAAAAATTTTTTTTTAACTTATTCTCTCCCCCTTTGAGATAAATAAAAAAAACACTAGGGACTAGGGAGACCCTACAAACACAAAACAAATTGTAAGTAAGCTTTCAAATAAATATTTTCAAAAGATAATTTATTTCAATATGTAGAAATAATTTGAAAGAGCGGTTAAAAGCTTACCAAAATTCAAGTCTTTGAAAACAATTAGAATTTTTAAGAACATAAAGAATGTTTTCAAAAGATTTCAAGTACTAATTGAAAATTTTTCCTAAGTAATCAAAAGTTTTCAAAACCGAATTTTTCTAAGTAAAAATACAAGCTTTCAAAAAAAAATTTAGAGCCGGGACGAGAGAGGGATGGACTAAATAGACGAGAGAGCTCTCCTCATATGGTCGGTGTTGTAGTGTGCTGCTCCCCTCTTTACTGTCTCCTCGATGGTTCCTTTAGGTAGTTGGAGATGGTTCAAATGCAAAATCCATTGTGGAAGTGGAATGCTATGACTTAAAGTCATTATCGCTCCTACCACCATTTGTTCCTTGAAAGTTCTTCTTGGAGGTTGGAGGCGATTCAATTGGAGCAACCACTCCGGAAGCTTGTAAGAATGGAACGAACTCCCACACGTAAGTGGGGTAAGAAAAAAATGGAATATCAAGTATGGATCAAGAAGGAATCACAATCAATTACTAGTACCTCCATTGAATTTTTCAAAAATTATCACAAAAGTTACTAACCTTGCAGTGTTGAAAGGTACCAGAACGTAGTGACTGCTCCGATATTTGCGATTAGAATCCTTAGTCAAATATATATCTCTGTAAGAGCTTCGATTCACACCAAAGATCGCTTCGTTCTGATACCAGAGTCAAAAGTTTTGCCCATTGAAGCTCGACTTTCCCACGTCAGTCATGTATCAGTGTTGATCCCTATACCAATTTTCACAAAAACTCGCAAAACTTTTTATCTCGAATTACTCCAATTTTTGTGAATTTTGATACCCAGACCAATTTCCTTCAACATGCAAAATTTTGGAGCAATCTGAGACAATTTTTTTGCAAGTTTGATCTCCATAGAGATTTCTGTAAAAACTCATAAAATTTTTCTTTCTCTTATTGCTTCAATTTTTGCAAGTTTTGATCCCCGACCGATTTCATTCAACATGCAAATTTCCATACCAATCTGAGACAATTTTTTTTTTGCGAGTTTTCATTCCTTCCTCACAAAATTTTTTGGATCTTGGCATTTCTCGGACTTTCAGGTGGACATATGCTACAAGTCAAAGAAGGATATATGAGTTTGTAGTTCATAACTCTTCATCTTGCTTATGACTAGTTGCATTTCACATGGTATGATGTTGAACTAGCATTTGGATTGTAAGTTTTCCTCTTGCAACTTTTCTGTAGGATGTTAGTGAAAGGAGTTGAGGAGGGACAATGGAATCATAAATTCGTCTCCAGGTAATATACGAAGGTTAACTCCAAAGTTTTTGTATAATGTCTGTGCCTTTACTTTGTTTCCCATAATTTATTCTTTTTTACTTGTGATGTGAACAACTGAACATGGGAGTAATAGTCATGATGATTTGCCACAGTTGCATTAAAGTATTAATATCCTTATCGGAGATTGTCTAATAGGTTTTGCGTTACTTTAATCTGTTCCTCCCTGCAGTGGTACATGAATTTTTCTTTAATGCATTTCAACTAGATGATTACATAATAATTTTTCTTAGCTAGAAACATATTTAGTCATATAGTTAAATACATTAATATAAAACTATAGTTCAAAATTATTGTTTATTTGATGTTTTCAAATGGACTTTAATTTATTTGCTTTGGTTTGGCTTCGATTTGAATTGAATTGTTCTGTGGCAGGGTAGTATCGTTTAAATACTGGTAAACCTAAGCCTCTCCTTGCTTCTGATTTATTATGAATACTATTTAAGTCTAACCCATTTTATGAGCTTCTGTTTATGTTAGATTTATATTATTTACCATAAAGTAAATGCAACTAGAATATAACAGAACATTTAGCTTTGAAAATACATCTACTCAAACATTTAAATGCTTTCCTAAGACCATTGTTTTTCATTTCCATGAATGCACAATAAATTTTCATAGGATTTAAACCTATATGGAGGTATCTTCATTTCAACCGACAAAACCCGTCAATGTTGATCCCAAGTCCGGATGAAAAAGGATAAGAGTTGCGCATTAGGTTGCCCGCCATTGTTGACTTTGAGGTAAATACTCAATGAATGGATTCATCAAACTATTGTGCTAATGCTAGGTTATTCTTGGAAGGAACGCGTTGTAGAGTCCGACTGTAACGTCTTGGCAAGGACCACTATATATTTATGAGAACTTGAATATAGTGTTAAATATACTAGAGTTCTCACACAATAAGTTGAATAAGAATAAATACAACAACAACCAAGTCTTATCCCACTAGGAGGGGTCGGCTATATGGATCTTTTTATGTCATTGGGCTCTATCCCCTACTATATCATCATCTATGCTTAAATAAATTTAACTTATTTTATTGTTGCTAATCAAGTCTTTTTAAATTATGGTAGGAATAAAATACAAAATGGAGTGGGTATGATTATTGTAGATATTTCGCTAAAGATGAAGTAGTAGTAGTAGTTAGAAAAGAGAATAAGATTACAACTCTCAAGATAGTGGAAGAAACTATTAATGTAATTAACAAATATACACACCTCAAGTAAGATTATATGAAGTCATTAAATCTAGGTTTTGGAAAATTTAGATGAGGTATTACAAGACATTTCGTCAATTGAAATGATTTTAATGGGAGGAGATCTAAATAGGCATGTAAGAGTGAAAAATGAGGAATATGATAGAGTGTATATGGTTATGAGTTTGGAACAAGAAACAAATAAGGAAAAACTATATTTGATTTTGCGATAGTCACGTTTAAAAGTGGGAATAAAATGACGACTCGAATTGGATAAAATGGGAAGCAAAACATATTTAAGGAGAGGTACAAGACGACTCGAATATAAAATGAGATAAAATGACATTAAAGTTGAAAATAATAACTAAGAGTGTACTCAGTGAGTCAAAGGGGTGTGCACCATCAAGTAAAAAATCTTGATGGAGGAATGAGAAAGTATAGGAGAAAGTGAAGGAAAAAAGAACAGCTTATAAATATCATACAATTATAAGAACAAGGAAAACTTTAAAAGTATAAACTAGCCACGAAAGAGACTAAGAAGGGATTGAAATTTAATAATACAATAATAACCAAGCCTTATCCTACTAGGTGGGGTCGGCTATATAGATCCTTCTATGCCATTAAGCTCTGTCTCCTATTATATCATCCTCCATATTTAAATAAATTAGCTTATTCCGCCACCTGTTCAAATATTGATTGTTAGCCTTTTCCAATATGCGATAGACAACCGTTGGAACAAAAATGCACTCCTAGCGACTTGGTTTCTAGGTATTCACAGAAGCAGGTGTTCAGAGTACATTCTGATTTAAATTTTGTTATTGTTGATTGGATTACTAGTGGCCACCATGAGAGCAGGGTGCAGTGGGAATTTGTTCTCTATATAAGCACAAATCGCATATACTTGGAAGCTGATCGACCTCTGTTTCTTGACTCAGTAATGATTTGGCCATCTATTTAGTTTCCATGATGATTTACTTGACCATGTATTTGCAGACATAGTTTCCATAATTTAAAATACATTTTAAATTACTCTTTCATCTTTACTCCATAATAGAAGTTAACATGAGCAGAAGCCAATGTGTTACACTTCTGTCAAGCCTCTAGAAGTTTCTAAGAACTTTGTGTTCTTATCACATTCTTGCAAAATTTGATATTCACCAGTCTTTCACTCAAGACTGATTACATATTTTGACATGGGTTGTTTTGCTTTTTTATGTGATTCTTTGTTATATTTTCTCAAATTCACGTGCTAACTAATTGACATGGAATATAAACATTTACTGCTTGACTAGAACTCTTGTACCAGCATTGCAAGGCGGATGCAGGAATACAAGTTATGGCAGCGATTATACTATTAGGGTAAGCAATCTGTCTAACAATTATTTTACTTTCTGGACCAGCAAAAATGTGTAACTTGCATAAGCTTAACAATTCTTCTCCCTAAAAACACTATTCCTGAAATGATCATCAACAAACACTTTTGTAGTTTTTCTTCTGTGTCATATTGAAGAAGTTGATGGACAAAATGGTAAGGCAAGAAGGCTATAATTCAAGGATTTGAAAAATCAGTATACTGGTAATGTTGGAAGGCCTCTCACTCAAAATAAGGAATAATCCCATGTCCAATGTACGGTAGGAATACCTTATGGTTAAACTAAAAAATGTTAACATATGTGCCGTTCATATTATTTAGTTGACCTAAATATTACTAATAATATAATCTTGTATAAATTTCAATGGAGCAGTAAGATTTAGCTTACTTCAAACAGATGAGACAAAGGTAGCTTGAGTATATGCTGATGAAAAAACATATGAATTGAAGGAAATGTTTTGAGGGTACATGACATCCATAAGTTTCAGAATCATTCACTGCGCATTGCCCGAAAAGTAAGCTAATGCATCTTTTCATTGACGGATCTGCAATGTCAACTGCAGGAGGAAGTCAAGCAAAGCAAATGATGTCTGTTCATTTTCGTGCACCTAACGCCATCAGAACTCTCAACATCAAATCAGAATCCCCTCAGCGTCCAACTAGGGCTCCTATATATGATTGCTTACTGCAGTCCTTTTGGTCCTCAGGTATGCTTTATAAGTTCTTGAGGCATTACCTCGCCACATTGGATGCATTCATAGGAGCATCACCATACAGCCAATCTGCTAGATGACTCCAATCCCAGGCATCCGCGGTTCGATCCCCAGCTACGGCGTATTTGCAGGAATTTTTCCTCCAAATGGGGCGCGAACCCTGGGACGCTGGGCTTCTAGACCGCCCATTGCGAGCGTTTTCCGATTTACCCAGGCGGCCGGTGGGAAACTTCCGTGAGGCCGGGCCGGTCGCCCGAGGTTGGTTGGAAAAACCTCGTTAATCATTTTTTTTTAGATGACTCCAATCCAAGGTTTAAAATCTCAACCCGTGCCGAGGTTTCGGTCTCAGATTGGAACGATACGGTTTCGGTATCGTATCGTGCCGTATCGATATGGTTTCGGTATTTTTTTATTTATATATAGTAATTATTAAATAAATATATTTATTGTGTATAATTTAAAATAACTTGTATATAGATTTTATATAAGTTTTCTATTAGTGAATAATTGTAAGAAAAAAAATTAAATATAATTTTCTTTAAATAAATTAATCTATCAATAATTTAAATCAAAATTAATACATCATAATATATTAAGTTACTAATATGAAAAGGAGTGGCGTGAATTAGATAACATCCTGTTTAGGAGTTAAGCCAACTTTATAGATCTACAATTTTTAGATTAAATAATCATAATTATATAAATTAATACAAAGATAATATTTTATATATAATAATTATATAAATTAACTAATTATTCATTTAATTAATTATTAATTTAAATAATATATATTTAAAATAGTAAAAAATATCAAAATATCAATTAAACATTAAAACAGTAAAAAATTCAGAAAATAAAAAATATATATATCAAAATATAATCTGATTTATTAACAAAATTAGATTTTTTTTTTATTTTTATAGAATTTTTTAAAAAAATTAAAACATAAAAATTCAGAATATTAATAAATAAAATTTATTAATTTTTTTAAAAATTTTAAATATTTTTTATATATTTAATTGACATAATTTAATTAGGGTTTATGATTTTTTTTAAATATCACAGAAATTATTTAATTTAATTAAATAAAACTGGAATGGTTTAAATTAAATAAATTTAAAAAAAATCCGCAGTCGCTACTGAGACTGCGAACTGCAGCGGAGACGCCGGCGACACCGTAGGCGCCTGCGGAAGTTTCCGGCAACGCCTGCGGCTTCGGACATGTCCCGCGATGCTTCCAGCGCCGCCGGAAGCGTCGCGGGGCGTTTCCAGCGCCTCCGGAAGTGTCGCCGGGCGTTTCCAGAGCCGCCGGAAGCATCTAGCAACGCTTCCGGCGACACCTCCTAGACGCCAAACATGTTTCACTCACGAGCCGGTTTCGCTCGCGCAGCGGAACGGTAAAAACCGTCCGTGTCGGGCGGCACGGAACGGTATTGCAAACCATGCTCCAATCCTTCTCGTAGAAAGCAGATTTGGAATGTCCTTGGCTACATGTCAGGGGTTAGGAATGGTCCTTCAGGTAGAGCGATAAATACCACCTTACTGCATTGGAAGCAATCTGGGGATTATTACCATACTACATATCTGAAACTTGACAGGAATGTTTTATTGGTGTGTTCATGCAAGTGAAGAGTGGATTCTGAAAGTTTAGAGAGAAGATAGAGGAAAATATGTTCTTTTAATATAATTCTAAATGATTCATTTGACTTATAAGACTATGGATTTAAAAATCAGTTCCTAATTCCTATTAGATTGTGATCCTCTAGACACGAATGGATTTTTCTTAATCTATTTTAAGAACAGCTTCTCTATCTCATTCTTCAATATATGTATTTTTTATTCAAAATTTCATCAAATACATATTATAAAAATAGGTTGGAGAGAACATGTAAATTGGAAAAGTGGTTGAGCTAAACCTCAATCAATTGGTTGGGTATGATGGCTCATAGACAAAAAGGGTAGGTAGGTTGGATAAGTTAAACAGTCAAAGACAATTTTTTCTATTGGGTCAAACAGACCAACAAATATAATCTCTAAAAATAATTATTTCATCCTATTTCTAGTTGAACCAAATGCCATATAAAATCTCTTTGAACATTTAAATGTACTTCATTTTAGAGGTGTATAAAATGGATTGACCTAGTTCACACGATATGATTTGAATCATGAAATGCTTACCACAACAACAATTATATTATGTCGGGCTAGACTAGCATGCGTCATGGATCAAATTGGAGAAAGAGCATCTCAACGCATAAATGGGGGTGCCGGGCACGATTCCATTAGAAGTCATGCCAAGTAGCACTTGGCATGATGCTAAACTAGGCATGGCCCATGCCAAACCCATTTAGAATATATATATATATATATATATAAAACAAATAATATATATAAAAAAATATCTAAAATTTTATAAAAAATAATAAATATAATCTTTTATAAACTTATTTTAATTATTTGTTTTTTTACTTTAAAAAATGTAAAAATATTTTACTTCTATATTAAAAATAGGGATAAGCCCAGCTTGTGTCGACGGCCCAGAGTGCCCAACATAGCCCTATCAGACCAAATCATAGATCCCAGTCCAAAACACTGCTAAGGTGAATATTCTAATGCTATTGTTTGCAAATCATTGGTATTCTATATTTGATGAAGAGATGAAGAGCCACATCATCTCTGTGATACTACTCCAGATCATATTCCAACACTCTAGACTTTAGGTTTCAAGCTTCAGTCAAGGAGCTGCCAATATCGATAACGAAGCGATATCTCACATCAACTTTCCTGAGACACTCCGAAAATCCACCAACTCTGCTAGTTCCGGCCAAATATATCCATGGCGCCCTGCTGCCAACAAAACCGTTTGACATCGTTAGTCACCACCTTGCCCGCCATGTGTTTCAGAAGATAGTCTAGGAGACCCGTGTCACCGATATGCTTCCTTGTCTCCTCTCTCAGTATCTTTTTTGCCGCATTATAGGACTCCCTAGCATGAGCCTTTTCTCCTACATAATCTCCGACAGCTTTAGCTCCGCCCATTCATAAATCTCCATCGACCGTTGGTCCTCAGTTCCCTTCCCATGTTGTTGTTCCTCCTTGCCCCTTTTCTTACCGGTGATCCCCTTTACCGCCCTTGTTGGTCACTTCTCCGTTAGCATCTTCTCATTTTTCTTTCCCTTTTTTTCTTCTCATTAATCTTCCCCTCAACCTCAACATTCTCTCGCTTCCTTTTCTTGTCACTCTGCTCCTCTTCTACGTCCACTCAAGCATCTACCTCAACTTACTCTTCATGTTAAAATCCAAGAAAGAGCTGAATCCAATCTAAAAGGTCAAACCACTCAGGTGGGAGATCTCTTATTATTTTTTAGGAACCTTTTTGAGATGTGAGACTAAAAGTGGAGTTTTATCTTCTTATCTCCTCTCACACCCTATTCCTTTTAACAGCAAGGAATTATTCTTTTTTCTAGAAAGGCTACTATCAAGAATCATTGTACAGATTACCTAAAAAGAACCTAATCACAAAAAACCACAACAAAAAATAAGATGACTACATTTCAAGCCATAAAGGCATAAAGCTTGGAAGCATATACTTGGAAAGATATAAACGATATAATTTTACCTCTTAGCAGTCATTATTGAGTTGGCAATACCTTGGCCTATAATACCACAAACAAATCCAACTGATCCATACAGAACTCCCTGCAGAGAACATGTAAAATGAGCATGTGTTAATCTTGTTGATGCTATGAGGATATGCACCCTAACTGAAATGCAAACAGATTATGTAAAAAATAAGTCTGCCAATTGCAAACGGTTATTACAGGGCATCATACCTTATAAAAATATGTCCCTATGCGTTGTTGAATAGTAAATTTGCAGCCTGGCCTTTCAGCCTCAAAAACACTGTCAGTAGTAAAAGGGGGGAAGGCTATGTAAGCATCTGTCCAGAAAAAATAGTACAAAGTTCAAAGAACAAGATATTATCCACATCTGCAGAATGACAACAATTCCATACAAATTACTGAGCCCTAGATCTATAGGTCAAAGTCTATGCTACGGTGGCTACAAGAAATATTTCAACAAAACTTGTTTCAGCTTGAGTTTCCATAGCCCGAGACATCTAACCTCTGACATTGCACCAGTAAAGATTTTTAAATTACCAAACATGGATCTCAAAATTGGATAACAATGATAAAGATTTGTTTGGGTTAGGTCAGTCTCAGCCTTAGCAAATCGGATCTTCCTTGAAAAATTAAGCATCTCACAAAGATTAGCAGAGTTAAAAAACTATAGATATGAAGAAATTAGCTTATAATGAATTAGCTTTCACAAGATAATGGATAGAAACAGTTGGATTTAAATCAAATCGAGCATGAAAATCATAGAGTCAGTTGAAATGAAACGTGGTTGATCTAGCCGACTTCTCCCCAATCCAACTTGAATCCTAATGAAAAATTTTCCATAGCTCTCTTGAATCATGTAGTTTCAATGCAGCTAGAAAGTTACCATGAACTTGTGTTGATCAACAAGAGCCTAAAAACTTGCCTTCATTAATAGTAAGCAAATAAACTCTGATTCAGAGGTAATTGAGGACTCCACTAAACATATAGGATAAAATATTAAGAATAAGCACACATATGCACCCACCCACACCCCTAAAGACTTATGTATGGATGTTTAAGAATATTCTAATAGATATGGCACACAAACACACATGCATATAAATTTGTATATATATAGAGAGAGAATCGATCTCTTGCACGCCTTCGCCTGCGTGCCTTTGTGCGACAGGACTTGAGGTGCCTCCCATGCAATGGGAGACGCCTCCAGTCCTTTTTTTTTTAAAAAAAAAAGTTTTGTGATTGAGGTGCCCCCCATGCATGGGAGGCGCCTCAATCATTTTTTTTCTTTTTTTTTTAAATTCAACATTTCCTCAAATAAATCCTAAATACATATAATATACCCCATGAACACCAAACAATTTTTTATTTTTAATTTTTTTAGCTTGAACACTATAACCCGATTGGGAAGGTGAACCCTGTGGGTTTTCGGTTTTTAATTTTTTTTGCTTGAAAACTATAACCCAATTGGGATGCCTAAATCCTAGGTGTAAAATTTTAAATTTTTTTATTTTGAATATTATAACCTAATTGGGAAAGTGAACCCTAGGAGTATAGTTTTTATTTAAGGAAATATTACTTTTTAAAAAATTTTAAAAAAAAAGCAATGGAAGGCGCCTTCCATGCAATGGGAGGCGAGGCGCCTTCCGTCAGGCGCACAGTATATCAATATTATATATTTATATATACGATTTTGATCTACTGCTCACCCTCCCCTAAGCACTTGCGTGCGCGACTGAGAGGGTGCGGCCATGTGATGATCAATAGTCAATGTGGTCGCACCCTCTCAATTGCACACGCAGATGCGCAAGCGAGGATGAGCAGAAAATCACCACTCTCTCTCTCTCTCTCTCTATATATATATATAGAGAGAGAGAGAGAGTTTTGATATGTCGCACACCTAAATTTTTTTTTTTTTTGGTTTGAATTTTTTTTTGTACTTAATACTATAACTCAACCCCTAAACCCTAAATGACATAACTACATGCTAAAACAAAATAAACAAAAAAATTTTATAAAAAAATTGTTGCTCTCTAGTCCGCAACGCTCGTTCGGACTGGTGGTCTGCAACATAAAAATATCGTGTGTGTGTGTGTGTGTGTTAACATTACAATATGACATTATTTATTAAGAATATTCTAAGAGATATTGTACACACACACACACACATATATATATATATATATGAATATGTGTTAATTAACATTACAATGTGGAATTATTTAGTAAGAACACACACTTATGCAAAACGTGATAACACTCACTCCATGTACCCCTTATCGCCGGCTCCGCGGTGAGATGAAGGAAAGTAAATCAGGTATTGAGCGACCCCCTAAGCGGGAGGGTTATTTGCGGCGCGACTCGAACCCTTGCCCTTTGATACAAGTCTACGACTTCGGTACCAACTCAGCTATGCCCTTGGGGCAATAGATATTGCATACACACATATATATATATATATGAAGATGTATGCATGTGTCTTTGTTAATTGTTATAATATAGCGTTATTTATTAAGAATATCCTAATAGATAATGTATGTAAAATGGCAATATAATTCTTTTAGATAAATTTAATATTATGTTATCAATTGACATGCTAATATAGTATGTGATATTTATATAATTTTATTATTTCAAAATTTTATATTATAATTTGGAATTTATCTATTCATAATATGCATCATTTTAAGATTTTTTAGCATCTTTTATAATCTTACATAAATAATTCTAAGTTATTTTCTTTCTTTTATTTCCTATCCATCCCAATTTCACCATTCCAACCGATCCAATACAACTGCTGCATAGATTTTTAATCATTCAATCTTGATAATGATGATTTTATACCAATTATAACAATCATGCTATAGAAGATTCAAGTTATAAGTTACCATGAGTCCATGACTGATACATAATAGGAAACGTGCAAATATGATTTATCCAAATTATCAATAGTTATAGACTGAGCAACTGGTGTAGTTCTTGAATGACTAGGGAAGGTAGCCATAAATTAAACAATATCATAGTGTAATAAACAGATTCCACTCTTTTTCTGCAGATTGCGTTGACATCCATCACATTGTCTCAATCAATATTCAGATAAGTATGCCCTTGTGCATAACATGAAAACAGAGAAGCAATATGCATAAGTCAAACTAACGTCATTTAACAAGTGAAAGCCATGTCATTGATGTGGCGTGCGGAGCGCAGAAAGGTTAGAATGAAGTAGGGAAAATATAAATTCAAGAATCCGGAGAAACAAAAGGAGTGTAACAGATGGAAAGAATGAAGCATGAGCAGACAATTGGATACTTACCTGCTAGGCAATGCTTCAGAGGCACGCATAAGGTTTCCCCAAAAACCTGCTGATGCTGCCACAGATGACCGTCCAATCCTTACATAGGGTGCCAATAATCCCACTAGAGCAATGTCAACGACTATCCCAACCAAGAGGTCCGCAGCATACAACTCAAACTTAGGCCAAAAATCATTCCCCCTCTTTTGAACTTCCGCAAAAGTTGCACAACAAGAATCAATAATTACCTGCAGTGATTCAGTGATAAGAAACTGACATTCTAAAAGAAAACTTCTCCAACTGATCCTCCATTCTAACATAGAAAAGGTCGTATTATAGAACTCAACAGACCTCGGTTGCCACTTTAAAAAGAAATGATGGGTCAGCAAGCATCCGATTACGAAGCCAGGAGCAACTCCTAATGGCAGCACCAAGGGGCCACCACGCAGCCTTCATTAACAAAAGAAAGAAGCAAAGATGAGATCTTTGACCCGAAGCAACTATCTTTAGCAGAAAGCCACTAGAATACCTCCAATTCAAAGTATCTGAAGAGAAGAACCCTCCGTATTCCTGTAAGCTTCGCCGCCTCCAACATATCAGGAGGTAGTCTCACGCCACGAGCCTCCGTTTCCCAAATCACCTCATCAAACTTCATAATTGGTCCAAATTCCTTTCTTCACTATCATCAGCATCCCCTTCTTCGCCGCCACCTCCTCCGCTAGTTCGTCGTCCATCGTCGCCGCCGGCTCCATTACCATGATCAAGAGCCGAAAAGAAACTCCACTCCCTCATCTGATGGAAAACACTACGTCCAGGAGCAATGAAAGGGGACGCAAAGAGGGATTTTGGGATGGAAGAACTAAGACCGAGTGGACTGGGATTGGTGTTGGATTGGATCCTCATACCCTTGATCTCGAACGAACCGGAACGGGCAGCATTGAGGGAAGAAGATTCATGGTAGAAAGCTCTCGTGCAGGTGGAAGAGGAGGGGAACGCCATTGCCAGCTCCTTCCAGCCGCTCGCTTGCCTATGCCAAGTTAACA
>JAGFNQ010000644.1:281255-502667 GCA_024364735.1 Boesenbergia rotunda
CAGTGTTTGATTGTGTACGTGACCCTGCTGTTGTATCCTGGGAAATAGTCATCCATCATAATCTTAAAACACAGTCGGAGAAGGGCAAATCTGTTTTAAGGAAACTACGTAATAGACCTTAGCAACTCTTGATCTCCAATTCGAGAGTTTGTACTTAGATTCTAGAGTCAGCACTCTACATACAAGGCAACTCAAGTATTTCAGGTCACTCAACAGATAAGTTAAAATTATTTTTATAATTTCAATTTAATATATAATCCCCGATAAATATCTCGAACACTTCACACACCTCCCTCACCATATCTCATGTTGATGCAGGATTAATTCAACATGACAAACACCTCCATACACCTCCCTCACCATATCTCATGTTGATGCAGGATTAATTCAACATGACAAACACCTCCATACACCTACCTCACCATATCTCATGTTGATGCAGGATTAATTCAACATGATAACTTAAACTTCAAACGGTTATAATTTTTTTACTCAAGATTTGGAATCGAACTCTTTCGGTGGCCACGAGTTTGTATTTTGGAGATCTAAACTTATTATCGGGGAATTCGTAACCGTCAACTTTTGAACCCAAAATTTCATCGTTTAGGCCCTCGTCCGAGCCGCCTAAAATTTTATTACCATTTTTTGTTTTTTTTTTTCATTTTTATAGTATTTAAGGTAATTATAATATTTTTGATATTTATTGGTCCTAATTTATCTAAATCAGCATCTTATTTTATTAATTTTAATATCTACCAAGAAATTTCCTTTTATGGAAAGAACTCTTTTATTTTTTTTCCATATTTTGAGATTTTTTTTTCTTTTCTTACTCTTACTCATAAGATCTATAGTCTATATAAACATGTAATTAGCCATGAGAAAAAAAATCCCATTATTGATAAGAATTTTTTTTATTTTTGATGGTTGCTCTTCTCAATAATTATTTTCACGTCAGTCCACAGAATAATCGCTATTCTGTCAGATGTCACGCAGTTATCTCAAATTCTGATTTTTTTCTTGAATTTTACATTATGAAAACAAGGAAAAGATATAACACATTTTTAGAGCGAAACATATATTTCACTTTGTATAATTTCAGATCATTTGGGGATTTAGTTTGTGTTTTGGCAGGATGGATATGTTTTTGTTGTGGTCAATGGAATTAGACAAATAAATGTCATGTTTGATTCACTCTAATTAGATGAAACAATAAGACAGATTGATGCATTTTATGGATTTTTTTTACTTTTGTTGTACGGAAATTTGATAATTGAAAAATATGTTTATTCAATCATTTTTGTAAAATTATATGATGTCTTATTTTTGCTTTAGCAACCTGAGAAGAAAAATAAGGCGAAATCTACAGCAACCAGAGTTGTTACCATTTTCGACGGGCATCCGTAGTAACTAGTAAGCCATATGAAGCCTCAGGTTCGGAATTAAAAAATAAAAAATAATTAATGAAATTAGATAACGGTAAATCTTGAGTGATCGGATTTACTCCATAGAAATTTTTCATCGACCGTTAGGATAAATCAGAAAGCGCTCACGGTAGACGATCCAAAAGTTCAGTGTCTTACGGTTCGCGTTCCATTTGAAAAAAAAATTATTATAAAATATATCGTAATTAGGGATCGAACTATGAATATTTAAAATGATAATTAATTATTTTTCAATTGTACCATAACTTCGGGAGCATCACCTCAGATTCGGAATTAGTAGACGCAACAGGTGGCTTTGAAGTAGAAGACATGAGTTAACACTGCAAAGTGTATCCTGATCGGACCAAAGCTGGATATTGCATCCTAGTTCTCCTCACTCGGCCCTCAAATTCAAGGTAAGTACAAGATGTGATTGTGCACTAACTGTGCGTAAGAGCCTCTAATACACAATGTTGACGTTACAAGATTATAAATATAATTTCATATTAAAAATATATGAAAAAAATTATAGACTTATAAAAGAAATATATCTCCATTAATTTGAGATCTTTTGGAAGAGTCTAAAAGCAAAATCATGAGGTCTCAGGTTTAAAATGAATAATATCATACCATTGTGGAGATATCCAAATTCCTTTTGGCCTTAACAATTGATATCAGAGCGAGGTCGTTCTTTACCAGACTAACCGTCGAAAGAAGCACGAGCTAAAACCATGATCAAAATCTAATCATGTGGGTTAAACACCTTGAACAAAGTGTGTGTGATCGAGACGATCATACACCAGATAGAGAAGTCCTAGTTATAGTTAGACAATGAAGTCAGAAAGTCTTGGTGGGTCGAGAATCGAATATCAAACGGAAAGACTTTCCGCTAGAGGGACTTGTGGTCCTTTGTTTGAGGGAGATTGTTGGGACTGCAAGGTTGTAAACATAGTCGCACATTGAAAACACATGGGAAAAATCATATGCTTATAAGTGAAAGATATTTCTATTGGTTTGAGGCATTTTAGGGAGAGCTCAAGAGCAAAATTAAGGTTGCATTTGGTTAGAGGTAATGTAATCCAGTTTATAATGTAATTGAGCTTGTAATGTAATCCAGATTACATGTTGCTAGCCTTGTAATCCAGATTGCAACACTTTTATTAGTTTTTGTAATGCAGATTACATTACATCACAGTTTTAAAACTGTACCAAACAAAGTAATCAATCTTGTAATGTGATCCTAATTACATTATAAGACTGATTACACTTTACCAAACGTAGCCTTAGTATTTTCGCGGGATAGATTGATTACTATCACATGAGATATTATTACAATGAAGTCTAGGAGTCAAATCTAAGTGAAGCTAAGTGTTTGCCTTCATTTATGTGTTAGTCACTATTCGGGATAATAACCCCCCGTGATGTCTATCCTTCTTTATGTGTTAATCACTATCCGAGATAATAACCCTCATGATTTATCTCCTTTGTGTTGATCCGGAGCCCGATTAGCAGGGGCACTAGAAACGAGAAATTGCTCTTATGCGATGGAATATTGGTTATGGAGTGACGAGCCATTCACACTTTTATATTTTATGATCGATGGAAAATTTCTATTGGGTCGGATTGATTATCTTCGTAATTAATCGTTTCGAAGATTTAAATATTTATATTACAACAAAAAATCAAAATTATTAATAAAAAAATCGATAGAAATACCTACTACTAAGTAAAATCAGCACTATGCAGCAACTTTTGGGATGATCCCCAACATATTCCACATAGGGATGGCAATGGGTCGGATTTGAGTTGGATTCTATATCCTCCGTACCCATACCCATCGGGTATCGGATATCCATCGGATATACCCATACCCATTAAAAGATAGGATATCTTGTATACAAATAATTTTTTTCTTTCTATCCAACTATATCATTGAACAAAAGTACATTATAATTAATATTAAAGTTAAAAAATATATATCTATAATTTTAAAAATAGATTAAATATATATATAATCTATTTCTAACATTAATACAAATTATTAGTAAGTTTTGGAGAAAAAATCTTTAATGTATATATGTATTTTTTATTTAATCGGGTATTCGGGTCGGATATCGGATATTGATAGTCCGTCCATATCCTCCTCCATTCGGGTCGGATGTCGAATTCTCCGTCAAATTCGGATGAAATTATCATCCCTAATTCCACAATGGAGGTGAGCAATTGGTTAATAAATGATCAAATTTTTAAAATAAATAAATCATTTTTTTTAAAACTAACTGAACGACTTAACTTTTCAATAAAAATCAAATAAACCAAACCGATAGCAACATCCATTAATGTGATAAAAATTGAAATAATTAATTTTTTTTATCATCAATCGATTGATATTTTTTTATTAATCTTAGATATTGGACAATTGAATCTAACGATTGTTAAATATTCTGTTTGATTTTTTTAAGTCATGCAATGTGATGATCTCCTTTCCCATCGGCTCATGCTCCTCCCTTCTAGTGTCTCCGATCGATCTTCTCCGATGTGAGGTGGGATTACCTGTGACGTCAACACAGGTGAGTGCTTGGGCCGGCTTGCCCGTGCGACTCCTCCGACGCTCAAATCAGTGAAGAAGAGAGAAGCAAGTTAAACTGAGAAGATGAAGAGAGAAAATCCAAAGAAGAGTCGTCCCTGCTTTTTGAGAGAAGAACCAATTTATCTCATCCATATTGATGAAGCTGATTATATAGGCGGAAGAAATCTCACGTCATCTTTCCCACAATTTTTGGTTGGTTCTCGTCTAGGTGAGCAAACAAGATGAGTCAGTTATCTCCTCTCCAACCATAGACTTCCACGCCACACAAGGAAGGAAATTAGGAAAAGCACTTCCGTCAGCGACTCCTAGATAACCATTCGCAGAGCGACACATAGTATGAGGAGAAACCTTTAAAAAAAGTAACTCTAAGGCCACGGTCACACCCTCTAACAAGTTATAACTAAGTGTGCACCACTTATAGTATTCACCCGACGATTATTAGCAGGGGAATACCCTGATACGGACCCATCCCATATAGCAAACGAGAAATGGGTTTGATGGCTCTGGAGAACCATCTTTGAATATCCATGGATTGCTTGGGGTGTCGTTTAGCATCTTTTATCTTTATTTCCCAACCAAGTATCAGAATATTGATAATATTTGCTCAGGAATTTTGCCTCTTTTGATTTTTCGAAAGTATTGAGGATATTTGGTTGATACTTAAATAGGTTGCTCAGAGGCATCTTGTTTTCCTCTTATTACTCGAGGTAACCCGGTTGCTTCTTCATATTGCATAGAATGATTTCGTAATCTCTTTATATTGCTCGGCCGACCCCTCTGTCTCCCACATAGCTCAAGATAACTTCGGTTACCGTTGGAAGCCCCTCTTTCGAGTTAGACTGAAGAGCTAAGTCGAATGAAGTTTGATAGGGATATAGAATGTGCATTTTTTCTCATTGCTCAGCCGACCTCCCTATCTCCTCACATAGCTTGGGGTAACTCCAGTTACCATCAGAAATACCTCCTTCGAGTCAGACTGAAGAGCTAAGTCGAATGAAGTTTAATAGGGATATAGAATGTGCATTTTTTCTCATTGCTCGGCCGACCCCTCTATCTCCTCACATAGCTTGGGGTAACTCCAGTTACCATCAGAAGTACCTCCTTCGAGTCAGACTGAAAAGTTAAGTCGAATGAAGTCTTATAGAGATATGGAATGTGCCTTTTTCTAATTGCTCGGCCGACCCCTCTATCTCCCAACATAGCTCGGGGTAACTCCGATTATCATCATTAATGATTCTGATCGTAATGATGATTAGATATTAGGTTTGAAAACTATTATTGTTACGGACATGCTTGCTATTGTGTAGGGTTATAATGTTATTTTGTAAATATAATCAAGTTTAGCTAGTGCACAAGTACACAGTGATCAGATTATGCTGAGTATTGTTAGGTGTTGGTATGTATTGATGTTATTAGTATTTCAAATTCAACTCTTTTTTTATATTGAGACATATAGATCGAGAGATGAAAGACTTAAATTTTCATAAATTTCTGATAAGTAATGTGAATATTATTGATACTGAACAATATTCTTTAATTGATACTAATATTTTTGATATTGTTGTAGAAAAATTATACCCGTGATCTAGAACATGAGGCAGAATTCAAAGCAAGGTGGAACAAATATTACCAGAAGTTATACAAGGATTTAATGAACGAGTGGAGAAGAAAGCAAACAAAGCCATCATATATACCAGACAAAGCCATCATCTATACCAGATGAGGTTTGGGTTGCATGGCAAAACATTTGGGATGGCAGTGAAAGCCAATGACTACGGAAATCAATAGAAATGCCGAGGTCGGTGGTTGATGGAAGTTGAAATTGTGTGTCGTACGATGAGTAGGTATCAAATTACAAATAAAGTGACAGAACCTCTCTATGCACTAAAGTAATATAGAGCTGACTCAAGTTGTCTCCTAACGAGCGTAACGATAGGATGATAACTCTAGGATCGAAGGTTATTGTTAACTATCAACAATGAACCCATAATGCAGTGTCACTTTACACTATGGATATCATTGTCAACAAATTAACATGCATAAATAAAACTAAACAGAATGCAATACTAAGCAATCAAACAAGCACATAATCAGTGTTAGGAAAGTAAACTAAACTATCCAACCACCACAATCCACGATCAAACCAAATGATTACCCCGCCAACACACGGGGACTCGGAGATGGAACCACCAAGTCTGATGGACAACAACGAAAATGTTGAGATGCTTGCGTCACTACAAGAAAATAGAATTTTAGAGACAAAAAATCCCGTCTCTAAAAGTCATTATTCTGTCTCTAAAAAATATGAGTCGAAATATTCTATTTCTAATTTCAAAAACGAATTAAAAAATTATTTATGAATCTGTTTATAATTTAACCAAACAAAATTAGTTTTAAAAATAAATTTCATTTCTAATTTTGTTTTGAATCCATCATTAATTTATCTTAAATTATATAACAAATATAATTTTAATCGATTTATAAATCCATTTATAATTATGCTTATAAATTCGTATATAAATTCTATTTCAAAATTTTGTTTTAAATCCATGATTAATCTTTTCTCAAATAACATATCAAATATTATTTTAAACTGTTTATAAATCCATATATAATTTCATTTTTAAGTTTATCACTAAATTTATATTATATTATTAAATTTCTCATTTGCATAATATTTTATAAGAAACAATCACACATTTCAAACAAATAAAAATATTTAAAGTAATTAATTTTTAATGCAAAAGTATCATAGAATTGACATTGAAATAAATAAATATTTACACCATCTAATAAATTTAACCATTAATAAAGATAAAGTAATTTAATCTTTATTTCATACACATAAATGATTTGTATATTCCACATCTTGAATTATTTTTTGAACCATCTCCTTTAGATTTTCATCTCTTTGCCTACCTTCCTATATAAGTTATTTTTCTCTCTATCTATTTTCTATGATAATGAGTTTCAATTTATTTTTACTTTCAATAATTTTGTTCCTCTATCTTTACATGAGTTGCCCATCACATCACATCATGATTTGGGATTGAATGAAGGTTGAGTAGAATGATCATCAATATTTTATCTCTTTATATTGCTCCTATTCATACAACAATAGTTTATATTAGTTTAATAAATAAAAAAACAAACAAGTAAGAATTAATACAAGATAATAAAAAATTAACGAATAATTAATTATGTTGACTTATACTAATTCTAGCTGATTTATTGTTCACAAACTCTCTAGAACAAATGAGATACATTTAATTGGTATCTAAATATGAAAATTTAATAAATTTATGAGATGTGTAAATTATTAGAATAAACTGGTTAGAAAAGGAGATTTACCATTCTCCCACGGTGTGCTCCAAAAGAAATTGAACCCCTTGGAGGTTTATCATTCCAAAATAATGTTTGACTCTTCAGCATTAGCAACTGATGAACGCATATAGTTTCAGCACAGATCAATAAGAATACAAAATTCAAAATTAATATCAAAGACTTTAAAATTCCTAACCAACAAAACTCAAATTGATGATACTCATACAATCTGAAAAGTATTTGTTGAAAGTAATTAAAATTGAAATCAGTATATAGGAATCTAAAACACACTAAAGCTAATAGCCCTTACCAACATCAGAAACTTATAAACTCATATAGTTTCAGCAAACTGAAACTATATAACACAGATCTACAAAATCAACATCGAAGACTTCAGAATTCCTAACCGACAAAATTCAAATTGCTAATACTCATACAATATGAAACATATGTGTCAGAAATAACTGAAACCAAAATCACTATTTTGAAATCTGAAACAAACTGAAACTAGCAACACTTTTCAGCATCTTAAACTTGTAAACTCATGTAATTTCAGCTGACTAAAACTATATATCATAGATCTATATATAACAACACAGAATTCAATATTAATATTATAGAATTTAGAATTCCTAGTCATCATCACATATTTGTTATTAATTGCGGAGACTAAGAAATGGAACGCAATGGGAATTTTTGGATGACTTGCTAAGACTATAAAATCAAAGGCCTAACCTAATTAAGTACAACTGCTAATGAAACTAACATACAACGAAATGTAATCTAATCTAACATAATTGCATCCAAATAAAGAACATAAATTTAAATAGTCGAACAAAATAACCCTTGCAAGAAATTAAACAACTTAAATGCATCAACTTGAGTCCAACTAATGGAAGAAACATTTCATCAAACACCATGTGAGCATTAATCAAGTTAAACCAAAGTGGATGCAATCTTAACATGGGAAGCGAACGTCATTACAATTCAACAATCAAAGTAGACAACCCAACAGCAAAAAAAAAAAAAAAAAAAATGAATGTACGACGGTTGTGGATGAAGCTTCTCTCTCAATCAGAATGGATGGTGTGTGACGAGCGCCGGAAATGAATATGCTGCCCCCTTCGGCTTCGGAAGGGTGTATGGTCTAGAAGAGCTTGGAATCCCGAAGCTCTCTGATGTAAACTCGTCGGCGGACGAAGGTGGGTTGCCAAAATCTCTCCCGATTGAATAGAGGGTTGTGGATGAGGATGGATGAATGGAAGAGCCTCAGGTTAGAAAGTTCCCAAGGTGGTGTTTCCTCTCCCAATCGGGGGAGGAAGAAGGTGGAGATGGCTGGTGCCTCCTCTCCCAATCAAGAGAGGAAGAAGATGGAGTGGTTGCCGCCGGTGAGGAAGGATGTGGTGGTGGCGCTGGGATGAGGATTGGGGAGGACGAGATGGCTCCTCTTCTCCCAATCGGGAGAGGTAGAGGAGATGAAGAAGGGATGCTGGCGGTAGGAGCTTCTCCCAATCGAGAGAGGGTAAGGTGAGATGGGACGTGGTGGAGGCCGGCGGTGATGAGGGTGGTGGCCGCCGACCTTGGTGGACTGAGGATGGAGGAGGAAGAAGGGAGGTTCGGATGCGGGCTTGTGGTGTGCGAGCGGGACGTTGAGAATGAAGAAGAGTGGGATAAAAAATTGTGAAAATGGGAGAATAAAAGTAAAGTGAATGATCTGACATTTTATACGTACATATTCGATTATCGTTTGAACATCATCTGCAACCTTCGGCCGTCGTTCCGAATCAAATTATACCCTAGGGGCACGATAAATCCATCGGAGATCGCTGCATGCAAAGTACCACATCATTTACTTTACCATTCACTCTCCCATTTTTACTTAGGGATATTTTTTCAACCATTAGATGATTTGTATTTGATCACCAATCAAGATCCAGATAATATCTGGATGGAGTGATCAGACCATTGTAGATTTGGATGAATGAATAAGATAGGTAGGAAAAGATAAGGCGGGGTTTAATACGTTTATTTTTTATTTTTATTTTTAGTAAAAAATATGATTTTTTAGAAACTCGTTTGATTTATATTTTCTAGTCTTATTTTTCAAAAAAAGAGATAGTATTTTTCTAAAAAATTAGAGAATAAAATAATTTTTTTTAGAAAATGAAAAAATATAATTTTCTGGAGAATAAAAATAAAAAATGAAACAAACTAAACACCTCCAAATGTATTTGCTCTCAGTGCTCCATCGACTCGGTCTAAGATTAATGCGAAAAAAATAAAATATTAATGTGAAAAAAATAAACACACATAAGTTAGTGATCAATCCCTTCCTTTAAAGTTACTTCTTAGTGATCAATTCATGTGCTTTCTCTATCAAACTTACTTCTTAGTGATCAATCCCTGCCTTTAAAGTTTGGCCGGAGAACACCAACAATTTTTTTGTTTTTGTTTTGCCTTTTATTAATTGAATTTGTATATTTTCCAACTTGATTTGGACTGCTCACCAAACAAATTGTGTAAATCCGTATCCAATAAATTATTTGGTGCCTTTTATCATGTTCTCAACATAGTTGATGTTAAAAAAAGTGGTTTTCGTGTGGAATTATTGTTCAATCGACCAATAAAAATCTGATGTAAAAGTATTTATCTTTTTTGAGGGATTTTTAAGATATCATAAAAAGAAGTAAAGAATATATATAAAAATATAATCAGTCAACGACTATATATACATTATTTTATAAAAAAAGTCTGACTATATTATATTATTTTATCAAAAATGCCATACAAATTATTTTTTATATATTATTTTATTAAAAGACAAAATATATATTATTTTATAAAAAGTTTGTTAAATGTAAGACAGGGAGATAATATATGTGATGTGTAGTTAATTACTTAACTTTAAACGCCTATTTAAGCTGAGAAAATAGAAAAAACAATTTTGACCACATGTGATGGTTTTATAGTATGTGCGTAAAGCAACCTTGTGTGTTTAGTAGGTCCAATAAGATAAGAGGAGATAATAATTGTCTTCAAACTTGGATTAAAAACTAATTATAATTAATTAGTATTTATGTCATGGCAGTTGAATACTTAATAAAAAGCTTATAGTGAAGCACCTCTAGAAAGGTGATTAATTATTATCACATGTATTCGCGATTCGAATTTCAACTACGACGTATTTTATAGAAACTTTTTCTTCAAATAAAACGCGAAAATTGAGATGCTGGACTTTTGGACTGGATGTCATAAGTACTTTCTGATTTATCTTGACAATGATGAAAAATTTTTGTAGGACCGGTCGTCTAAGATTTTAACCTCGTTAATCATTTTTCGAGGAAGAAGAAAAGATCATTTTTTATGAGAAGAAAATCAATAAAATTTTGTGTTTTTTCTCTCATAATAAAATTGTTTTATTAGGGAGTGAAAAAAAAAACAAAATCTCATAGGGAGTGAACCTGAAAAAAAAATGTTTTTGATTGGAGATTTTTTTTCCTATTTTATCAATATTATTTTTATTCCATAATTCCAAACTTAAATTTCATATGATCATCTAAGTTCCGAAGAATCTATTTATTTTAAATTTTATTAAATTTTCTTAAAATTATATATATATCTAAAAATTTAAACTATTAGAATTTTGATCAGCAGGATTTTTTTTCTTTCTAAATAAAAAATTTTGTTTTTGGAAATAAACTTAATATTCTATTTCCTATAAATAATATTCATATTATTGCTCTCTTACACTACAAAAATAACAAGCACTAGCGACGGACAAAATCCGTCGCTATTCCGTCGCTAAACAGTGATAGCGACGGATTAGCGACGGATTTGCCGCCGTCGGCTGAGAACTCGTTGCAGAGCATGAATAGCGACGGCTATTATATGATCGCCATCGCTATATTAGCGACGGATAATTAACCCCGTCGCAAACACCCCAAAAGGGGTAGACGTGGCCTGGAAAATGGTAGCGACGGATGGTCAATTATCCGTCGCAGGATTTATGGGGTAGCGACGGATTACGTCAATGTCCGTCGCTAATATATCGTAATAGCGACGGATACGGTCAAACCCCGTCGCTATTTGACTATTTTAGCGACGGAAAAGTCAAATATCCGTCGCAAATAGCGACGGAATTTAAAAAAAATCCGTCGCTAATACTGGAAAATTTTCACACCAACCATCTGTTTCTTGACCTTCCCTGTTATACATCAATACCATATAAAAATATGAAACAGAAATCTATATTTCAACAATCCAACAATCACAATTACAATCCAAACATTCACAATTACAATCCCAGACATTCAGAACAATCCGAATATTCACAATTACAATCTAAACATTCATAACAATCGAAACATTCAGAACATTTGTTTCGAATTCAATTCAATCCAAACAATCATTTACAAAAGTATACATTCAATCCACTATTCATACTTTGAAACAAGACTAAACTTTTACAAAAGTTTAAAAAAGGAGGAAAAAGATGAGAATTCAACTAGTAGGATGAAGGTAACAAGTTTTGGTGGAAAGTGTGCAAACCATTCATACTTTTAACTTGTGAGTGCCAAGCCTTGAATCAGATGCAAGGATTCTGTGGTTGCCAAATTGAATCATTTGTTGAAGTTGCCAAACCATTCATACTTTTAACTTGTGAGTGCCAAGCCTTGAATCAGATGCTAGGATTCTGTGGTTGCCAAATTGAATCATTTGTTGAAGTTGCCACTCTGTCTGAATGCCTAAAGTAAGAGGATCTGAACTCGAGAAATTTTCATAATAGAAAATGTGATCCCTATGGCTTTCAATCCACAAGCCAATGCTAACATCATCATCTGGATCCATCTCAAAGGCTGAACGCCTAATCAATAATTCCAATATTAACAATACAATCATGTGCTTAAAAATAGAGAAACTAAAGTCCAAACAATGAAAAATGCATCTGCTCATACAAATGTAAATAGGTCCCCTTGATCCAGGGTATAAAAAAGGAAATGTAAACTTGAACTAAGATCCAGGGTATGAGTCAGTGTCACAGGAATTATTCATGTAAAAATGGCTGTCGTTTAAACATCAAATCATGGCAAAGATCCACAAACTTAGAACAACTATCCTAAGAAGCAATCAATAATCACCCAGATAATAGTCATTTTTAAACTTTTACAATCGAAACTTTGAAACAAGACTAAACTTTTACAAATAATGTATCCAAATGTAACAGAGTAAATCATACATATCCATATGATGTAAATGATTAAACATATGATGTATCCAAATGTAACAGAGTAACCATACGTATCCATATGATGTATCAAAACTTATACAATTTTCAACCAACTAAATGTATATATCAAAAGAAAATAAACATATATCAAAAATGAAAGATTCGTAGAGAATCATTACCTACATGAATATCAAAGTCAATACTGGATGGAAAGGAAAAATATTCCTGCATAATAGAAGATAAAACCATTAGAAAGAAATCCAATACAGAAATAAATCTAAATTGATAACAATAAGAAATAACAAATGATAAGATAACTCGATCTAATAGAAGAAAAATAACAAATAGAAGATAACTCTAATAATATTAAATAAGTAAATAAAAACTACTAAATACGAAAGAATAAAGGAATAATATCGAATATTCATACCTTTCAAGCAAGAAATCTGAACTCAACTCTGATAATGTAGAATTTGTAAACATAAATAGAGTAATAAGAAAACAAGTTATTATGGATATAATAACTTAATACATTGTTACTGAAAAAAATTAGGGGAAAAAATGACTCTTACCACTATAATATCTCTACTCCTCTGTGGGATGCTCAGGATCCTGTGTCTCCTGAGACTCAAAACGATGGGCGGGAGCGGGAGCGGCTGACATCTGTGTATTGGGAGCGTCAATACGAGGGGCGGGAATGGCTGGCATCTGTGTCATCGGCGATAGTGTAGCTGCAAAAGCTTGCATATGACGTAACATATTATCAGTATTTGCCTGGCGAGCCCGCAAATCTCTCAACTCAGTATCCCTCGCAGCGTCCCTCTGAGCCCACTCTGCATCCCTCTGAGCCCACTCTGCGCTTGTCTTAGCCCATTCTGCGTCCCTCCCGGCACACGTCGACTCTATCGACGTGAGTCGAATCCGCAGGACTTCATTTTCCTCCCGCAACTGTCGAACCTCACTAGAGGTAGAGGAGGAGGATGCTGGACGACCCCTAACCCCTGGAACTCTCATCTGATCATATGTAACCTTTGCCAGAGAGCCCAGGCCGTAGCAGACGGTCTTCCTCTTCCCACCGATGACATCAAAGTAAATCCGATTCACATCGTCGGTGGAAAGAGGTTGTGCATCGTCCCCCTCTGCAGCAGGCTGAGACGCCTGTGCCTCAGAAACTCTAGTGGTCATTGCTTCCTGTGAAATAAAAAATTTAATTAGTCTATATAAAATGTCAAAACAAATAAAATATAATTAATACACTTACATTGATTGCTAGGGAGCGACGATCGAAAAAAGACCCATCTTTTTTCTTGTGGGTCTTGCTGAATAACTCCCAACTAGTGGGAGGTCTCTGTAGCTCAGCAGCATGTAAACACAAAATATAATGTTTAGACACATCCAAAAAAATATACTAAATGCCTTTAATAGAAATCTATATAAAAACTACTTACCAAATCACTGGCATGCTGGACAATGGAACGGGATCCAGCAGTGTGCTTCGTGGATCCCGTGCTGGGGCCAGCAACCTCTGAATTGCGATTGCCTCGAGCAATCGCAGCATTCTCATGCCAGTGCTAGGCATCCCAGACTGCTCGCCATGCTGCCCAAATCGGCTCAGGGACATCTGTAGACCTATCAGCCTTCTTTCTCCATTTGTATAGCATGTCCCTGTATAATTTGGAGCAGTAGGCATTCCAGGTCTTCTTGAATTGCTCCTTTGCACCCTCCTCCCAGGTATACCGTTTCTGTAAAAAAAATATATAAGAAGGTTAGAAGGTGAAATCTGTATCCAAAATATCAAATTAAATATACATCTAAACTACTTACTAAAAACTCCCCGTAATAGAATGTTTTCAAATCAGTTTCAATGTGACCCCATATCGTAGAAGGTGACAGTCTTTCTTTAAATTTTTTAGAAATATAAGATGATACCTGATGCGCATCTGGCATGAAACTGTAGGAAAAAATAAAATATATTAGCAAATTCTGTAAGAAAATATATAAGAAGAATAGTTATACCTGTCACCTACGACTGAAAGTTTAATCTGCTGATCACGGGGTGCGGCCATGGTACCTGATTATACACAAAGTTTAAGCAGATAAGCATAATAGGTAATCTTTGCAATGAGACATACATCTAGCAAATGGAAATCTCCACTAATGAAGAAAATGCAAATACATCTAGCAAAGGGATAATCAAGCATCGTATAAAACTGTTCAATACAAGCAGATTGATCTAAATTAACAACTCATCTTAATACAAACTCAGGTTAGTTAATGTTCAATACATCAAACTCATCCTAATCTGATGGAACTAAATTAACATGCAAGTTTTCATCGCTTGAATCCGTTGATACATTGACCTCCTCACTGTTAGATATTTCACCATCATCAATTTCCTCGTCAGAGACATTCTCATCTATAAGTATTTGAGATACTGATTGTATTTCTGAATCAACTGAGTTGATTATAACTTCTTCATTTTGATAAGCATCGGAGTTTTGGCTAGTGATCGTATTTGGCATTTCAATTGTTGACCTAGGCTTCATTTGACATACAGCAAGCCATTCACTAGGGCGTCTTCTCTTAGTTGGGTACTCCAAATAAAATACTTGACCAGCTTGCACTACAAAAATGAAAGGTTCGAACTTGTTGAATCTTTTGCTTGAATTAACCTCAACTAAATTGTATAACCGATGTTTCCTTGTACCCGTCCTTGGTGTTGGATCATACCAAGAACACCTGAATAGTACACATCTTTTGAAAGGCAACGCTGGGTATTCAACTTCGATAATTTCCTCTAGCTTGCCATAATAGTCAAATTCATTATCATTATTGTTTGTTGATCCTTTGACACTGATGTCAGAATTATACGTTTGCATCCCTGAATCACGTTGCCTCACATGAAATCTATATCCATTCACGTAATAACCCGAGTAGACTGTGACAGTACGAAGAGGTCCAAATGCGAGATTTTTAATTCTGTCGTCTTCTACATTTGCAATTCTGTCATCATTGACCTATAATAGTGTTGGGTGAAATTATTAGATTAATAAGTAATCAAGAATTGTAAAAAAAAATTGCATATTAACTCACTTACATATATTTGAAACTAAAATGCAAATTCTTCTTCTATCTTTTGATCTACCTCATTTGCACTTATCGAAGGATTTTGAATGTACAACTGTTCTTGGTATAACCTGAGATATAAGTTTATTTGATATCATACTAGAAATTTGATTATATCAATTGATATTAATTTCATTACAATATGAGATAATACCTTAGGTATGGTTTGACATCTTCACAGTTTAAGAGGATATATGTCCTGGCGGCATGATATTCTCCATCATTTAACCGTCTAGATAGAGTTGAACCCATTGCTCTTCCAGGATACTTGAAGATAGAAAGAATTTCTGGGTCAACTGATGGAATGTCATCTTGATTGCGTAAACACTTTCGATGTCTGGTTTTCACATTTTCAGCAAAGTAATAGGAGCAAAATGAACTTGCTTCTTCAACCAGATATGCATTACATATTGATCCCTCAACTCTTGCTTTATTACGCACATTATTCTTTAATTTTCTAAGAAACCTTTGAAAGGGATACATCCATCTGTATTGTACAGGACCACCAACCTGTGCCTCACTAGGTAAATGAATAGGCAAATGCTCCATTGAATCAAAAAAGCTTGGTGGAAATATTCGCTCAAGCTTACATAGTATTAAAGGAATCTCTGTCTGAAGGCGTAACATATCTGCTGCCGTAACAACTCTGGAAGTCAGATTTTTGAAAAAAAGGCTTAATTCTGTAAGTGCTTGCCAAACATTATTTGGAAGTAATTCTTGGAAAGCTATTGGAATTAATCTTTGCATGAACACATGACAATCATGACTCTTCATTCCAACCATTTTAGATCTATTGGTATCCACACAACGAGACATATTAGAGGCATATCCATCTGGGAATTTTATGTTTTTCAACCAAGAACATAATGCTTGCTTACTTTCTTTGTCCAATGTATAACAAGCCTTGGGATATTTACCAGTTGTTTCATTCTGATGCAACTCAGGCCTGCTAACTAATTGTTTCAATTCTTCACGAGATTTTGTTGTATCTTTTGTTTTCCCATGAACATTTAAGACAGTATTAATGATGTTATCAAAGAAATTTTTCTCAATATGCATCACATCCAAATTATGACGAATGAGTAAATATGTCCAATATGGAAGTTTCCAAAAAATACTTCTTTTCCTCCAACCACATTTGTTGACTCTAACAATATACTTGTTGATATCATCTGATCCATCCTGATATACTGGTAGAAATC
Organism: Boesenbergia rotunda; assembly: GCA_024364735.1. NCBI lineage: Eukaryota > Viridiplantae > Streptophyta > Magnoliopsida > Zingiberales > Zingiberaceae > Boesenbergia > Boesenbergia rotunda. Next base: position 298,146 of record JAGFNQ010000644.1, read on the forward strand.
CATAACTATCAATTTCATTTAACACTTCTTCGCCTAACATCCCAAATGGAGGTAGCTTCCTAACTACTTCATTCCTTTTGAAATATTTCTTATTTCTTCTGAACGGATGATCAAGAGGTAAAAATTTCCGATGATTATCAAACCATGAAATCTTGCCACTGCGTGGCAAAGAAAATGCATCTGACTGACTCATACAATGTGGACATGCTAACTTTCCAGCTCTGCTCCATCCTGATAACATTGAGTAAGCAGGAAAATCACTAATAGTCCATAACAATGCTGCATGCATTAAAAAGTTTGACTTTGTAGCAATGTCATACGTCTCTGAACCTATATTCCATAAATAATTCAGCTCAGCTATCATAGGTTGCAAAAAAACATCTATGTGCCCTTTTGGATTTTGAGGACTTGGAATTAAAACAGTAAGAAACATAAATTCATCTTTCATGCACATCCATGGTGGTAAGTTGTATGGTGTTAAGATAACAGGCCACGATGAATATTGTTGTCCATAACTTCCAAATGGCTGAAATCCATCTGCAGAAAGTCCAAGTCTGACATTACGTGGTTCCATAGCAAAGGAAGAAAATGTTAAATCTAAATGTTTCCATGCAGGGGAATCACAAGGATGACACATAATGTCTCCATCATGTCTATGGTTTTGATGCCAAATCATATGACTCGCTGTTGCTGCTGATGCATACAAACGTTGGAGTCTAGCAGTCAAAGGAAAATAATACATGACTTTGTAAGGAATATTTTTTTTCTTCTTCTGATTTACCATGCGAACATCATGCTTGTAACGGGGACGGTTGCAGATTTTGCATTCTATCAATTCACTATCTTGGTTCCAAAAGATCATGCAATTATTGACACAACAATGTATCTTCTCAACTGGCAAACCCAAGTCTCTGATTAGTTTTTTAGTGTTGTAGAAACTATCAGTCATGCAGTTATCAGTTGGAAGCAACTCTGACATAAGTTGACATATGTCATCATAACATCGTTCTGAGAAATGATGTTCTGCCTTCATATTCAATAATCTTGCAGTAACAGATAATTGAGAATGACCAGAAGGAATACCTTCCCATAATTCGCTTTCACTAGCCTTTAACATGTCATACATTTTCTGAACATCAGGTACTTGTTCTACATTTGGTTGATCAAAAGCATTCATTGCATCGTAAACCATCGATTGCATTGCATCAGCAGGGTTATATGATGTTTCTGGTCCAATTGAGTTCGATGATGATGCAACGGAAGGTCCACCAAATTCATATACATACGGCTCTCCATGACAATACCAGTTGTAATAATCTGGAACAAACCCATACCTGCCGATATGAGTTTTCACTGTATCTTCATCACGGAAAGCTGTATTTCTACATTTGCGTTGATTACATGGACACTTTAACTCTGTGTCATTCAAACACTCAGGATGACACTTTGCAAAGTTAACAAATTCTTCCACTCCAGCAAAAAATTCATCACGGATAAATCCGTTGTCTAACCTATTATACATTCATGCCTTGTTCGGATACATTGTATCTGAATTCAGATAAGACAATTTAATCAAACCACAAATATTATCATCCATGCATATGAAAATATGATATTGACGATATACTACAAAATACATCTAATTAATCAAACATTATATAAATAGTGAATCAATTATTCTAAGCAATCAAAGAATTTATCAGCAAATTAATCTAATTATTTATACAGTTAATCAAACATTAATCAAACAATATCTAATTAATTAATCAATTAATCTAATTAAACAAACAATTAATCATCTAACCACGATAAAAGAAAGGTTTAAAAAAATTAAACAAACAATTAATCATCTAACCTAAAATATATCAAACATAATCAAATTCAATTCTATTAATTCAAACAATTAGTTAATTAATCAAATTAATTTAATTAATCTAAAACATTGAATTAATCTAATTAAAATTAATTAATTATTTTCATTAATTGAACCCTATAGACACGGCAGCCGGCGAGCGGCCGCGGCAGGCGGCGCGCGGCCGCGGCAGGCGGCGCCAAGCCGCGGCAGGCGGCGCCAAGTCGCAGCAGGCGGCGCCGACTGCAATGCCCCGCGACCGGCCGCGCGAGGACCCGGGAGGCCGCCGGAGGACGCCGGAGCTAGCGTACCTGGGATCGGAGGAGGTTCGCCGGAGGAGTATCGATGGAGGAGAATCGGACCGTCGCTAGGGTTTGCGTCTCCGCGGGGAAGGGTCGGTCGCCCTTTTTTTTAGAAATTTTGCGACGGACAACTTGCCCGTCGCAAATCAGCGACAGCGTTGACCAATCCGTCGCTATCGTGAGGCGGTTTGACCCGTCGCTTATAATTAGCGACGGATATTTTATATTATCCGTCGCACTAGCGACGGACGTTGACCAAGTCCGTCGCTATAGTCAGGTTCTTGACTTGGCGCGAATATTTGGCGACGGATACTATAAATCCGGACTATTAAATAAGTCCGTCGCAATTACATAATATTTTTGTAGTGTTAGTGAATAATTCTTTTTATTGTCTTAAAAGTTAATATTCATTATACATGCATGATTGGGCATCGAATAGATCTCCATCGTACATTTACAAAAACAGGATCATGATCTTGAATCACTCAATCACAGCCGTCCAAATCTCCAACCGTTAAACGGATGGTCGCGCCCGGCGCAGGCGGCCACCCCACGTATCCTCCACGCCGGCCTCCGTCACGGCGGACCGCCGGCAGAGCCATTCGAGCTGCGAGTCCCAGTTCCCGAACGCCGTCACGCCTCCCTCTCGCCTCCGATCGCGGCCCTCGCGGAAGGCGGGGGCGGCGCCGACGGCGGCGGCCCAGCGGTCCCCGGAGAGGGAGAGGTCGTAGTTGCGGCGGCGGATGGAGTCGGAGAGAACCTCGTAGGCCTCCCGCGCCTGCATGAAGCGCTCGGCGTAGCGGCGCTGGTCGGCGGCGGAGCGGCAGGAGTCGGGGTGCCAGCGGAGGGCCTGGCGGCGGTAGGCGGCGCGGATTTCATCCGGTCCGGCGGTGTGGGGTATAGAGAGAAGTTCATACATAGTGTGGGGGGGTACGGCGACGGCGGCGACGTTGAATCTGAACCGAGGGGCTCTTGTTCTTGCAGTGGCGGTGATGGAGGTGGGGGAGATGGGAGAGGTGGGAGAAGAGAGAGCAAACATGATTAATTGCTTCTCGATCTATTGAAGAATTGAGTAGATGAAGTGGGAATTGCTAGGTATGTGGGACTTGAGAGGAGATTTATAGAGTTTCCCAGCAAGGAGGGCAAAGATACAATAAATTGTGTGGTCTGAATTTATTTAATAGACGAATTAAAAAGGCACCTAAATTATTAAAATAAAAATTAAACAGATAATAGAAATTAAAAGACTTGTAGACCCACTAATTAGTTGATTGATTTTAAAGAAGTTGGGAAGTGATTAATTCATCAATTAAGGTGGCATAAAAAGAAAGAGATACCAAATATCTTAGGGTTCACGTCTTATTTGGAAGAATTTTTTTTTACAAAATACGTCTTAGCTTGGAATCAAACTGTAAATATCTGAGATAATAATTAGTCGCCCTACCACTGCACTATTGTCCCGAAAAACTTTTGATGGGGCTCTATGCAACAATTTAGAATTTACTAATCGAGGTTATGTGTTATCCTTAGGCAATTAAATTGTTTTATTGTGAATATTATATCCGTATTTAAATTATTTGAAACCTTAATCAATTAGACAACGAATTGTTGTTGTAAATGACATCCTATAATAAATGTAGGATACAAAGTCTTTGAAATTTCATATCCTGCCAACTACGATCGGGTGGTCCGGAAGAATTCTATTGGCCAAAGAAAAGAGACCAAAAAAAAAAATCGATAAATCCAACGTTGTACGGAACACATGATATTTTCCACGCGCAACAAAAGTAGATGGTTGCCAAGTTGTATACCTCAAAGTCAACTAAAACCTTATTCAATTTTTCTCCATAAAAATACAAAAAAAAAAAAAAATCTACTGTTTGGCAAATGAGAATGCATTCAATTCTTTAGGAAATGTAAAAACAAACTAATTTATATATGATCCTGGCCTTTTCTACGGGTAGTTTCACAGGCCGGGCCCGCCAGCTAACTTGGCATCATGAAGGTTTAGTAGACAGATCAGCGAAGGTATTCCCGGGTAAACGCCCGAACCCAGGAGCCCCTAGGGACAGTGTTTTGCTGCCCGCGAGAGGAGTCGGTCGAGCCGACCCTCAGCCCTTCATCCAATCGGATGTGCGGTCGCCCGCACTCCCAAACCATTCTCTGGTCGCCCGCACTCCCAAACCATTCCCTGACCTAGACCTAGGTTGAGCGCCGCAACCGGACGCGGGACGATCCCCACCCTAATCTCATCTCCAGAGTTGGATACTTACGGGAATCAGACAAACATCACTCAATCGACCCCTAACTCAGGGCGTACCCTGCGCCTCCACTCTACCAGTCGGACGCATGGCTGCCCACGCTCCCTGGCCACCACCCGACTTGGGCCCTAGCACTCGGGCCCACCAATTGGCTCTCGACGTACGGGCTCCCTCGCCTCTACTTCCCTTATATCATCATATTCAGGGTACGACCCAGCTAACGGGGTTCTGACCACCTTGTTCGTTTCTGACACTTCTCGTGCTCAGCCTGCCAACTCAGTACTCTCGTACTACTCGAGCACCCCGCGCCATGCCGCGCCACCCCTAAGTGCTCCCTACGAGCTGATTATCACACCGTTGTCTCGTCAGTACGGATAAGGGTTGTCAGCTCCCCCGGCTACATAAACTCCGCACTCCCCCTACGACAGGTACGTGCACGCGCGCAAAAGCTTTCTTGCCTCTTGCTTCATCTCAATACTGCTTCACTATCATTCCTGCAGATACTGACTTGACTGTCGAAGTGTCTGACCGGGGAAATCCCCGGCGGGTTCACTAACAGTCGCTGTTTTGCAGAGCCACGTCGGAGAGCAGCCAGTTCGCAGCCACCTCATCAGCTCGCGCCATCCGGGGCACCGTCCGACCCGACGGATCGCCACCTCGCTACGCGACAGGATCAATATAATAGATTTAATATACCTAATTTTAATGGATGTCGATCTCAACAACAACAACAACAACAACAACAACCACAATAATTTAAAAAAATTAAAATATGACCAACTTGAAAAAAAGGGAAATGATGTGTAATTTGTCAAATGCTTAATTAATGGATAATGTGAAATTAGTTCACCCAATATATCTGTGGCTAAGTTTATCCCATCAATTTAATAAACTGCAATAGTTGAAAGGATGATAGACACCATGGAAGACTCAACTAAGCAAAAAAGATTGCGACAATGAAAGGCTAGATCTCAAAAGAACCAAAAGATTTATTTTGATTGACTTTACTTGTTTTCATATCAATCGAATTGAATTCAACGATATACGTGTGAATTGTGAAAAATATATTGTATTAATTTTGATTTGCAAACCATTCTTAATAGTGGTAGTTTTATGCTAAAAATTTCCATGACTAAGAGGGCCATTATTTTCTCAACTTGTATCTCTGTCATATCTTACCACTTACTTCAAGTCGTGACCAAGAGTCGCGACCTCTTTTCCTAGTTTGGTTGAACATCTCCGAAGGGCTGCTAAATAAGTTTAAGCCGATATCGTGTTTGCCCTAGACCACTAAGCTACCTAGAAAGGTTATCTCATATAATCACATTCATTTGTGGACTTCCGCATCACCCAGCTTCATCGATCCAATCCTCTGTTAGGACTTTGCGAGCTAGATGAGGATGCAGCGGAATCTTGACGCAAAGACACACCACAACAAACACACAAGCTAACACAGCGGAATCTTCGCACGTACGCATAGTCGCGAGGAGCATTGAGGAGCTTTAATTTATGTTCCACGTGACGTTTTACGGAGATAGTGTCGAACACTAGCCTTGAGTAAACCAATCAATTTGCTTCATCTGAAAGCAACCTCCCGGAAGATCCGATGGTCGTAAATCGACTATGTCAAATACCGAGGAGATACAAGTCAGATACCAACAAGAAATACATGAAAATTAAAAATCATGAGGTTATAAGATGAAAAATATCTCTATTGTTTCGAGTTCAACAATAATTTCATGAGGACTTAGGCGCAAAGTGGACAATATCATATTATTATAGAAATATGTGAATTTCATTAGTCAACAAATAGTATCAGAGTCATGATCAACATGGAGTCGTGTGGTGAACTTTAACAAAGGAGATGGTGGGGGCTCACAATAAAAATTTATGACAAGCTCTCGAGGCAGGTGATGATCTAGGTATGAGAATTATTGAGATTATAATCAAAATTTCATATTAAAAATACTTGAAAAAGATCATGTAGAAATAAGATGGAAGATATTTTCATTTATCAAAGATCTTTGGGTAGAGTTCAAAAACTAAATCTATGAGAATATAGGTCCAAAGTAGAGAATATCATACTGTTATTAAAATATATAAATTCCATTAGTCAATAGTGAAAGAGTTGTAAGAAACTTAAGCTCCAAAAGGTATCTAACAAGAAGAATGACAATGAGAATATAGTTAGAATTAGACCTTGGGCGTAGTCGTCTTAGGAGACCGTGAATCAAATAAAATCTCAAAATTGTATCTACGGTGTCAATTTTGATTAAGTTTTTGTTGCACATTTAAATGACGAGCACGAGATAGATGAAATGATCGATCAACCCCTTTGCTCCCAAGATTCTAACATCAATATATAAATATTTCTATCTACCTTTCATAAACTATCTTCTTCTCTTTTATTAGTTAACTCTAGTTTCCAATGACGTATAGTGTAGGTCTTCTTCCACAAATTCTCTTTAAAAATTATTATATTAAACTCTGAATCACATAAGTTATTATTCTTAATTAATATATTAGATAAATATTCATTAGTATAACTAACCACTGGTTCACGCATATTAGAATAAGGGAGTGTTTGGGAGAGCTTCTGTTAGTTGCTTTTTAGATTCTGGCTACACAGAAGCACTTTTGAGTGTTTGTGAATACCAGATTCTGCTTTAACTTCTATAACTTTTAGCCAAAAGCTGGAAGCAAGAATTTGATAATTCTATCTGCTTCTGCTTTTCTATTTATGATATAACATTGAAATAATATAACATTTTACCTTATTACCCTTGACTTAATTTTATCTCTCACCTCATTCATTCACGTCGCTTCCCAAATCGGCGGAGGCGAAGGTGATTTTTATATTTTTATATTTTTATATTTTTAAATAAAATTTTATATTTTTATATAATTTATATTTTCAGAATTATATATATATTATATTTATATAAATTATATAATGTTTATTTTTTATTAATTTTATATATTTTTTATAAATTATATTATTTTCAGAATTTATTTTTTATATAAATTATATTTTATTGATAGTATCGAAATTATATTTAAATAATTAAAAAATGATTAATTTATATAGTTTAAGGATATTATTGTCATTTAATTAAAAATTAAGCTTGGAAGTACTTATTCTCCCAAACACTCAAACTTTATCTTGTATCAGCTTTTGGCTTCTATTTCCAAACACTGTCTACTTTAGCTTCTTACTAACTTCAAGATAATCACTACAAGAATCACTTTTCAAGAAGCAAAAGCTCTCCCAAACACTCCCTAAATTTATCCAAAAATATGGAGGAAGTTCAACTTTTTTTAAAAAAAATATTTTAAATTGTTAATTATTATTAATTTATTATTTGTTGATATCAACTATTCAATTTTTGACAATTAATTTTAGAGGCAACCGATATGGTACTATAAAAATTTTCTTTGAATTGAGAATCACTTGAAATGGTGATTCATCCACCTAGTATTCTTACTTTAATTACCTATTAAAAAAATTATTCATTAATTTACTAAAAATGATAGTTTATTCTTAGATACCTAAAAAATTAAAAAAATATTCTACCATTACATCATTACAACTTAACATAGATGAAGTCATCCCGAGGCTATGGTACAACAGTCGCATGAATAATCATCATCCCAAGCATTTGTAGTTTGATCCCCAATTGTGGTATATTTTGTATAAATTTTTCTTCTAAAAGGGACGTAAATCTTGGAACGCTGAACTTCTGGACTGTTTGCCAAGAGCGCTTCCCAATTTACACTACTTCATCATTTGCTCCCGGGGTTATGGTGCAGTGGCAGAGTGACTAGTCATCATCCCAGGTATCCATAATTCGATCCCTAATTACGCTTATTTTATAGATTTTTTTTCCAAATGAGATACGAATCATGGGACGCTAAACTTTTGGACCTCCCGTCGTTAACACTTTTCAATTTATTTGGATGACCGATGAAAATTTTTATGGATCCAGCTATTTGTCTAAGACCTATTACTTTGTTAAATTTTTTTAAAGCCGAACATAGAAGAAGTCTTATTTATACATCGCATGTGTCACTTGTACTTCCTAAAAGGAAACTTTAATCAATTTGAATTTTAGCAATATAAAGTAAACTAAAACGTTATATTCTATCATTTTCAAACTATTTTAAGGCCATAAACTACTTGCCAATTTTTTATCATTCTTGGTCATTTGTGGTCCAAACTTCTACTGAGATTTATGAAAACTGTTTTACAAAGACGTTGAAGTAGTCAATCGACGACTTTGTTTATGCCTTGAGTATCGTTTTAAGACTATGATTAATTAAACTTTCACATGGTTACCGAGTTCATAGTTTACTAATTGAGTCCCATGGAGTGAATTGATAATGAGTGAATTGATAATTAGTGTTTTGGTGTTTTTATCATGAGATTTGAGGGTTAAAATATATATGATAAAGTTAGTATATTCGTCTTTTTTCACACACTAGCCACAATATCCAGATAAATAATCTCCATAATTTAACTCCTCCGTATAAATCGTCTTTTACCATTATAATTTATCAATTGAGGTCATATGTTATGCATATGCAATTAAAAAAATTTTATTGTCAATATTATATCTGTATTTAAATTATTTTAATTCTTAATTAATCAGACAACGAAATGTTTAGTTGAAAAGGTGATCGTAATAAATGCACAATACAAGTCTTGAAATTTCTTATACTATTAATTATGATTGTGGTTCGGATAAATTCTATTGGACAAAGAAAAGAGCCAAAAAAGAAATATAAAATAACAATGGAAATTATTTTTAGTGGAATTACTATTTTGCTGAATTCAACGTTGTACGGAACACTTTTATTTCCCACACTCAGCCAAAGTAGATGGCAAGTTAACAATTCAATTTTTATCAATAATAATAATAACCATAATTTATACTAATTGATGTATCAACCAAATGGGAACGCAATCGATCCTTTAACGGTTCCTTTATATATATATATATATATATATATATATATATATATATATATATATATATATATATATATATACGGAAATGATATAATGCGTCCAAAACAGTACGCGCTCATGTTCGACCGCGTGTTTTTTTTAATTAATATTTCCTGTGTTAATTAGTTTTATTAATTTCTAATTTTTTTTCCTCGTTCCTCTCGCTCGTCTTCTTCCTTGGCACGACAGCGGGCGGCGGGCGGTGGGTAGCGCACGTCTTCCTTAGAGCGAGAGCGGGCGGCGCGACAGCGGGCGACGTTCGTCTTCCTTGGCGCGACAGCGGGCGGCGCGACAGGCTGCCGTCGCCGCCTCCAGCCATCGTCGCACGCTGTCGCGCCAAGGAAGACGAAAGCCGCCCGCTGTCGCGCCAAGGAAGAAGACGAGCGAGGAGAAAGAGGAAAATTTTTTTAGAAATTAATAAAACTAATTAACACAGGAAATGTTAATTAAAAAAAACACGCGGTCGCACATGAGCACGTACTGTTTGGGGAGCATTATATCATCTTTTATATATATATATATATATATATATATATATATATATATATATATATATATAATAAGTATATTATTATTAAACATAATTCATTATCTCCTGAAAATTGATATTACATTAAAATTATCATACATTCATCATCTATACTAGCACAGAGGTATAATTGTCCCCTCTAGACATTTATGAGGTCGGGACCAGGGAGTCACTAAGATGACGGTTCCACCTTTTTACAACTAGAGGTGCAATTAAAAAAATCTAACAAAATTATTGTGCTCGTCCTCCTATACACTAGTTATAACATCGAATTAGTTGTTCCCATAATTTATCTTTTATCACTAGAGACGTAATCGATCTTTAAGAAATTATGGAATATATTCTTTTCCTAAAATATCTATATCCCAAAAATATATCATATTTTTTATTAGTTCAACTCTAATTTTCAAATGAAGCATAGTGTAGGGCCTTCTTCCCCATGTTGTTAGGACATACATTGAGTTAGAGGAAATTTGATAATTGTAGCAGAAACTCAAATACCATGAAAACTTCTTCTATTTTAATTGATATTTATCGTTTTGAGATGACTAATATAAGAATTCACTCCTCACACTCACACTCACACTCGCACTCGTACTCATGCTCACAATTCCACCACAAATATCTTTTAATTTCTACGGGATAGACGGATAATTAGTATATGAATATTATCGTCATGAGGTCTGGGAGTCAAAACCTAACAAAGTCAGTGTGTCCGTCCTCCCCACACATTAGCTACAACATCCGGGTTAATAGCATCCGTAATTTACCTCCTCCGTGTTGACCCTCAGACGAGTTGGCGATGATGTTGGGGGCGAGCGAATAATCTTTTGCCACTACTATGAATATCTCTTTTTCGAAAAATACATTCCAATCGATTGTTACGTCAGCTTGACTATTCAAAATCTATAGAATTTCTCTTTTTCATTTGACTAATCGATTGATTAGTCATACCAATCAATTATCAGTTTCTAATTGATTAACTCAATCGATCCTGAAGTTTTCTATTTTTCATGAAGGCACTCCTCAATCGATTGACCTAATTAAGCCTTATTGATTGACCAATCAATTTTGATCATCAATATGCTTTCGCGAAAAAACTCTTAGTCGATTAGCCTAATCAATTAGCTTCGGCACAATTGATTGAATAATGGATTCCAACCCTCACTATGCTCTTGCAAAAACAAAAAAGATCCAAATCTATTAACCTAATCGATTCATTTAGTCTCAATCGATTGCTTTAATCGATTCTATGACCTTCTTTCTCTGTGAAAAAACTCTCAATTGATTACTCTAAACAATTACTTTGGGTCAATCGATTACCCTAACAGATTGCCCAATCCTAATACCCGGAATCCAAGTTTATGGGTTCTTTGCCCAACCTTAAACTCATTCGTGACTTGTTGTGACTTTTGATCACCAAGTATCTAGTCCTCATTTAACCTATTTGGAATTTTTCATTGTCTAGTCCCGCTAAGACTTCGATTGCTTAGCTCCCAATTGAGACTTCTAGCGCCTAGCTCTGCTAGGACTTTAATTGTTTAGTTCCCAATTAGGTCTTCCACCGCATAGTCTCGCTAGAATTTCCATTTGCCTAATTCCCAACTAGATATTTTCATTACCTAACCTTTAGTTAGGACCTTTCCAAGTAAGTATTTGGTTCTCCTTTGACCTATTTGACTTTTCTGTCACACATTTGCAAACATCGAAACTCAAGCCTAAGTCAATCAGAACTTAGTCAATGATCAACCTAGACCCGAGGACTATTGTACCAACAATCTCTCCCTTTTTAATATTTGGTAATATAATTAAGTTAGGTTAACCCATATTAGCCAACTCTTTACTTCTCATATCAAAACATGAATGAGAATTTTCTAATATAAACTATGAATGAAGATTTCCTAACATAAACCCTAATATTAATGTGGTTGTCACTATCGTGATCTGTTGATTGATCCTCTATCTCTCTGTCGATTGATCTTCTCTTAATGAAACGTGACAGCTCGCACATGGGAAGGTTCTTTCCTCCCCCTATATAAACCCCATTTTAGCTTCAAAGAAGGGATCGCTGCCATTTGCAACCACACCATTACATTGAGAGCTCTGTTTCGGTTCGACCTCCCAAGCTACAGCTGACCGAGTCGGCTTGGTTAGACCGAGTCATTCGGGGGAAGAACCGATCTTCGCTTGTCGACAGGATCAAATTTGGCGCCGTCTGTGGGAAATCATTGCCTGATCGAAAGCCGAAGATGAGTGAATCCAACCGGGTGACTGTTACTCTTTCACAGGAAGACTTGGATCTGCTAATAGAAGCCAGAGCCAGGAAATTGGCAGAGGCACAGGCACAGCAAGCGACCGCTCGACCTCCTCAGTCGGGCCCGGCTGAGCAGACTGCTCGGATGGGCACCGAAGGAGAGGCTCGACAGGATGAAAGTCCTCACTTTCACCGGGCACTATTTGGACCGGCCGAAGGAGCAGGACGATCAGACCCCCACGAAGCTACATCCAGTCGTACCCGAGCTGACAAGGGGAAGGCTCCCCTTGCGCCAAACCCGACTGAGCATACCGGATTCCCCTTCTCCAGCCAAGTCATGAATGAGCCACTGCCCAAGCATTTCAGACCCCCATCCGTGGCTAAATACGGAGGGGCCGCTGATCCTGAAGAACATTTGATGAAGTTCGAGAACGCTTCAATGCTGCATCAATACTCTGACGGAGTAAAGTGCCGAGCCTTTCTGACCACTCTGTCGGGATCGGCTCAAAGATAGTTTGACAGACTCCCAGAGGAATATGTAAAAGAATTTTCTGACTTTAGAAGATTGTTCCTCCAACATTTCGCGAGCAGTAAGAGACATCACAAAACCAGCCTCAATCTGTTTACTCTAAAGCAGGGCTCCAAAGAGCCCCTCAAAGCATACATCAAAAGGTTTAATCATGTCGCACTGGATGTACCCACTGCCACTTCCGAGGTGCTAATCAGCGCCTTTGCGCAAGGCTTGCAGGAGGGCGAGTTCTTCAGATCCTTAATCCGAAAACCTCCGAAGGACTTTGAGAGTCTGCTGGGTAAAGCCAGTAAATACGTGGATGTAGAAGAAGCACAGGCCGCTAGGCGTCCAGAGGTCAGACCAGCACCGGAGGTCCCCCAGCATCATCAGAGAAATACACCTCCCGGAGGACCTCTCAGGAGTCCCAGAGCTATGGGACACCGACAAGGAACCGAAAGAGGAATAGTGCAACAAGTGGCTCAGGGTCGTTTCCCGTCCAGATGGCAGCCCTACTGCTCTTTTCATAACAGCCACACCCATGATCTGCAAGACTGCTGGCAGGCCGGCCGGGGTAGAGGCCGGGCTGGCCGAGGTAGCCCGAGAGGGGCCCCGCAGGGAGGTGGTCGAGGCCGAGGAAGAACATCGTCTAACCAGCCCAAGCCTCGGGATCGACCCGCTGCCCTTGCAGCCAGGTGGTTTTTTTTTTTATTTTACCATTATTTTTATTCCATAATTCTAAAATTAGATTTCATGTGCTCATCTGAGTTTCGAAGAATCTATTTATTTTAAATCTTATTAAATTTTCTTAAAATTATATATATATCTGAAAATTTTAAACTATTAGAATTTTGATCAGCAGGATTTTTTTTCTTTCTAAATAAAAAATTTTGGTTTTGGAAATAAACTTAATATTGTATTTCCTATAAATAATATTCATATTCTTGCTGTCTTTGTGAATAATTCTTTTTTTGGTCTTAAAAGTTAATATTCATTATACATGCATGATTGGGCATCGAATAGATCTCCATCGTACATTTACAAAAACACGATCATGATCTTGAATCACTCAATCACAGCCGTCCAAATCTCCAACCGTTAAACGGATGGTCGCGCCCGGCGCAGGCGGCCACCCCACGTATCCTCCCCGCCGGCCTCCGTCAGGGCGGATCGCCGGCAGAGCCATTCGAGCTGAGAGTCCCAGTTCCCGAACGCCGTCACGCCTCCCTCTCGCCTCCGATCGCGGCCCTCGCGGAAGGCGGGGGCGGCGCCGACGGCGACGGCCCAGCGGTCCCCGGAGAGGGAGAGGTCGTAGTTGCGGCGGCGGATGGAGTCGGAGAGAACCTCGTAGGCCTCCCGCGCCTGCATGAAGCGCTCCGGCGCTGGTCGGCGGCGGAGTGGCAGGCGTCAGGGTGCCAGCGGAGTGCCTGGCGGCGGTAGGCGGCGCGGATCTCTTCGGATCCGGCGGTGTGGGGTATAGAGAGAAGTTCATACATAGTGTAAGGGGGTACGGCGACGGCGGTGACGTTGAGCCTGAACCGAGGAGCTCTAGTTCTTGTAGTGGTGATGATGGAGGTGGGGGAGATGGGAGAGGTTGGAGAAGAGAGAGCAAACATGATTAATTGCTTCTAGATCTATTGAAGAATTGAGTTGATGAAGTGGGAATTGCTAGCAAGGTGGGACTTGGGAGGAGATTTATAGAGTTTCCGGGCAAGAAGGGCAAAGATACATAAATTGTGGTCTGAATTTATTTAATAGACGATAATTAAAAAGGTACATAAATTATTAAAATAAAAATTAAATAGATAAGAGAAATTACCCACTAATTAGTTGATTGATTTTAAATTAGTTGAGAAGTGATTAATTCATCAATTAAGATGGCATAAAAAAACGATTTGTTCGCTCAGCTCTACCAACAAATCAGCTCTACCAATCCGTTCAAGAACTAATAAAAAGTACAAAATACATGCGGTCAATTGTAGACTTTATTTATGCTTGAGTTTCATTTTAAGATCGTCGTTAATTAAACTTCCATGCAACAATTTAAACAATTTAAATGATTAACCATGTTTTTCCAACGTCGGACAACTGATTCGATTCCATACACGAACAGAGGGCCATTATTTTCTCAACTTGTTTCTTTGTCATATTTTATCACTCACTTCAAGTCGTGACCAAGAGTCGCTACCTCTTTTCCTAGTTTGGTCGAACATCTCCGAAGGGCTGCTAAATAAGTTTAAATCGTTATCGTGTTTGTCCTAGACCACCAAACTACTTAGAAAGGTCATCTCATCTAATCACATTCATTTGTGGGCTTCCACATCACCCCGCTTCATCGATCTAATCCTCTGTTAGGACCTTGCGAGCTGTTGGATATGGTGTGAATGGAAAGAGAGGAAAGATGCTCCATTATGAATGAGACTTTAGTCCCACATTGGAAATTTCTAGTGAATGAACAAGGAGATGGAGAATAAAGAGATTCCATTGTGAATGAAACATTAGTCCCGCATTGGATGTTTTAAGGCATAATTGTTGGATTATATTATTTTATAAGTATGTTAGTTGTGAACAAATACAAGGGGAGAGACTCTCTCTCACGTGTGGGTGCTCAGGGGGTGCAAATATAGGGCCTAGATTTGTATTGAACTCAGTGAACTCGTGTGTGTGCACGACCTGCACGCGTGGAATGCCCGACTGGTCAGGGCAAAATTTGTCCAAGCGGATAAATCAATGTTTTGCCAAATTTGTTGCTCAAATGTAACTGATTCATTAACTATTCATTAACTATTGATTCATTAAGTATCGAAAAGTAACTTCTTATGCCCTAAGCCCCTTTTAAAAAACTCAGAATCAGGTCGTTACTCCACTTTTTCGTTGCCACCAATTGATTGACATAACACACTAATCAATTGCTGACTATTGATTTACCGTCGAATGATCACTAACTCCATATCAACAGTTGAGATTATTTTAATTTTGAATCTCAATCAATTAGTTGGAGATACCAATCAATTGATAGTGTCAAATTGATCGGCCAATTGATTTGACAGACTTTTGTTCGCTCGACAAAGCACTTCTAGTCGATTGGTCCAATCGATTGGAAATGCTTAATCGATCTACCAATCGATTAGGTAAGGTTCTATTCGATTGAGAAAATATGTCAATCAATTGGTCCAATTGAATGATAATGCCAAATCAATTTGGCAAACTTTTATTCAATTGAGAAAATATGTCAATTGATTGGTTTAATCGATTGGCAACCCTCAGTCGAACAAACTAATAGATTTGACCAATTTCTATCGCTCTGAATTGTGCTTCAATCGATTGGCACAACTAATACAACTTGCCAATCGATTTTGTCAATCAATTGATGTTGCAAAACCTAGAATTTGTATTTCGAGTTTAGGGTTTTGGTTTTCCAATCGATTGGTGATTGGTGTAGCTCACCAATAGATTGGTGAACCTTAAAATAGGGTTTTCCATCCCTAAGTCCTCATACACATAAATCTCTTACATGTACCAATCAATCCCAATTATGTAATGCTAGATGTACCTCTCGTTCTTTGGAATTTGTACCTAGCGCTTCCTCATGTCTTAGTCATAATCTACCTTTGCATCCGATCTTGAGATATACTCTGGTTTCTATCTTTTGGCAAGAATTTGATCCTTGACCTTCTTAGTCATTCCTTATCTTGCATCTAATTTTCCAACCTGTATTGACTTATTCTTGCGAAGAATCCCACATTCAACCTTTTTGGATTTTTTTTTATCATGCACATTTGTAACTCTTGTTAGATCTAACGTACTAAGCTAAATTTAAATAATTATCAATCATTGAAAATTTTGTTCTAGAAAATGATTACACAAACATCCTTCTCTGTGTTAAACTGGGAAGAAAAGGTGGGTTGTAAAAAGAGAGACCAAGGTTTGCCCTTCTCCATAGTTGAATGAGAGTTGAGGTACCATGGACCCGACCCGACTCTACCCATGGATCTGATCTACACCCATAAAATTAGAGGTAGACTCGATTGAGCAGACCATTCCGACATAACACAATTTTCTTACACTTTTTCTATGTAAGGAAAGTGATATCAAAATCATACATGTAACAAAATTCATTTATCATTAGTATATCTCGATAAATTATTGAGTTAATTGTTGGTGGAATCAACTCTTGGTCAAGATGGATAAAGTTTACTAAGCTTGAGTTGACCTGAGTTGGGGTTTTGATGTTTGATTAATATATTAGTTGATCAAGTGAGACGTCAAGTAGATTAAGGTTGATCGGATACTTGATAGTCGATCAATATGTTAAGTTGGTTGAATAAAAAGTTATGTCAAATTGACCAGATACTTAACAAGATATGAAAAGTCCAAGTGGGTCATGGTTGACCGGCCACTTGATGATCTGAAATCCAACAAGGAGTTGGAACGAGATGAAAAGTCCAAGTGGGTCATAGTTGACTGAATACTTGGTGGTTGAAAGTTCAACAAGCAGTTGGCATGAGGCGTAAAATCCTGACAGAACAAGTTTGACTAGATGTCATACAACGAGAACATCCCAACTAGTCAAGGTTGATCAAATATTTGGTAATGAAAAGTCTTGGCAGGTCAAGGTTGATCAGATATCGGATAAAAAAAGTCATGGTAGGTTGATGTTAACCGGATAACGAAAAAGATGAGAATTAGACTTTGATAAGGCTAAAATATGAGTATTAATTAATTGATAGGGTATATCAATTGACTAATAGATGTAAAATATAAAAAATAGAGTTGCAACAGAAACTGTGAACAATATTTTACCACAGGGTTTTGCTATAGCAAAGTGGACTGATGGGCACCGTAGTAGCGTATAAAAGCTTCAAAATTCGACTACTTGCAATAAGTAAATTTATGGAGAGTATCAATCGACTGATACCACTGTTTGGGTGAATAGTTAGTTTAGAACTCATTTGTGGGATTCAATTGATGCTGAGGTGGATAGAGCTGTTGAATTGATAGGTCAAAGTAATATTTGAATCTATAGTAGATCAATCAAATGACAGGTAAGATCAATAAAAAATGATTAACGAGGTTTTTTCAACCAACCTCGGGCGATCGACCCGACAACACGGAAGTTTCTCACCGGCCGCCAGGGTAAATCGGGAAGCTCTCGCATTGTGCGGTCTAGAAGCCCAGCGTCCCAGGGTTCACGCCCCATTTGGAGGAAAAATTTCTACAAATACGCCGTAGTCGGGGATCGAACCGCAGATTCCAGCGTCCCAGGGTTCGTGACAGGAAAGATCAATAGATTGATAGGTAGGTGGAAATTAGTTCAGATTTGAAGGCTATGAATGAAGGGTCTCGTGCAAATTATCAAAGCATGCTCATAGAGGTTTTGAGGACGAAGTTGTTAGAATATTCTCCACTTTGGGCTCTATCCAAAAGTCATATTCCAATAGAGATATCTTTCATCTTTTAAATCTATAATTTTTTCATATATTTTTAATATGGGACTTTGATTATATTTTCAACAGAAATGTTAGTGTATTTCTACACTAATAAGAGGCATTCTAAAGTAACCAACACCGATCAAAAGCGAGATTCTTATAAAATTATTACTTTCTTTATATTTGCTTTTGTGCATTTATTTTCTTGTTGTATTACTTGTGAATGTCAGGATTAAAATCAAAGTTCAATATTGGAAATACATGAAAATTAAAAATCATGAGGTTATAAGATGAAAAATATCTCTATTGATATGAGACTTTTTGGGTAGAGTTTAACAATAATTTCATGATCGCTTAGGCTTAAAGTGGACAATATCATATTATTGTAGAAATATGTGAATTTCATTAGTCAACAAAGAGTATCAGAGTGATGATCAAGGTCAAGTCGTGTGGGAACCTTAACAAAGGAGATGGTGTGGCTCCCAATAAAAATCTATGATAAGTTCTCGTGGCAGGTGATGCTCTAGATATGAGGATTATTGAGATTACAATCAACGTTACATATTAAAAATACTTGAAAAAGATCATGTAGTTATAAGATAGAAGATATTTCCATTTATAAAAGACCTTTTGGCTAGAATTCAAAAATTAAATCTACGAGAGCTTAGTCCAAAGTGGACAATATTATACTGATATGGAAATATAAAAATTCCATTGGTAAATAATGAAAGAGTTGTAAGAAACTTCAGCTCCAGAAGGTATTTGAGAAGAAGGATAATGAAAATAATCATTAGGATTAGACCCGAAAAGTTAAGGATTAGTAATCCCTTTTATAAATCGAATGGATTCAGTCCTATACATACACGAGGAAGGTAATCAAAAAAGAAAGAAGATGAGTCCTTTCTTTTAGCACTTGGGCGTAGTCATCTTAGGAGAGTGAATCAAATAAAATCTCAAACTTACATCTACGGTGTCAATTTTGATTAAGTTTTTGTTGCAAATTTAAATGACGAGCATGGATAGATGAAGTGATCGATAAACCCCTTAGCTCCCAAGCTTCTAACATCAATATATAAATATTTCTATCTACCTTTCCTAAAATATCTTCTTCTCTTTTATTAGTTCCCGTCCAATTTTCATTTTTTTTTTTTTTGCGTTATCTTTATTTTATTTAATTTGTATTTATATAAAATACTTTAATACTTTATATATATATATATATATATATATATATATAATATATATATATATATATATATATATATATATATATATATATATATAGTATAGTGAATATAGCGTAAGGAGATATAGGATTCTGCCTGTTCATGTAGTGATTGGTCCAGCAAAAAGATGTAAAAAAACTTTAGTTTCCAAATGACATATAGTGTAGGCCTTCTTTCACAAATTTCTCTTTAAAAATTATTGTATTAAATTTTGAATCACGTAAGTTATTATTCTTAATTAATATATTAGATAAATTTTCATTAGTATAACTAACCAATATTGGTTCACGCATATTAGAATAAATTTATTCAAAAATAAGGAGGATGTTCTATTTTTTTTAATTATTTTTAATTGTTAATTATTATTAATTTATTATTGGTTGATAACAAATATTCAATTTTTGACGATTAATTTTATGAAAATTCAATTTTTTTTTAAATTTTTGACGATTAATTGTTAATTATTAATAATTTATTATTGGTTGATATCAAATATAAATTATGAAAATTTCCTATCAGAATTGATAATCACTTGAAGTGGTGATTCATCCACCTAGTATTCTTGGTTAATTACCTATTGAAAAATTATTCATTAATTTACTAAAAATGGTATTTTATTATTAAATACCTAAAAAATAAAAAAAACTACCATTACATCATTGCCCCCCAAACAAAGAAGAAGTCACGCCCGAGGCTATGGTACAACAGTAACGTGATTAATCATCATCCTAAATATTTATAATTTGATCCCCAATTATGATGTATTTTATAATAATTTTTTTCTCCAAATGGGACGTGAATCTTGGGACGTCGAACTTTTGGACCGTACATCGCGAGCATATATCGATTTACGCTAGTTCTTTATTTACTCCCGGGGTTATGGTGCAGTGGCAAGACAACTGGTCATCATCCTAGGCACCCGTAGTTCGATTCTTAGTATGGCGTATTTTGTAAAAAAATTTTCTCCAAATAAAATACGAATCATGGGATTCTTAGTATGGCGTATTACTTTGTTAAATTTTTTTAAAGCCGAACATAGAAGAAGTCTTATTTATACATCGCATGTGTCACTTGTACTTCCTAAAAGAAACTTTAATCAATTTGAATTTTAGCAATATAAAGTAAACTAAAATGTTAGGGGGCGTTTGGTTTGTTTCCTTTTCCCTTTTCATTTTCCAGAAATCTGCATTTTCTAGTTTTCTGGAAAATGACTTTTTTCCATTCTCCAGTTTTCCAGAAAACGCTATGGTTTTTTCTGGAAAACAAAGCTGGAAAATGCAAACCAAACATGTTTTCCAGAAAACCTCATTTTCTACAGAAAATGAAAATGGAAAACAGACTGGAAAATGCAAACCAAACGCCCCCTTATATTCTATCATTTTCAAACTATTTTAAGGCCATAAACTTTAAACTTTAAAA
Organism: Boesenbergia rotunda; assembly: GCA_024364735.1. NCBI lineage: Eukaryota > Viridiplantae > Streptophyta > Magnoliopsida > Zingiberales > Zingiberaceae > Boesenbergia > Boesenbergia rotunda. The sequence continues at coordinate 318,934 of JAGFNQ010000644.1, forward strand.
AAAAAATCCTACCATTACATCATTACCCCCCAAACATAGAAGTAGTCACTCCCGAGGATATGGTACAGTGATAGCGTGACTAATCGTCATCCCAAGTATTCATAGTTTGATCCCCAATTATGATATATTTTGCAAGATTTTTTTTCTAAATAAGACGTGAATCTTGGGACGCTGAGCTTCTGGATAGTCCGTCGCGAGCGCTTCTCGAATTATCCCAGTTCATCATTTACTCTTGGGGTTATGGTGGAGCCGCAGGGCGACTAATCATTATCCCAAACATCCATGATTCGATTTCTAACTACGACGTATTTTTAGAAATTTTTTCTCAAAATAATATGACAATCCTAAGACGTTAGACTTCTGGACCATTCGTCCTGAGTACTTTTCGATTTACTTTGATAACTGATGAAATATTTTTATGGAGTCGAGTTAGTCATCTAAGACCTATTAGTTTGTTGTTAATTTTTTAGCCGAACATAGAAGAAGTCTTATTTATCCATCACATGTGTCACTTGTACTTCCTAAAAGGAAACTTTAATCAATTTGAATTTTAGCAATATAAAGTAAACTAAAACGTTATATTCTATCATTTTCAAACTATTTTAAGGCCATAAACTACTTGCCAATTTTTGATCATTCTTGGTCATTTGTGGTCCAAACTTCTATTGATATTTATGAAAACTGTTTTACAAAGACGTTGAAGTAGTCAATCGAGGACTTTGTTTATGGCTTGATACATAAAACTTTCACATCGTTACCGAGTTCACAGTTTACCAATTGAGTCTCAAGGAATAAATTGATAATTATTATCATGGGATTTGAGTATTAAAATATGACATAATTAATATATTCATCTTTCCAACATACTAACTATACATCCTCTGTATTAATTTTTTGACGAATTAATAAAGATATTAAAAATGAACAAATCGACTTTTATCATTATTACAGTTTAACAATTGAGATAATGTGTCATGCATATGCAATTAACAATTTTTTATTGTCAATATTATATGAGTATTTAAATTATTTTAATCCTTAATTTATCAGACAACGAAATGTTTAGTTGTAAAGGTGATCGTAATAAATGCACAATACAAGTCTTGAAATTTCTTAATGATTGTGGTTCGGATAAATTATATTGGACAAAGGAAAGAGCCAAAAAAAAGAAATATAAAATAATAATGGAAATTATTATTAGTGCAATTACTATTTTGCTGAACTGTAAGTTGTACGGAACACTTTTTTTCCCACACGCAGCCAAAGTAGATGCCTAGTACAAATCAATTTTTCTAAATAATAATAATAATAATAATTTTTACTAATCGATGTATCAACCAAATGGGAACGCAATCTATCCTTTAACGGTTCCTATATATATATATATATATATATATAATATAGATTATTATCTCTGAAAATTGATATTACAATAGAATTATCATATGTTCATCTTCTATACTAGCCATATTAGCCCGGAAATACAATCGACAAAATCTTATAAAGTTAGTATGCTCATACATCTCACGCATAGTCACAGTATTCGAACTAGTAACCCCATGATCTACCTCATTCATATTGGCCCTGCGACGAATTAAAAGGGGCGCCGGAACGAATGAATCACTTTTTGTCATTAAAGACGAAATCGATCCTTAAGAAAATATAGAATATCCTTTTTCTAAAATATCTGTATCCCAAATATATATCCTCTTTTTTATTAGTTCAACTCTAATTTTCAAATGAAGCGTAGCGTAGGCCTTCTTCCCCCATGTTGTTAGGACATACAGTGAGTAAGAGGAGATGAATACTTTCGTTCGTTTTTTTTTAAATTTGATATTTGTAGCAAAAACTTGAAGGGTACAAATACAATGCAAACTTCTTCAATTTTAATTGATATTTATGATTTTGAGATGACTAATATAAAAATTCACTCCTCATACTCACACTCATAGTTCCACTATAAATATCTTTTAATTCTTACATGACAGACCGATAATTAATACATAGATATTACTTACATAAAGTCTGAGGATCAAAACCTGACATAGTCATCAGTGTGCTCGTCTTCCCCACGCATTAGCTACAACATCCAGGTTAGTAGCCTCCGTGATTTACCTCCTCCGTATTGATTCTCGGACGAGTTGACGATGACGTTGGGGGCGAGCGAATAACCTTTTGCCACTACTATGAATATCTCTTTTTTGAAAATTACCTTCCAATCGATTGTTACGTCAGCTTGACAATTCAAAATCTGTAGAATTTCTCTTTTTCATTTGACTAATAGATTGATTAGTCGCACCAATCAATTATCAGTTTCTAATCGATTAATCCAATCGATTTTGAAGCTTTTTAATTTTCACGAAGGCACTCCTTAATCGATTGACCTAAGCCTAATTGATTGACCAATCAATTCTGATCCTCATTTTGCTTTCACGAAAAAAACTCTCAGTCAGTCGATTAGCCTAATCGGTTAGCTTCGACATAATTGATTGAATAATTGATTCCGACCGTCACTATGCTCTTGCAAAAAAAAATCCAAATCTATTAGCCTAATCGTTCATTTGCCTAATCGATTCATTTAATCTCAATTGATTCTATGACTTTCTTTCTCTCTGAAAAAACTCCCGAATGATTACTCGATTACGTTGGGTCAATCGATGACCCTAACAGATTCTCCAATCCTAATACCTGGAATCCAAGTTTATGGGCTCTTTGCCCAACCTTAAACTCATTCATGACTTATTGTGACTTTTGATCACCAAGTATCTAGTCCTCATTTAACCTACTTAGACCTTTTCATTATCTAGTCTCGCTAAGACTTCCATTGCTTAGCTCTCAATTGAGACTTCTAGCGCCTAGCTCCGTTAGGACTTTTTTTGTTTAGTTCCCAACTAGGTTTTCCACTGCCTAGTCTCACTAGAATTTCCATTTGCCTAATTTCCAACTTGATATTTTCATTACCTAACCTTTAGTTAGGACTTTCCCAAGTCAAGTATCTAGTTCTCCTTTGACCTATTTAACTTTTCTTTCACACATTTGCAAACATCGAAACTCAAGCCTAAGTTAATCAGAACTTAGTCAATCTGATCATCCTTGACCCGAGGACTATTATACCAACAGTCTCTCCATTTTTAATATTTGACAATATAATTAAGTTAGGTTAATCCATATTAGTCTAACTCTCTATTTCTCATATCAAAACATAAATAAGGATTTTCTAACATAAACTATGAATGAGGATTTCCTAATATAAACACTACGTTCTTTCTCTTTTACCTACATCAAAAATTTTCTCCCAAGATTTATTACTTCTCTATCTTGTTTTATTAGGGAGTGAAAAAAAAACTAAAATATCATAGGGAGTGAACCTAAAAAAAAGTATTTTTTATTGGAGATTTTTTTTTTCTATTTTACCGTTATTTTTATTTAATAATTTTAAACTTAGATTTCACGTGATCATCTGAGTTTCGAAGAATCTATTTATTTTAAATCTTATTAAATTTTCTTAAAATTATATATATATATATATATATATATATATATATATATATAAAATTTAAACTATTAGAATTTTGATCAGCAAGATTTTCTTTATTTCTAAATAAAAAATTTTGTTTTTGGAAATAAACTTAATATTGTATTTCCTATAAATAATATTCATATTATTGCTGTCTTTGTGAATAATTCTTTTTATGGTCTTAAAAGTTAATATTCATTATACATGCATCATTGGGAATCGAATAGATCTCTATCGTACATTTACAAAAACACGATCATGATCTTGAATCACTCAATCACAGCCGTCCAAATCTCCAACTGTTAAACGGCAGGTCGCGCCCGGCGCAGGCGGCCACCCCACGTATCCTCCCCGCCAGCCTCCGTCACGGCGGACAGCCGGAAGAGCCCTTCGAGCTGCGAACCCCAGTTCCCGAACGCCGTCACGCCTCCCTCTCGCCTCCGATCACGGCCCTCGCGGAAGGCAGGGGCGGCGCCGACGGCGGCGGCCCAGCGGTCCCCGGAGAGGGAGAGGTCGTAGTTGCGGCGGCGGATGGAGTCGGAGAGAACCTCGTAGGCCTCCCGCGCCTGCATGAAGCGCTCGGCGTAGCGGCGCTGGTCGGCGGCGGAGTGGCAGGCGTCGGGGTGCCAGCGGAGGGCCTGGTGGCGGTAGGCGGCGCGGATCTCTTCGGGTCCGGCGGTGTGGGGTATAGAGAGAAGTTCATACATAGTGTAGGGGGGTACGGCGACGGCGGTGACGTTGAGCCTGAACCGAGGGGCTCTAGTTCTTGTAGTGGTGGTGATGGAGGTGGGGGAGATGGGAGAGGTTGGAGAAGAGAGAGCAAACATGATTAATTGCTTCTCGATCTATTGAAGAATTGAGTAGATGAAGTGAATTGCTAGCAAGGTGGGACTTGGGAGGAGATTTATAGAGTTTCCCGGCAAGAAGGGCAAAGATACATAAATTGTGTGGTCTGAATTTATTTAATAGACGAATTAAAAAGGCACCTAAATTATTAAAATAAAAATTAAATAGATAATAGAAACTAAATGACTTGTAGACCCACTAATTAGTTGATTGATTTTAAATAAGTTGAGAAGTGATTAATTCATCAATTAAGGTGGCATAAAAAAGAGCGATTCGTTTGTCCCAGCCAGCGTCCTTACCAATTCGTTCTAGAACTAATAGAAAAATGATAAATCATGGAACTACTAGCTAGCTCAGATGCTATAGTTAGGACGTGGAGAGAGCATGTTCATTGATTTTCTCAAATTTTGATCCTTAAACGTCAAAATGATAATACCACATATCCTAGCTATCAGTTCAACCCGTGGAGATGATTAATTCATCAATTAGGTAAAATATAATCTTAATGTTTTTGCTTTTTTATTGATGTTTTAACTTAGTTCAAGGTTTAGTATAATACTTGTGTATTTAAAATTTAACCCAATTTCTTATTGCTTTTTATAATTTAGTTCAATCTTATTATTTGCCTCCAATAATGTCATCACATGTGTACTTCTTAAAAAGAAAATTTGATGAATTTGAATTATGATAATATAAAGTAAACTAAAATGTTATATTCTATAATTTCAAACTATTTTAAGGAAACAAGATTTTTCTTAGGTATTTCCAATCGTTAGAGTTTTAAATTAATTTTAAATAAATTTTAATACAAACTTATCAAAAATATAAAAATATATTATTCTTGACGTAATAAAAAAATCCTTCATACAAATCTCAGACCTCATTATTAATTAATTGTTAACCTTATCTACATGATTAATTTCAAAAGAAAAAAATAATTTTGAATTTTCACTATTACTCTTCAAATAAAAACTTATAATCTTAGTCATTGACATTAGCACTCATTACTGAAAGCAAACTTCTATTGAGATTTATGGACAAAAAAAATTCAAACATTTGGAACCATTTCAAATTCTTTAAAGTTGTAAGATTTTCATCTAATTTGCTACTTAAATCAAGATAAGGATATGTTCAAATGGCCAATTGAAGACTTTATTTATGCTTGAGTTTCATTTTAGGATCGTCGTTAATAAAACTTCCATGCAACCATTTAAATGAGTAATGAGGTTTTTCAATCTCTGGCAATCGATTTAATTCCACGAAAATTTTTATCGGGCACTAGGGTAAATCAAAAAGTACTTATAGTGGGCAGTCCATAAACTCAGCGTCCCAGGATTCGTACTCTATTTGAAAGAAAAATTTCTACAAAATATGTCATAACTGAGAATCAAACAGCGGATATCTGAGATGATGATTAGTCGTCCTTCCGTTGCACTATAGCCCGAAGCTCTACGCAACAATTTAAAAAAATGTTGGACCAGGTAGCAGACGAATTTGGAGTGACTGGCTCGGCCTCACGGAAGTTTCCCACTGAACACCAGGGTAAATCGGGAAGCACTCGCGGTGGGCGGTCTAGAAGCCCAGCGTCCCATGATTCGCACCCCATCTGGAAAAAAATCCTATAAATTATGCCGTAAGTTGAGGATCAAATCGCAGATGTCTGAAATAGTGACTAGTCGCCCTACCACTGCTCGATAACCCTGAGGGACTGTAGCTGGGGCCCTACGCAACAATTAAGGTGGCATAAAAAAAGAGCGATTTGTTCGTCCCAACGTCCCTATCAATCTGTTCTAAAACAAATACGAAAAGGATAAATCATGAGACTACTAGCGATGGGCGATCTAGAAGCCAAATGTCATAGGGTTCGCGCCCCATTTGTCGTAGCTGGGGATCGAACCATAAATATCTGAGATACCAGTTAGTCGCCTTAATTGCCACTGCACTATAGTCCCGAAAGACTCCCATTAGAGTAGACCCGACCACGGGCCGGGTCCAGCCCGGACCCGGCCCGGAACCGGCCCGGTTGGCCCGTTGACCCGGATCGCCGGGCCGAACCGGAACCGGCCCGGCAAGATGCCGAGCCGGTTCCGGTTCCGGGCGCCAGAACCCGTGAACCGGCGGTTAACCGCCGGTTCACGTGAACCGGCGATTAACCGCCGGTTCCAACGGCACTGAACCGGCGGTTAACCGTCGGTTCAGTGCCGTTTGAGTTTTTTTTTGTTTTTTTTTGTTTTTTTTTTGGACGGATGAGATCATTTGACCGTTTTTTGATCAATGGCTAGGATTTAGTGACCGTTATGATCCGAACTCTATAAATAGGGAGCTCATTTCATCATTTTCACTCACAAAACTTCTCTTCTCTCAATCTCTCATTCTCAACTCTCTAACTCTCAACTTCTCTTCACGTTCTTCATCGACGTCGACGATAATGGAAGGAGGTCACGGAGGCGGACGCGGAGCTTCATCATCTCGATCTCGGAGGGGAAAAGAAATTGCATACGAGGATCCCAACCTTCAAATTCAATCCACCGATGATGAGACCGAGGCTCAGCCCCAATGCCCTCCGATCCCCGAAACGCAAGGAAGTACCGATGCGATTACTTCTAAGGTTCGGGATAATGCTCCTTTAAAATCGTCTATTTTTACTAAACATTTTGAGAAAGTCACACTTCCGTCGGGAGAAATGCGTGCAAAATGCAAGCATTGTAATGCTTCCTACAAATTCCAAGCCGGCGGCGGCTATGGGTCGTTGAAACGACATGTAGAAACGAAGCACCCGACGGAATATGGGCTTGACCGCTCTCAAACACAATTATCTAGATTTTCTAGCGGTAGTAGTACTGATTCTGGTTTATTTTTATATTCAGATAATAAATTAAGAGAATCATTAGCTAAATTTGTTTCCGTAGAACATCTTTCTTTTAGTTTTGGAGCTAAATGCACATTTGAAGATTTGTGTAAAGAATCTCTTAATCCTGCTGCTAAACGTGTACCTAGGACTACACTAACTCGTACAATTAAAAGATTAGTAAAACAAGGAAAAAAGAATTTAATTGAAGAATTTAGTAAATTAAATAATAAAGTTTCTTTATGTTCCGATATTTGGAGTGATCATTGGCAAACTCATTCTTATATGGGTATAACATGCCATTGGATTGATAACTCTTGGATCCTTCAAAAGAGATTATTAGATTATAGAGTTTTTGATGAATCACACACTGTTCATAACATTGCACAATTATTACACATAGTTTTAGAAGAATATGGATTGACTCATCAAATCTTTTCAATATCATTAGACAATGCTAGTTCTAATACCGCTTCAATAGATGAATTAAAATTTATTTGTCAACCTGTCATTGGTGGTTTATTTTTTCATATTCGTTGTGTATGTCATATTTTAAACTTATGTGTTCAAGATGGATTAAAACTTTTACAAAATTATATTCAACCAATTAGAACCGCAATTTCATATTTATGGTCTCATCCATCTATGATGAAACAATGGGGTAGATTTTGTAAAGTTAATGGAATGCGACCAAAAAAATTTTCACGTGATGTTCCAACACGTTGGAATTCAACATATCAATTATTACAAGATTCTTTTCAATATAAAGATTTATTATGTTTATTTTTTGCACAAAATAGTAATACCAATATATATTTATTTTCACAACAATGGAATATTTGTAGTAGTATTTGTGAAATTTTAAAAGTTTTTAACGATGCAACTGAACAACTTTCTGGTGTTTATTATCCTACTGCTCATTTAATTTTAGTAAATTTTTGTAGTATAGTATTAATATTAAATGAACATGTAAATGATGAAGCTTTAACTTTATGTATAATAGCTATGAAAACTAAATGGGAAAAATATTTTTATTTAATTCTTGAAATTTATTTAATTGCATTTGCTTTAGATCCTAGATTTAAATTAGAAGTTTTACAAGAAATGCTAACTTTATATTATGACGCATTAATTCCTATTAAGGATTCTTCCTCTCCGGATCCAGCTAATATTGTATATAATATTAGAAATTATTTATATGATCTTTATAATCAATATTATGTTAAATATGGAACACAAACTAATATTTCTGAAACACAACAACCTACTACTACTAATTTAAAACTTATAAAAGCCCAACTTTTATTAAAAGAACGGACGAAACGTCCACGAGGATCCTCAAGTTCCACACAGGAACTTGAGAATTATTTTACGACTTCTTTTGATTTTAATGAAGCAGATAGCGAAGACTTCGACATCTTGAAGTGGTGGTCACAGAAGGCTCAAAGCTTCCCCGTTCTCTCCGTGATCGTAAAAGAAATTTTAGCTTCTCCAGTGTCGACTGTTGCTGTGGAGCAGACGTTCAGTGCCGGCGGCAACATATTAGATGAACGACGATCAACCATGTCTCCCGACTCATTGGAAGCTCAAGCATTACTTGATGATTGGACCAGAGCCGAAAAGCGAATCCAAGGAATGCAACTTTCAGAAGACGAAGCCGAAGAATTTGATACCGAAGGAACAAATACAACGGGAACGGGAGGAAATACAAGTGAGTGAGAAATGTAAAAATGTAAAAGGGTAAAAATGTAAAAGAACTACGTGGGCTTTGATTCCCCTATACCCTAAGGGGATACGTAGGCAACTTATATAAGTGCAAGCCCTTTTTTAATAAAATTTATTTTTTTTATTTTAATTTTTAATTTTTTTAATATAATAATCTTGAACCGTGCCGAACCGTGGCGAACCGTGAACCGGACCGTGAACCGGCGGTTTCGAACCGTGAACCGTAACCGTCTTGGGCGGTTAAGGTTAAGGGTCGACCTCCCATGAACCGTCGAACCGGCGGTTCCGAACCGTCGAACCGTCGATTCTGAACCGTGGTCGGGTCTATATTAGAGTACTACGCAACAATTTAGAATTTACTAATCGTGGTTAGGTGTTATCCTTAGGCAATTAAATTGTTTTATTGAGAATATTATATCAGTATTTAAATTATTTGAAGCCTTATTTAATTAGACAACGAAATGTTGGTTGTATATGACATCCTATAATAAATGTACAATACAAAGTCGTTGAAATTTCATATCCTGCCAACTTCGATCGTGTGGTCCGGATGAATTCTATTGGCCAAAGAAAAGAGACCCAAAAAAAAAATCGATAAATCCAACGTTGTACGGAACACATGATTTTTTCCACGCGCAACAAAAGTAGATGGTTGCCAAGTTGTATACCTCAAAGTCAACTAAAATCTTATTCAATTTTTCTCCATAAAAATAAAAAAAATCTACATGTTGGCAAATGAGAAGGCATTCAATTCTTAAGGAAATTAATGTAAAACCAAACTAATTTATATAATAGATTTAATATACCTTTTAATGGATGTCGATCTCAACAACAACAACAACCACAATAATAAAAAAAATCAAAATATGACCAACTTGGAAAAAGGGAAATGATGTGTAATTTGTCAAATGCTTAATTAATGAATAATGTGAAGTTAGTTCACCCAATATATCTGTGGCTAAGTTTATAGACTCAACTAAGGAAAAAGATTGCGACAATGAAAGGCTAGATCTCAAAAGAACCAAAAGATTTATTTTGATTGACTTTACTTGTTTTCATATCAATCGAATTGAATTCAACGATATACGTGTGAATTGTGAAAAATATATTGTTTTAATTTTGATTTGCAAACCTTTCTTAATAGTGGTAGTCTTATGCCAAAAATTTCCATGATTAAGAGGGCCATTATTTTCTCAACTTGTATCTTTGTCATATCTTACCACTTACTTCAAGTCGTGACCAAGAGTCGCTACCTCTTTTCCTAGTTTGGTCGAACATCTCCGAAGGGCTGCTAAATAAGTTTAAACCGATATCGTGTTTGTCGGTAGACCACTAAGCTACCTAGAAAGGCCGTCTCATATCGTGTTTCTTCAAATGTTTGCACCAATAAAGGAGGTTGAACTCAAGATCTTCTCAGCAAGAAGTTAGCACAAAAATATTGGCTTGAGATGAAAGCTCGAAACAGATGTTTTTCAAGAAAATCGCAATGGAACAGTAACTTCTTGTGCCATACGCCCCTTTTAAAAAACTCAGAATCAGGTTGTTACTCCACTTTTCCATTGCCACCAATTGATTGGCATAACAATCCAATCAATTTTTGACTTGATTATCCGTTGAATGATCACTAAGTCTATATCAACGGTTGAGATTATTTTAATTTTGAATCTCAATCAATTAGTGGGAGATACCAATCAATTGATAGTGTCAGATTGATCGGCCAATCAATTTGGCAGACTTCTGTTTGCTCGACAAAGCTCTTCTAGTCGATTGGTCCAATCGATTGGAAATACTTAATCGATCTACCAATCTATTTGATAAGGTTCAGTTTAATTGAGAAAATCTGTCAATCAAATGGTCCAATTGAATGATAATGCCAAATTGATTTGGCAAACTTTTGCTCAATTGAGTAAATATGTCAATTGATTGGTCAAATCGATTGACAATCCTAGGTCCAACAAACTAATTGGTAGGTAGGTGGAAATCAATTCGGACTTGAAGGCTATGAACAAACTAATTGATTGGTCAAATCGATTGGCAACCCTAGGTCGAATAAATATTCATTAGTATAACTAACCTTTGGTTCGCGCATATTAGAATAAATTTTTCCAAAAATATGGAGGAAGTTTTGTTTTTTTAATAATTTTTTAATTTTTTATAATTTATTATTGGTTGATATCAGATATTTAATTTTTTGACAATTAATTTTTGAGATAATTGATCTGACACTATGAAAATTTCCTATCAGAATTGATAATCACTTGAAGCAGTGATTCATCCACTAATATTCTTAGGTTAATTATCTATTAAAAAAATTTATTCAATAATTTACTAAAAGTGATAGTTTATGTTTAAATACCTATAAAATTAAAAAAATATTCTACCATTACATCATTGCCCCCGAACATAGAAGAAGTCACCCCGAGGTTATAGTACTAATCGTCATCCCAAACATTCGTAGTTTGATCCCCAATTATGGTATATTTTACAGGATTTTTTCCCTCCAAATGGGGCATGAATCTTGGGAGGCTGGGCTTCTAGACATCCCGCCGAGAGCGCTTCCCAATTTACCCTAGTTCATCATTTGCTCTCGAGGTTATGATGCAGCGGCAGGGCGATTAGTCATCATCTCAGGCATCCGTAATTCGATCTCTAGCTACGACATTTTTTGCTGATTTTTTTCTTTTAAATAAGACGCGAATTCTGAGATGTTGGATTTTTGGACCGTCTGCCATGAAATTTTTTGATTTATTTTCATGGCTAATAAAAAATTTATATGGAGCTAGTTGTCTAAGACCTATTACTTTGTTATTTTTTTAGCCGAACATAGAAGAAGTCTTAATCAATTTGAATTTTAGCAATATAAAGTAAACTAAAACGTTATATTCTATCATTTTCAAACTATTTTAAGGCCATAAACTACTTGCCAATTTTTGATCATTCTTGGTCATATGTGGTCCAAACTTCTATTGAGATTTATGAAAACTGTTTTACAAAGACGTTGAAGTAGTCAATCGAAGACTTTGTTTATGCCTTGAGTATCGTTTTAAGACTATGATTAATAAAACTTTCGCATGGTTATTAACGACGATCTTAAACGCTCTAGCTATAACAACCGGATAAATAATTTTCATGATTTATCTTCTTCATATTAATTCTGAGACGAATTTACAAGGGTATTAAAACAAAGAAATCGCTTTTTTGCCAATATAGTTTACCAATTGAGGTTATGTGTTATGCATATGCAAATAAAATTTTTTTATTGTCAATATTATATCAGTATTTAAATTATTTTAATCCTTAATTAATCAGACAACGAAATGTTTAGTTGTAAAGGTAATCGTAATAAATGCACAATACAAGTCTTGAAAGTTCTTATACTATTAATTATGATTGTGGCTCGGATAAATTCTATTGGATAAAGAAAAGAGCCAAAAAAAGAAATAAAAATAACAATGGAAATTATTTTTAGTCCAACTAGTATTTTGCTGAATGCAACGTTGTACGGATCACTATTTTTTCCCACACGCGGCCAAAGTAGATGCGAGTTAGCATTTCAATTTTTCTAAATAAAAATGCATGATGATGATGACGAGGTGATGATTTCTAATCGATGTATCAATCAAATGGGAACGCAATCGATCCTTGACGGTTCCTTTAGAATTGACTTGATCATGTACACGAAGAGAAATTTATATAGGTACATAGATAATAAATGTGTGATATCATCGAAAATATAAATTATCATCTTCTGAAAATCAATATTACATAAAAAATATTATATATTCATCGTCTATACTAGCCTAGAGGCGTAATCGATTCTCGGCCCAACTGTGCACTAATTATTCCGGGGACCATGATTTATCTCCATCGTGATGGCCTTGGAACGGATGCGGCGAGGGGCGCTGGGGGCGAACGATTTCACCAGAGGCGTAATCGATCCTTAAGAAAATATAGAATATATCCTTTTCCTAAAATATCTATATCCCAAAAATATATCCTTTTTTTATTAGTTCAACTCTAAGTTTCAAATGAAGGGTAGCGTAGGCCTTCTTCCCCATGTTGTTAGGGCATACAGTGAGTTGGAGGAGATGAATACTTTCGTTCGTTTTTTTTAAATTTGATATGTAGCGGAAACTTGAAGGGAAACAAATACGATGCAAACTTCTTCGATTTTAATTGATATTTATCTTTTTGAAATGACTAATATAAGAATTCACTTGTCACACTCATAGTTCCACTATAAATATCTTTTAATTTTTACGGGATTAATTGATAGTTAATGTATATGTATTACCGTTATGAGGTCTGGAGATCAAAACCTAGCAAAGCCAGTGTGCATGCCCCTCCCCACGCATTATATACAGTATTCGGGTCAATAACCTCCGTGATTTACCTCTTTCGTGTTGTCCTCGGACGAGTTGGGGGGGGGGGGGATACTGGGGTGAGTGAATCACCTTTTGCCACCACTAAAAATATCTTTTTTTCGAAAAATACCTTCCAATCGATTGTTACGTCAGCTTGACTATTCAAAATCTACAGAATTTCTCTTTTTCGTTTGACTAATCGATTGATTAGTCATACCAATTAATTATCAATTTCTAATCGATTAACCTAAACGATCATGAAGCTTTCTATTTTTCATGAAGGCACTCCTCAATCGATTGACCTAAGTCTAATTGATTGACCAATCAATTTTGATCCTCACTGTGCTTTCGTGAAAAAAAACTCCCAGTCGATTAACCTAATCGATTAGCTTCAACACAATTGATTGTATAATTGATTCCGACCTTCACTATGCACTTGCAAAAAAAAAAAAGCTCCAAATCAATTAGCCTAATCAATTCATTTAATCTCAATCGATTGCCCTAATCGATTCTATGACCTTCTTTCTCTGTGAAAAAACTCTCAATTGATTACTCTAACCGATTGCTTTGGGTCAATCATTTACCCTAATAGATTGCCCAATCCTAATACCCAAAATCCAAGTTTATGGGTTCTTTACCCAACCTTAAAGTCATTCGTGACTTGTTGGGACTTTTGATCACCAAGTATCTAGTCCTCATTTAACCTACTTAGAGTTTTCAATTGTCTAGTCCAACTAAGACTTCCATTGCTTAGCTTCCAACTGAGACTTCTAGCGCCTAGCTCCGCTAGGACTTTTATTGTTTAGTTTCCAATTAGGTCTTCCACCACCTAGCCTCGCTAGAATTTCCATTTACCTAATTCCCAACTAGATATTTTCATTACCTAACCTTCAGTTAGGACTTTCCCAAGTTAAGTATTTGGTCCTCCTTTGACTTGTTTGACTTTTCTTTCACACATTTGCAAACATTGAAACTCAAGCCTAAGTCAATCAGAACTTAGACAATTTGATCAACCTTGATCCGAGGACTATTGTACCAATAATCTCTCCATTTTTGATATTTGACAATATGATTAAGTTAGGTTAACCCATATTAGCCCAACTCTCTACTTCTCATATCAAAACATGAATGAGGATTTGTAACATAAACCCTACATTCTTTCTCTTTTACCTACATCAAAAATGTTCTCCCAAGATTTTGTTAGTAGGAGCCCTAGAGCCAATTATGTGATGATTGACTAGGGACATTTTGTATCATATTCTATCATTAATAAAGACATGTTTGGTATTATACTTACTTTGTATTCTGTACCGAATGACTAAATATAATAATGTCCTTGTATAGTAGGTTCTTATCTACATTATATTGATTGGTTGAATCGATAGTGAGATAATATAGAGAACACTACACTAAATTATTCCTAGTCAAACATTAATATTCAAGGACAATATTAATGCATGGAGACTAGCATGTAGGTCAACTGATGACTTGAGCTCACAAGTCATGGATATGTGATATCAAGTTGACACATGAGTATACATTGGAGAATGTGTACTGAATGACCCGCCATGAGAAAGTTTCATAGATTGTCATACGAGTGTCATACACTTTCTCATATGACTATTGTTATGAATAGTCCTTAGACCTGAAGTCACTACGGTTCCCTACATAAGGAGTTATGTACTTTGGTATCATCAAATGTCACCCGTAACAGGGTGGACTATAAAGGCGATCACTGGGTATGTAATAAATTATGCGGAGGGATGTGAGTGATGTAGATTGGATCTATCTCTCTCATATGATGGGAGTGATATCTGTGGGCCCCTTGATCGAGTAGGACTACTGAGACGCATGACCATGCTCAAATGAGTCAGTATGAGATATTTAGCTCATTTGTTTGAGTGAGTCTACTCGGGGATCAAGAAACACAAGATTGATTGAGGATGACACGGTCTATGCCTCATTGGTCAATCTAGATATCATGGATAGAAGGACAAGGTCATACATTATCATAGTCACGGAGGTTTAGTCGGATCTCGACTTTTCTTGTTACTTGGGTAGCAATGATGCATTGCTAGATGCCGCTCATTGCTTATGTGTCTAAAGTGTTTAGGCGCATTGCCAACGTCACGAGAACCTATTGGGTCACACATAAAGGATACAGTGCTTCGGGAAACCTGAGCCCGAGTTGGGAACTCAGGAGGCATGAGCCCGAGCTGGGAACTCGGGAGCTAGGCCTGAGCCCGAGTGGGAACTCGGGAGGTCAATTAGGAAGCCCAAGTTGGGAACTCGGGAGTTCGAGCCTGAGTTGGGAACTCGGGAAGTCAGATCGGGAGATCGGCATTCGGCAGACTGGGTCGACACTCGGCAATCTGAGTCGGAGCTCGGCAGACTGGGTCGGGAGCTCGACACTCGGCAGACTTGGTCGGGAGACCGGTCGGAAGCCCGAGGGGCCCGGTTGGGATTAAAGGGAAGTTCATTAAAGTGTTTAATGAAGGAAAAAAGAAAAGATTCTTTTCTTGCATGGGAAATGATAAAGAGTCACATGAAAAGATGTGCTCTTTATTGGGAAGCCAAAGAGACACAAACCTCTTTCATATTCATGGGATGATTATAAAAGAGGGCTTGTGACTTGGATGAGAGCTCTCCTCTTCCACTCCTTCTTCCCTTTCTTCTTCCCTCCCTATTCTTCCTCTTTTGGCCAAAACCCTATTGTAGGGTTCTTGGTGTTCTGTGAGCTACCTCAAGTTGCTAGCACAACTAAGGTAGCTCTCCCGAAGTCGAGAGATTGTGTCCGTGTGGATACGAGTAGAGCCACGGACACTTGAACGTGCAAGAGATCCGACGCACCTTGGACGAGCGGGATAAGCAAAGGGCACGCTTCGAAGGTATATCTTCTTTAGAAGTAGATGTAGATTAACTTTGTACGAATTTTTCTTTCGCATGGATCGCACGTGAGTTCTTGTTTCCGCTGCGTTTTTATAATTTTGTGCCGGGAGAACCCAACAAATTTATTACTCTTAAACCCTAAACATACCAATGAAGGTCTCATATCTCAATCTTGAGCATTCAACCATCATCCTTCTAAAAATTTCCATTCTTATCTAAATCATGCCTTTAAGGTGTATCTCACCTTCAAGACAAACTTTATGCTTAATCATTACACCAACAATGATTTTGAATTCATAAACATTTAGGAAATCTCAAAATTTGAGTTATAAGGTTAAAAATTCAACCTTTAACCTAAATATCTCCTTTAACTCCAAATTATTCCCCTTTAACCATTCTTTTCTTATTTTTATCAAGAAAATTACCTTTAAATACTTGTTCAAGCATTTCATAAGATTAGGAATAGTTAAATTAACTTAATATGACTTAATCAACTAAACTAAACCCACTTCAATTGAAATCAGCCACTACCAATCAATTGGTATCTGATACCAATAAATTGGTGTCTTCCAATCGATCAACATGATTGATTCAGTGATATTTTATTCTCACAAAAATTCACCACCAATAGATTAACCAACTAAGTCAATCGATTAGTGTAACTGAGTTTTTAGATTGAATTTCAAACATAAATTCAGAAATCCATAAATAATTATATGATTTTTGAAATCGCATAAAATTTCACGTAGACATTACTTATGTCATATATACTATTGAAAACTTCAATGGTTCACTTTAACTTTGTATCAAACTAGTTAATAATGATTTGTATCAAACTAGTCAATAGTGATTTCTGTCAGCAAATAGATTTCACCAAGTTTTTTAAAAATATTTTAAAAATCATTTTCAAAAATAATTTCCACCGACAATCTATGGGCTAAATGCACATAATTTGCACATTAACTTTCCCCAAGCTTACACGGGTCCTAATAATTTTTTTATTGATAAAATTGTTAAATTATTTAATATTATTGAATGTAAATAATTAAGACTTTAGTAATTTTTTTTTTAAAATTAATATTCTATAAGTTATCTATGCATTGAAAAAAAATCAATTAAATTAAGTATCTCAAATATTGTTTTAATTAAAAATTTATTAGTTCTTAAAATAAATCTAAATCATTAACATGTTTTAAACAGTTTTTAAAATTAAAATATTTTTTTTAGAAAATCATCATCAAATAATTTAACTTTTCTAGTCATTAAAAAATTAAAATTATCTTCGTATATCTTAAATTATTCAAATCTATTTTAAAATGATGAAATGACATAATAAATAATATAATTAAAATAAATAATTTTTAAAAAAAATCAAATGAAAATTTGACCTCGTTAGTTTCATTCTCATTAAGTTATTGGTTTCTTTAAAATATATATATATTTTAGAAATTTTGATTCTATATTTTTTTCAATTTACAATCTCTTTAATAGAAATCATAATAAATATGAATTCATTTTCTCTATCGTCAATAAAATAGATCTAGCACCCCGGGCTATGATATAACAGCAAGACCCTCAAATAATTTTCCAAGACTCGTTATTTAAATCCTAACTATGAGAAGCTGTTAGCGCGTTAAAATTTAGTGGTCGATGAAAAGTACTCATGTAGTATGAATTCTGGAATAAATAAAATTAAAATAATTTAAATAAAAAATGGACTTTTCAAAAATAATTTAAAATTAAGAATGGATTTTTTAAATAAAAATTTAATTAATATAATTAATATTAAAAATTAGGATCCCAATTTTGATTGGGACCTAGGGCATAAGCCATAAAGGTCTATACCTTCAGCCCGAACTGTTGAACTGTGACCATATAAAGTAAACTAAAACGTTATATTCTATCCTTTTCAAACTATTTTAAGGCCATATGCTACTTGCCAATTTTTATCATTCTTAGTCATATGTGGTCCAAACTTCTATTGAAATTCATGGAAAAAAAATTTCAAACATATGGAACCATTTCAAATTATTTGAAGTTGTAAATTTCTCTTCCACTAATCTAATTTGCTACTCAAATCATGACAGAGACGTTCATGTAGTCACTCGAAGACCTTGTTTATGATTTGAGTTTAGTTTTAAGACCATGGTTACTAAGTTCACAGTTTAATAATTGAGGTCTTGTTATGCATATATAAGCAATTAAATTGTTTTTATTGTCGACATTATCTCAGCATTTAAATTATCTTAAGCCTTAATTACTTAGACAATTCTTCTCCTGTTAATTATGATTGTGTGGTCTGCATGAATTTTAGTGTTGAAAGAAAAGAGAGAGAGAGAAAATATATAAAATAATAATGGAAATTATTTTTAGTGCAATTATTGTTATGATAAATCCAACATTGAACTGAAGACTTATTTTCCACATGGAACAAAAAGTAGATGCCAAGTTGGTGTCCACAGAGTCAATCAAAAGCGCATTCAATTTCTCCACAAAATGCAAATATGAAAATGATACGTAGCTGCCCCCGGAGCTATAGTATAACGGTAGGATGATTAAACGTTATTCTAAATATTGATAGTTTAATCTCTATCTAAGATATATTTTGTAGAAATTTTTTCTTCAAATGAGGCGCGAATCCTGAGACGCTGGGCTTCTAGACCGTCCACTACGAGCACTTTCCGATTTATCCTGATGATCGATGGAAAATTTTCGTGGAGCCAGGTCGGTTATCCCAGGTTCATCTTCTTAGGAGCTCTTGAGCTAAAAAAACTCTCTGCATCCTTCAGAAACCCTACACGAAATCAAATACTTGGATTCAGTATTCGACAATGGTTATAAAGAACAACATCCTAAAATGCCTAAATTTTTCATGGCCACTTCTTCAAGAACAGATTGCTGGGTATGATGGAAGCAAATCCAATCAATCACACTATAAACAAATGCACAGGAGATAAATCAGCAGATGCTCTGCAGTAAAGATCACCCCAAAACTAAATATAAAAATTATAGTGATTGATTAAAACTAAATATAAACCAACGTCTGTATTTTCCCCTTTTATACCCCGACAACCACCTGCCTGGGTACAATGGGGAAATGACACGTGGAAAGCGAGAAATTGCCTCGCCCGGACAGTCGATTGTCGCGAGCCAGCCATACCGGCGCACGATCGGGGAGGTGGCCGTCAAAACACGTGTCAGTAAGTAATTCGCGCGAGCACCTTGTTGCCCTCGAAAAAGGGGTCATGCGCCTTTATACTAAGGAGACAGGCGCCATTATAAGCCTTTGAGAATCGGAGCAGCCTTTTTGAAAAAGATAAAATCGCAAAAGGGGATTTCTAGGATCACAGGACGAAAATGATATGATCCTAGAGCCCTCCATAACTACTGCCAGAATAGTCATGAAGGCAAGGGCCCACAAGAGCTCAGCTTCTTCATCTCAGCACTAGTCCGATCAGTCAGCCATACTTCTTTCGATCAGACTTGAAGGGAGGGACTTGTGATAGGGTTGAATGAGCTGTGGTCGGAACGAGGGATGAAGAAGCTGCGGGACACAATACATCGGGTCGAGATAGCCCTCCTTCCCGAGCCCCGGGACACACCGCGAACGATTCACCCGGGAAGGCCGGCTAGAAGATCCCTCTCGGGATCACCAGGAGATCAGGCCCCGAGAGCACCTCGAGAGTTCTAGCACCGAATACTCCCGAGCTCACCTCGGGAGGCGGAGTCGTCGCAGTAACCAACCTCAGGTACTGACCCCCCTCTTAGTACGGATAAGCATTCCTGCCAGAAGGGGTCCACACAACCCTCAAAAGTCGCAACAGGCGGACGCATGATAACGGCACAGACCGTTTCAAAGGATATCCCGCTACCGCCGAAATAGGAGGGGCGTGGCTTACGTATCGAAGACATGACTTACGTATCGAAGACGTGGCACCGATCGAGGGGCACGTATAGCCTGTCGACATCAGTATAAAAGGTAGTCCAACCCCTCCGGTAAGGGGGTTACGCTCTCTCAACTCTCGACATTTTCCTTTACTTTCAGCAACCTTTTATTCTGGAGAGACACTGACTTTAGCGTCGGAGTGGATTCCGCCGGACCCTCGTCGGGCCGTCCCCTAACGCCTGTGTTAACTTTGCAGAATCCTAAGTTCCTCCTGACACAGCAGCTTCCACGTGGGTGGAACCTTGATGACTGACTATCGTCGTCGACTCCTTCCGGAACAATAACTAATACCTTCAGCCCGAACTGTTGAACTGTGACCATATAAAGTAAACAAAAACGTTATATTCTATCCTTTTCAAACTATTTTAATGCCATAAGCTACTTGCCAATTTTTTTATCATTCTTAGTCATCTGTGGTCCAAACTTCTATTGAAATTGATGGAATTTTTTTTTTTTCAAACATATGGAACCATTTCATTATTTGAAGTTGTAACTTTCTCTTCCACTAATCTAATTTGCTACACAAATCATGACAGAGACGTTCATGTAGTCAATCGAAGACCTTGTTTAAGATTTGAGTTTAGTTTTAAGACCATGGTTACTAAGTTCACAGGTTACTAATTGAGGTCTTGTTACGCATAACCAATTAAATTGTTTTTATTGTCCATATTATCTCAGCATTTAAATTATCTTAAGCCTTAATTACTTAGACAATTCTTGTCCGGTTAATTATGATTGTGTGGTCTGCATGGATTTTAGTCACTATAAAAATTTCATTGAATAACGATGGACAATTTAAATTGTCCGTCGCTACTAGCGACGGATAGATAATATCCGTCGCTAATATTGCGATTCAGGTCAAACCCCTAACGATAGTGATGGAATTGGTCAAACCCGTCGCTATTAGCGACGGGCAATTTAAATTATCCGTCGCTATTAGCTTCGGACAAGTTACTTCCGTCGCTATTGGCGACGGATAAGTAACTTCCGTCGCAATTTTAGGTTAAAATTGCGGACTCGGCCCCCCCTCACGGCCACGCGATCAGATCTTCCTCTCTCCTCGCCTCCGACGCTTCTCCGTAGTCCTCGGCGCTTCTCCTCCGGCGAACCCTCCTCCGATCCCAAGTACGCTATATTATGTTTTCCGACGGTTTTTGTTCATTGTTTTCTGCTTCCGCGGCGGCATGACCTTCTCATTCCAGTAGCTTCGGTCAGGCGGGGCCAGGCGCGGGATGTTACGGCCACGCGCGGCCTGCCACTGCCGCTACTTACCGCGAGCCAACTGCCGCTACTGACCGCGAGCCAACTGCCGTCGGCCTCAGATGCCGCCGGCCTCAACGCGACAGCAGCTGGCGCCAGCCTCAACTACCACCGGCCTCAACTGCCGGCGGCCCCTACAGTCGACGGCCGCAACAGGTGCCGACGGGCGCAGCTGCTGCCGACCGTAGCTGCTGCCGACCGCCATCCTTTATTGATTAATTAATTGATTGATTATTTGATTGATTATTTGATTAATTTCTCAAATAATTAGGTTAAATTGTCTTGTTTGATTAATTAGATTAATTTCTTAGTATAAGAACAATATGAAATTTGATTATGGATCATAATTTGTATTGTTTGATTAATTAGAATAATTTTATTTGATTATTAGACTAATATCTTGTTTGATTAATTAGAAAAATTTTGGTTAAATTGTGTTAGATTAAATTGGTAGTATCTTAATTAATTTTTGAAAGTTAGGATATTAATTTGTGTTTGATTAATTAGAAACAAAGTTGGATAAGTTATATTGTTATTTGTGGTTGATAATGGATTTTATTTGTGGTTGATAATTCAGATACAATATATCCAAACAAGGCATGGATGTATAATAGGTTAGATAATGGATTTATTCGTGAAGAATTTTTTTGCTGGAGTGGAAGAATTTGTGAACTTTGCAATGTGTCATCCTGAGTGTTTGAATGTCACCGAGTTAAAATGTCCATGTAATCAACGCAGATGTAAAAATACATCTTTCCGTGATGACGATACAGTGGAAAATCATATTTGTAGGTATGAGTTTGTTCTAGATTATTACAACTGGTATTGTCATGGAGAGACGTATGTATTTGTATTTGGTGGACCTTCTGTTGCTTCATCAACGAACTCAATTGGTCTAGAGACATCATATAATTCTGCTGATGCAATGCAATCAATGATTTATGATGCAATGAATGCATTTGATCAATCAAATGTAGATCAAGTACCTACTTCTGAAGTTCAGAAAATATATGACATGTTAAAGTCTAGTGAAAGAGAAGTATGGGAAGATATTCCTTTTGGTCATTCTCAATTATCTGCTACTGCAAGATTATTGAATATGAAGGCGGAACATCATTTCTCAAAACGATGTTATGATTACATATGCCAACTTATGTCAGAGTTGCTTCTAACAGATAACTGCATGACTGATAGTTTCTACAATATTAAAAAACTAATTAGAGACTTGGGTTTACCAGTTGAGAAGATACATTGTTGTGTCAATTATTACATGATCTATTGGAACGAAGATAGTGAGTTGATAGAATGTAAAATGTGTAATCATCCTCGTTACAAGCATGGTACTCGCATGGTAAATCAGAAGAAGAAGAAAAATATTCCCTACAAAGTCATGTATTACTTTCCTTTGACTGATAGACTGCAACGTTTGTATGCATCAGCAGCAACAGCAAGTCATATGATCTGGCATCAAAACCATGGACATGATGGAGACATTATGTGTCATCCTTGTGATTCCCCTGCATGGAAACATTTAGATTCAACATTTTCTTCCTTTGCTATGGAACCACGTAATGTAAGATTTGGACTTTCTGCAGATGGATTTCAGTCATTTGGAAGTTATGGACAACAATATTCATCATGGTCAGTTATCTTAACACCATACAACTTTCCACCATGGATGTGCATGAAAGATGAATTTATGTTTCTTACCGTGCTAATTTCAGGTTCTCATAATCCAAAAGGGCAAATAGATATATTTTTGCAACATTTGATAGCTGAGCTGAATCATTTATGGAATATAGGTTCAAAGATGTATGACATCGCAAGTAAATCAAACTTTATAATGCATGCAACATTGTTATGGACCATTAGTGATTTTCCTGCATTCTCAATGTTATCAGGATGGAGCACGGCTGGAAAGTTAGCATGTCCACATTGTATGAGTCAGTCATATATATGCATTTTCTTTGCCTTGCAGTGAAAAGATTTCTTGGTTTGATAATCATCGAAAATTTTTACCTTTTGATCATTCATTCAGAAGAAATACGAAACATTTCAAAAGGAATGAAGTAGTTAGGAAACTACCCCTAGTTGGGATGTCAGGCGAAGAAATGTTAAATGAAATTGTTAGTTATGGATTTGTACCAGTATATCAGGATGGTTCAGATGATATCAAGAAATATATTGTTAGAGTCAACAAATATGGTTGGAGGAAAAGAAGTATTTTTGAGAGCTTCAATATTGGAAATATTTACTTATTCGACATAATTTGGATGTTATGCATATTGAGAAAAATTTCTTCGATAACATCATTAATACTGTGTTGAATGTTCATGGAAAAACAAAAGATACAACAAAATCACGCGAAGAATTGAAACAATTAGTTAACATGCCTGAGTTGCATCAGAATGAAACAACTGGTAAATATCCCAAGGCTTGTTATACATTGGACAAAGAAAGTAAGCAAGCAATGTGTTCTTGGTTGAAAAATATAAAATTTTCAAATGTATATGCCTCTAATATGTCTCGTTGTGTGGATACGAACAGATTTAAAATGGTTGGAATGAAGAGTCATGATTGTCATGTGTTCATGCAAAGATTAATTCTAATAGTTTTTCAAGAATTACTTCCTAATAATGTTTAGCAAACACTTACAGAATTAAACCTTTTTTTTTCAGAAATCTCACTTCCAGAGTTATTACGGTATTAGATATGTTACGCCTTCAGATAGAGATACCATTAATAATATGTAAGCTTGAGCGAATATTCCCACCAAACTTTTTTGATTCAATAGAATATCTGCCTATTCATTTACCTAGCGAGGCACAAATAGGTGGTATTGAAAGAAAAGAGACAGAAAATATATAAAATGATAATGGAAATTATATTTAGTGCAATTATTATTCTGATAAATCCAACATTGAACTGAACACTTATTTTCCACATGGAACAAAAGTAGATGCCAAGTTGGTGTCCACAAAGTCGACCTAAAGCGCATTCAATTTCTCCACAAAATGCAAAATATGAAAAGGATGTGTAGTTTGTCAAATGTGTAATTAATCAAGGGAAAATTTGAGAAAACTCCCTATCATCAAACTTGGCTTTGTATGCACTCCCCAACCAAAAATTTCTTTGCATGCACTCCCTGATGGGATTGACAAGACAGTTTTGTGTGTTATTTTTTTTATCAGTATAAAAGAGTAAAAATTCAGTATAAATTGTAAAGATTTGAGTATAAATTGTTTGAGATTGAGTACTAATTTAAGAAATTTGAGTATAAAATTTCGGTGACCACTCATGTGAAAATCTTGATGTGGTGGATGCAACCTCATATACTCAAATTTTCTAAATTTTATACTCAAATTTTTTGAAATAATACTCAATCTAAATCAAATTATACTTAAATTTTGATAATAAATACTGAAATTTTTACTATATACTGAAACAATTTATACTCAAATTTCTTAAATTAGTACTCAATCTCAAACAATTTATACTCAAATCTTTATAATGTATACTAAGTTTTCACTCTTTTATACTTACCACATCAAGATTTTCACATGAGTGGTCACCAAAACTTTGTACTCAAATTTCTTGAATTAGTACTCAATCTCAAACAATTTATACTCA
Organism: Boesenbergia rotunda; assembly: GCA_024364735.1. NCBI lineage: Eukaryota > Viridiplantae > Streptophyta > Magnoliopsida > Zingiberales > Zingiberaceae > Boesenbergia > Boesenbergia rotunda. The sequence continues at coordinate 343,959 of JAGFNQ010000644.1, forward strand.
AATCTTTACAATGTATACTGAATTTTCACTCTTTTATACTCAATTCACCAGGGAGTGAATGTAAAGAATTTTTCAAGTGGGAAGTGCATGCAAAGGCCAGTTTGGGATTGGGGAGTTTTCTCTAATTAACCGATTAATCAATAGTGTGAAGTTAGTTCGCCCAATATATTTGTGACTAAGATTAATTTTGTGTTTGGTTCAATTTATCAAGAATAATAGTAAAGATTATAGAAAAATAAAATATAATTTAATATCGTTTGATTCAATACGAAGTAATGTTATAACCTAATTTTATATTTAGTATATTATCCATCCTAGATACTTTGCCAATTTAATAAATCTGATATTTAATTAGTTTTTAAAAATTAAATTAATAATATTAATAGTAGAGATCTTGTGACCATTTGTGATCCTAAAATGCCCAAATTGTTCATGGCCACTTCTTCAAGAACAAATTGCTGGGTATGAAGGAAACAAATCCAATCAATCACACTATAAACAAATGCACAGGAGATAAATCATCAGATGCTCTGAAGTAAAGATCACCCCAAAACTAAATATAAAAATTATAGTGATCACGCATAAACTCCTTCAAACTTAATTTTTGAGATGGTTTCTACATTAATTTCACAAGCCCTCGAGTGAACATTCTACTAGAAAAACAGAGCAAGCAAAGGATCCACGCAGAATTTCAAACAACTTTAAAAAAAGAGCTGATCGTCTAGACCCAGATCGATCGACGAAGAGACTCGTCCAAAGACAAACACAATCGAGATCAGATCGCATCATCTAGATCCAAAGAATCTACGATTCTGTCCTAATCGATCCGTTTGATAGCAAGATCTAATAGCACAAGTCCGATTGTTTTGCCTCTTCGCCTCAAAAAGTTACATATCGCAATAAAGTTACATATCGAATTGATCTATTTGGCGATGGAAATTACACCGAAAAAGAGCCAAAAACCGAAAGCTTCATGGTCTTGAATCCGTTGGATATTTGAAGACCTTTTTGTAGATTTGTAGGTCGATTCTTCGATAGAGTCGCCTCCAGCAAATCGATTCAGGAATCACTGGCTCGTTAGATCGAAGCCTTTTGATTGATGCTGATTGCGCCGTCACGGACTCAATCCACTAGACGGCGGCGCCGCGGGCCCGGCGCATACGGCCGCCCCACGTTTCCTCCTTCCCGTCGGCATCCGCCGAGGCCGACCGCCGCCGGAGCCCGTCCAGCTGCGTTTCCCAGTTCCCAAACGCCGCCGCGTGGCCTCCTCGCCCGCGAGGGCGCCCCTCGCGGAACGCCGCGGCGGCGCCGACGGCGGAGGCCCAGCGGCCGCCGGAGAGGGCTAGGTCGTAGTCGCGGCGGCGAACGGGGTCGGAGAGCACCTCGTAGGCCTCCCGCGCCTCCATGAAGCGCTCCGCGTAGCGGCGCTCCTCCCCGGCGGAGCGGCACGCGTCCGGGTGCCACCGCAGGGCCACCCGACGGTACGCCGTGCGGATCTCGCGGGTCCCGGCGCTCCGGGACACGGAGAGAAGGTCGTACATCGTGGCAGTCGCCGGAGCAGCGACGGCGGAGGCCGAGATCCTGAGTCGCGGAGCAGCGGCCACCGTCAATTTAGCAGGGATTGGGGAGAAGGAAGATCTGTACAAGGAGTTAGAGGGACATGAAAGAGCCAAAGCTGCCATTTTCTTCGAGAGAATCTAGTGATCTTGTTGCTATTTAGGGTTTAGATTATGAAGTAGTTCGGAGATGGCATGGAGATTTATAGAGGGATTGAATTAAAATGTGAAATTAAAAAATAGAAGCAATAAAAGTTGATTCGACGAGTACACGTGTCACCATCCTGTGTGCGTGACGGTTGGATCCTTTTGGTGGCAAAAGGAAATTCGCTCGTCCAGTGTCCCCGCCAACCCGTCCCAAGATCAACACGGAGGAGATAAATCACGAGGGTTACTAATCCGGATACTGTGGCTAGCGTATGAGGACGGTTGGATCCTCTGCTCTCGGATCCAGCAAGCTTCCGATGAAACCGTAATCTAATTCATAGATTCATATGTGTAAATTGTCAGCGTTGGTAGCCGTCGGACGCCTAATTTAACAAGGACAGATCCTGTCTCAAAAACAGCCCTTGTCCCGCCTATCTCGCTTCCCGACGACGGCCAGCGAGTCGTCCGATTGTCGATCGGACACCATCGACGGTCTTCGGTCGTCGTCCTGAACAAATCTATATCCTAGGGGTATGATGAATCCATCGGGATCACTACAATTGTGATCTCGCCGGATTCACAGTCGAATTCGACGAGATTACAATTGCAGTGATTCCAACCAATTCACCGTTCTTTTAGGATATCATTTGATTCGGTACGACGATCAAAATCGATCGATAATGTCAGATCGACGATCAGATGATTCGTCGACCGTTGCCGAAAAGCGATACAGACGGGACAGAGGATCCCAATTGTAATTTAACCTTCCATTGTGGCCGCAATTGGTAACAATAATAAAAAATTCGTCTAAACCCCCCTAGTTTGCACCATTTGGCAATTGGCATAGTCGCATAGACTTGGGTTGAAAAGTTCATGAAAGTGTCGGTAAATCCAACCGCTGCAATCCAAAAAGGACCTTAATTCAATCAATTACACGGGAGTGTTTTCTCTTCTATCCATTTGGCATTTAAAATTATATTTTCATGTGTTTTTTTTTCTGATTTATTCCGATAATTTAAAATAATCAAAGGGTTGTTGGACACCCAACATGCCTAGCTTAATACCTAATGCAATTTTCTTACACTTTTTCTATGCAAGGAAAGTGATATCAAAATCATACAAGTAACGAAAATCATTTATCCTTAGTATATCTCGATAAACTATTGTGTTAACTTGTAAATATTTCTATCTACCTTTCCTAAAATATCTTCTTCTCTTTTATCAATGCAACTCTAATTTTCAAATGAAGTATAGTGTAGGCCTTCTTTCACACTTTACTCTTTAAACATTAATTATAGAGTGTTAAATTCTGAATCACATAAGAAAATTATTGTTAATTAATATGTTAGATAAATAATTATTAGTATAACTATCCATTGGCTCACACATATATATATAGTAGAATAAATTTATCCAAAAAAATATTGAAGAAATTCTACTTATTATAAAGTCATCTCATGTGTCACTTGTACTTCCTGAAAGGAAGGTTTAATCAATTTCAATTATGCCAATATCATTTTCAAACTATTATAAGGCCATAAGCTCAATTCATATGTGCTTGAAATAACACTCGTTGCTTGTGAATGCAAACTTCTATATATTGAAATTTATGAAAAAAGTTTTTCAAACGTATGGAACCATTTCAAGTTATTTGAAATTGCAACTTTCTCTTGGACTAGCCTAATTTTCTACTCAAATCATGACAGAGACGTTCAAGAAGTCAATCGAAGACTTTGTTAATGAGTTCCCGTACGGTTTACTAGCTAACGGAGGTTGTGTTATGCATAGGCAATTAAAATTGTTTTTATTGTCAATATTATACCAGTATTTAAATTATTTGAAGCCTTAATTAATTAGACAACGAAATGTTTAATAAAAGAGACAAAAATACCAATGGAAATTGTTTTTAAGTAGGCAAGTTTATTCCCCATATTAAGTCAACTAAAAGCGCGTTCTATTATCTTTTTTTTCTCGATACAAATACAAAATAAAAAGCAAAAAAGATAATAATTCCCACTAATTGATGTTTCCTCCTACAGTTTGGCAAGTGGGAACACAATCAATCACTAAGAAATCAAAAACCAAATTTATTTGTATAATAGATTTTTTTTAAAAAAAAATCATAGTATTATACATTTTTCTCCTATATATATGAAGTTATTTAAAAAAATATTTTTTTAAATTATATATAATTAATAAACCGTTCCAAAAAAAATTTGATCGCGGTCAACTTAGATTGCGATCGCCCCTCCATACTTGAATTTCTGGATCCGCCATTGGCTTCTCCCTGGTTGAGTGGCATGAGTCCGGGTGCCACCGAAGGGCCACTCGTCGGTAGGTCGTGCGGTTCTCGCTGCGCCCGACTGTCTGGAACACTGAGAGAAGGTCGTACATTGTTGCCCTTGCCGGAGCGACGGCGATGGCAGAGGCGACGGAGACGGAGGCGGAGGCCTAGAAGTTCGTCCCCTATGGGGTGGGGTCGTTAAAGTTCTTTTTTTTGACATGCAGGTTGTCTTTGTAATTTTTCAATATTTAAAATTTTAATTTTTATCTTAATGGATGATTAACTTAAGAATACTGGACCGATGAACCGTTTGTTATAAACGCTTTCCAATTTAGCTCGATAGCCAGTGAGAAATTTTCGTGGGGCTCGACTAACCCTGCACTCCAGAATTAATCGGTATAAGCTAATGGGATCCTTGATCCCAACTAAAAAAATAGAATCTAGAATTAAAAAAAATCTATATTATGTTAAATTGATTTCTCAACAATATAAAACAAACCCATAAGAAATCTTGACAAAAACAATTACTAATTAATGTTTTATATATCTTATAATTTTGTTTCCTTTTTTTATCATTGTCTCTTTTTTATTCTCATTACATACAGTTTATAGGCGGTTGTTGGACTCCCAACTTAGCTACTTGAATACCTAACACATTTTCTTATAGTTTTTCCACCATTTCAAATTGTCAATATTGAAAAAGATAATAAACCTAAACACATAACAAAATTCATTTATTGTCAAACACACCTTAATAAAGTATTGTGTTAGTTGGTAGTCCATTCATCTAAAGATCTATGTTTCCTAACGTATTTGTTTTTATCTTTGATCGCCCATCTATAATTTTGAAATGAAGTATGGTTAAACGTTAAATATGGACAACATAAGTTGATTATTGTTATTATACGCGTCCCAGCAAATCTTGAAAGGTTAATATTTTGCTCTAAGTGGCAAAAGGCGATTAAAATAATTAACGAAGTTTTTTCAATCTCGGACGATCGGCTCGGCCTCACGAAAGTTTCCCATTGACCACTAGGGTAAATCGGGAAGCGCTCGCAGTGGGCGGTCTAGAAGCCCAGTGTCTCAGGATTCGCGCCCCATTTGGAGGAAAAATTCTTACAAATACACCGTAACTGGGGATCAAACTGCAGATGTCTGGGATAACGACTAGTTACCCTACCGCTGCACCATAGTCTCGGAGGCTTAATATTTTGTTCTAGAACTTACCATAAACGATGAACACATAATATTTCTAACATAATTGTCAAGGGTTAATTTCTGAGAACTGATGACTTAATGCTTCCCCATTATACACCTTTCGCCTGTATACCCAAGGGCAAATCTAGAATTGTAAGTTGGGGGCGCATACTAAATCTAAATGACGTCAATAATTATTATAATAATTACCTCATAATCTTTCAAAATATATAATAAATATTTATATGAAATTTGAGAAATAGTGAGAAGAATTTTTTAAATTTAGACTACCAAGGAATTTGAATCTTAGATGTGTGTTAAAACAAAAATTAAATTTACTATTAGGCAGACTATAAATATTTATCAATAAAGGAGTCAAATATTATATATACTATGAAAATAAAAAAATTTATTCTAAAAAAATAAAATTTTCAATATAAAAATAATATTATTAAAAATTTTGAGAGTGGGGTCATGGTCCCCCGGGTCTCCATGTAAATCTGCCCCTGTGGTACCTGAATTTATCTTCTTCCATATCCGTGAGACCAGCTCTAAGGGGCTGCATAGGCAACGGACCTGCATTTTTTTTAAATGTTAATTGTTTGCCCCAAGACTATGACAGAAGGCGCCAAATTGTGAAAAATTTCTATAAATATTTTTTGATTTACCCTAACGATTGGTGAACCGATCGCCTCAAATGGGAAGTTATCTGATTCATTATTTTTGGAAAGGTAAATATTTTTGTGCATTAATTGGTTTAAAAAATATTTTAGATGGTTAGAGGTGCATTGAACTGATTCGGAGGAAGATTTTTTAAGAACTAGGTCAAGTATACACTAAAAAATTTGATTTACAAATATTGGAATATCATAGGCAACCTAGAAAAGGAGGTTTTGTAGAAATTTAAAACTGCCTGTTCTTGAGAGGTTAGAGGTGAAGAGTTAGTGCATTTTCAACCACTAAGATGTCATCCAAATCAACAAATAAGCTTCCAAAACATAGGCCTTATATGTAAAGTTTGTTAATTTTAATTTGCTTGTGTATTTGTTTTGCTTGTTGTACTCTTGTAAGAATGAGATTGTGATAGACTTCTTCACCTCCAAAAAGTTTTCAAGAAGGAGAGAGTTTATAGCGGAAGAAGATCGTTATAGTGGACCCTTGGATTAGTCATATCAAGGAGGTGGATACTAAGTAAAATCAATGTGTTGTGCATGTGATATTGAAGTTGATTCACGATTCTGCTACACATTCGATGACGAGCACAATAAAGCTACGGTGATAAGTGATTGAAGTTATTCATCCTCCCTAGCTTGGATGAGTCCTTGCATCAATTTTCACTTATAATTTAGTTTTATTTTATTATTTTGTTGAGAGAGTATAATTACAAGATCAATCAAAATACAACTCAAAACGTAATAGAAATTACTCGTATATTAGACGGGACTTGAGAGAGGATCCGAACCATGCTTAACTCTAGCAAAGACGACACAGATACCTACGACATTGACTAGAATAAATCTGAAAATTTATCGACACAAGGTCGGAATCGAACCTAAGGCCTCTGCCGAATCATTAAGTTATCCTCATCGACAATTTTCTTACCCTTTTCTATGTAAGGAAAGTGATATGAAAATTATATGTGTAACAAAATTAATTTATCATTAGTATATCTCTATAAATTATTGCGTTAACTTGTAAACATTTCAATCTACCTTTCCTAAAATATCTTCTTCTCTTTTATGAATTCAACTCTTATTTTCAAATGAAGTATAGTGTAGGCCTTCTTCAACACTTTACTCTTTAAAAAATAATTATTGTGTTAAATTCTGAATCACATCAATTATTATTGCTAATTATTATATTAGATAAATAAGTTCTAGTATAACTATCCAGGTTTACACATAGTAGAATAAATTTATTCAAAAAATATTGAAGAAAGTTTCATTAATTTAAATTTTGACAATATAAAGTAAACTAAAAAAGCTATATTCTATCATTTTCAAACCATTTTAAGGCCGTAATTAAGCTACTTGCATATTTTTTATCATTCTTAATTAGTCATTTGTAGTAGAAATTAGCACTTGTTGATCGCGAAAGCAATTCTATCGAACTTTATTAAAATAAAAAAACAAACATATGGAAGAACCATTTCAAATTATTTGAAGTTGTAACTTTCTCTTAGACTAGTCTAATTTGCTACTCAAGTCATGGCAGAGACGATCAAGAAGTCGATCGAGGACTTTGTTTATGGCTTGAGTATCGTTTCACGACTATGATTAATAAAAATTTCACATTATTACTGAGTTCACTGTTTACTAATTGAGGTTAGGTATTATGCATAGGCAATTAGAAAAATTATTGTTATAATATTATCAGTATTTAAATTGTTTGAATCCTTAACTAATTCGACAACGAAATGTTAGTTGTAAATGTGATCCACAACACGAGTTGAAATTTCATATCCTGCCAATTATGATAGTGAGGTCTGGATGAATTCTATTGGACAATCGATGAAATGAGAGAAAAAACGAAAATAAAATAACAATGTAATTTATTTTTAGTGCAATTATTATTACGATAAATCCAACGTTGAGTTGGACACTTTTTTTTCTACCCTTAACAAAATAGATGCCCGCAAAAAGCGCATTCACTTTTTCTCCATAAAATGGAAAATTGGAAAAGGATGTGTTATTTATCAAATTTGTAATTAATGAATTGCGAGAAACAGAAATTATTTGTATAATGAAAATAAATATTTTAATAAAAATTTTAATCATTAATTAACGACACGTCTGACGTCTGATTATCGATTGAATAGTATTGACAAATTCTGATCGTCGCCTCAAATTAAACTATATTTGGGGGACGGTGAATCCGTCGAGATCATCGACAACGATGAACCCGTTGAAATCGACGGTGAATGATGCGAGATCGTAATTACGGCGATCCTCGATGGGTTCATCGTATCCCCAGAATATAGTTTGGCTCGGGACGACGATTGAAGACCGTCGATGATGTCCGATAAATGATCGAACTTTGGACGTGCTGTCAATTCATAATTAAAATTTTCTTGCGTGAAATTAGTTCGCCAATTTTATTTGTGGCTACGTTTACTCCACCAACCTTTCGTTCGACAAAGTAATGGATAAGATGAAGTTAGAAAGCAAGGAGGATGACGATGACACCTAGGAAATCTTCAATCTAGATTTCAAAAGTACCAAAAAGATATTTTGATGACTTTAATTAGTTCTTTTCATACCAATTGAATTCAATGAAACGTGAAAAATGAATTATTTTGATTTTGCATCTCTCACTCCACTTTTACCAAAAGATTTGCATTTGGTAATCTTTCATAATAGTGGTAGTCTCACAGCACAAGAGGGACCATGACTAAGGGCCATTATTTGCTTCAAGTCATGTGCAAGAGTCGCAACTTCTCTTCCTAGTTTTGCCTAAAATCACCCAAGGGCCACTAAACAAGCTTAAACTGTGATGGTGTTTGCCTAGACCACCAAGTTACCTGGTAAAGTCGTCTCATATATACGATCTTAAGATGAGTTGACAGGGGCGTTGTTTAGATGAAAAAATAATCATCTTTGCTCTTATTTAATATAATAACATATTCAATTTAGTTGTTTATGTATTTATTTTTATTTTTTTTTGTTAAATTGCCCACTTTTTATTCACCTGCATCTGGTTTGGCTGCCTTACCAGTGTAAGCGGTGATAATTTTTGGCGACGAAACTTACACCAAAAATCTACAATAAAAGATCGAACAAGTCTGATTATGCCCAAACAACTTCAGTTAATGGAAGATCAATAGCCTATCGATCACTGGTTCCACAAAGTTGCATATCCCTCCATCTGTTTGGTTATGGAAATTACACAGAAAAAGGACCAAAAACCGAAAGATTCTTGGTCTTGGATCTGTTGGATATTTGGAGACCCTTTTGTAGATTTGCAGGTCGATTCTTCGTTCGAATCGCCCTCGATTCAGGAATCACTAGCTCGTTCGATCGGGGCATTTTAATTGATGCTAAATGCGCCGCCGCAGACTCAATCCACTAGATGGCGGCAGCACGGGCCCGGAGCCCGTCCAGCTGCGTTTCCCAGTTCCCAAACTCCACCGCGTCGCCCCCTCGCCCGCGAGGGCGCTGCTAGCGGAAGACCAGTGAGTAAGAAATAGTAAATGACGGGTCAAGAGAGAATCAAATTTACTGACAATGGAGCAACGATTATAGCTATAGCCATTGGAGCTTATTTGTTGAAGCTTTCTAATGGACTAATTTTATAGTTGGATAATTATCATTTTGTTCTTGCATTAATAAGAATATTGTTTCTATTTTTACTTAAATATAAAAGATTTCCATTTGTCGTTTAATAACAATTATTGTTATATAACTCTGGATGGTATTATTTATAGAACTGAAATTTTATGCAATGACAACTACACGTTAGATGTATCCAACGACATACTCAATATCAAAACAAGTAATAAGTATGCTTGAAAGGATGATTAGCATTGTCGCCTTGGCTATACAAGTAAGACACGCATGCCAGAATTACACAAGTGTGAAATTTTAGAATCATTTGAATTAGATTCATTTGATACATGTGTCTTGTGCTTAAAATGCAAGATTACTAAGTTACCTTTTTCTAGAAAAGGTGAACCAGTGGGTAAGTTGCTCGGCCTCATATATATTGATGTATGTGGATTGATGTGACCAACTCAAGCATTAAAAGGTTACAGCTACTTCCTTATCTTTATCGATAACCACTCATGATTTAAGTATATATATCTTTTAAGATATAAGTTTGAAGCTTTTGAAAGGTTTGAAAAAAAATCAAAAATGAAGTAGAGAAATAACTAGACAAAAGTATTAAAATTCTTCGATCCGATTGAGATGATGAATACTTAGTCAATAGTTTCAAGATTATCTAATGAATAATGGAATATTATCTCAATGGACTCCGCCTTGTACATCATAAAACAATGGTGTATCTGAAAGGGCCAAACTGAAGCTTGTTAGACATGCTTAGGTCAATGATGAATCATGCAAGTCATACCAAAACCTTTTGGGATTACGCACTTGAGACAGCTGTTTACTTGTTAAACAGAGTCCTCACTAAGGCTATCTTTAATACTCCATTTGAGACATGGATTGGTAAGAAACATCACCTATCTTATTTAAAGATACATGGTTGTCCTTTTTATGTGAAGAGAATTATATCAGACAAGTCGGATGCTAAGTCTAATAAGTGTTTATTAGATACCCTAAGGAAACTAGAGGTTACCAGTTCTATTCTTCTTTGGAACAAAAGATGTGTGTTTCAAGGCATGCTGTATTCTTAGAGAAAGAGTTTTTCTTGCCAGAAAACAGTGGGAGTGAAGTTAAACTTGAGGAAGTTCAAGAGACTTTAATAGACACAGAACATATGCCTAGTCAACAACCATAATCATTTACTCATAATGATGAGTCATCGGCTAAACTTATTGAGACACTACCACTTCATAGATCAGGTTGGACACGGAATATTCCTATGAGATACAGATGTTTTATAAGTAAATCGAATGATGTGTTTTTTAGATCATGTCCGTCAAGCTAGAGGGGGGTGAATAGCTTCTTTCGATTTTCTACCTATCACGTTAGCAAGCGCAAGCGGAAATACTAATAACAATAACAAACAATGCTAACACAAACCTATTTACGTGGTTCGGAGATAACACTCCTACTCCATGGTTGTCCGTAAGGTGGACTATCCCTTGATCCTTCGATGGATCACTCCCCGGATGCCCTCTGGCTAACTCGTGTAACTCCTTGTGGGTGGAGAAACCTCGCCACAAACTCGGACACACTTTTGAGCACCAACGACTACTAATGAGCTCTAACCATGCTCATTTTGTCAAGGAATCCCAGCCAAAACCGAGCCCCTTTAAGTAGGTCTCTTGGCTGAAAAATTCGCTACCAGTCGACTGCCCTACTGCCCTCACTCAAACTCGACCGTTGCAAGCCCAGCGTTCGAATCCTGGATGCAACCAGTTGACTGCCCCCATAGCAGTCGACTGATCTCTCTGCCCCTTTTATCAGTCGACTGCCTGAGGCCCAGTCGACTGTTACCTAGGTTCTTCCCTTTCCAAGTACAAATCTCTCAGCACTCAACCCCTAGGATTTCCCGAGTACATTCCCCCAACACTCAACCCCTCATAACTCACTGACTCTTCACCAGCAGCCTCGACAGTTGCCTTCGCACCTTCTTCATCTTTGGCTCCCGTCCCTCAGATGCGCACGCAAGTTCTCGACTTGCCTCCATGCCATCCTTCACGCATGCCTTGAAGTCCGCGCCCCTCAACTCATCGTCCCTGCTATCCATGGTCCCTCGGTTGCACACAAGCTCACGGCTTGCCTCCATGTCACCCTTCACCGTACCTGAAGTCGTCCAGCAAAGTCAATATGTGTAACCTGCAAACCTGTACACTCACATACACATATTAAAACACAAGGGTAAACCTAACTTAAATCCTTTGCCCAAACATCAAAACACATGGTCACTCCGGACCATAGATTGTTCCAACAATCTCCCCCTTTTTGATGTTTGGCAATACGTTTAAGTTAGGAAAAATAAATAGCAAAACACAATGCTAACAACCATGTGGACTTACGTTGCCAAGGCTCCACCTTGGACTTACACCGCCAATGCATATGCAATGCAAACGCGGATCCTATCCCAAGGCATCCTCACACCTAACCTCCCCACGAGTTTAGGACTTTTTACCAAACCGGGACCTTTCCAAAGCTCCCCTACATTGGACTTATAAAGGTTTTTAAAGAACCTTTCCAAGGTTCCCCTTACGCCACCAATGGAGCAACAATGCTCCCCCTTTACCTAGGCTCCCCCTAGACCTAGGATTTTCCTCAAATGCGTGTTTGGTTTCCCACTTAAACCCAACACTTCTCTCCCTTTGTCATACATCAAAAGACTCTAACAATTTCCCCCTTATTGGATCTTTTAACCTCTAATGATCATACACAAAGTGTACTATCCCTCATACACTTGTTTTACATAATTTGGACACTTTCCAACTGCTGAAACCCAATTCAGCCCATATCAGTCGACTGCCCCCAGGGGTGGTCGACTGGCACTCTGAAAAATCAATTTGCAGCATTTCTGACACACTTTCATAAATGCACCAAAAATTCCATAAATCTTCAAAAATTCTTAAATTTTGTGTAGAGGTTTGTGATACCCGTGTCTACTTGGGAAAAATACATCCAATCATGTATCTATCACCAATCCCAAGATTGACATAAAATCTAAAATTAACTAAATGGGAAGTTATCCGATTCATTATTTTTGGAAAGGTTAATATTTTTGTGCATTAATTGGTTTAAAAAATATTTTAGATGGTTAGAGGTGCATTGAACTAATTCGGAGGAAGATATTTTAAGAACTAGGTCAAGTATACACTAAAAAAATTTGATTTACAAATATTGGAATATCATAGGCAACCCTAGAAAAGGAGGTTCTGTAGAGAGTTCAAACTGCCTGTTCTTGAGAGGTTAGAGGTGAAGAGTTAGTGCATTTTCAACCACTAAGAGGACATCCAAATCAACAAATAAGCTTCCAAAGCATAGGTCTTATATGTAAAGTTTGTTAATTTTACTTTGCTTGTGTATTTATTTTGCTTGTTGTGTTCTTGTAAGAATGAGATTGTGATAGACTTCTCCACCTTCCAAAGCATAGGTCTTATAGCGGAAGAAGATCGTTGGAGTTGACCCTTGGATTAGTCATATCAAGGAGGTAGATACTAAGTGAAATCAATGTGTTGTGCATGTGACATTGAAGTTGATTCACGGTTCTGCTACACATTCAATGACGAGCACAATAAAGCAACGGTGATAAGTGATTAAAGTTATTCATCCTCCCTAGCTTCGATGAGTCCTTGCATCAATTTTCACTTATAATTTATTTTTATTTTATTATTTTGTTGAGAGAGTATAATTACAAGATCAATCGAAATACAACTCAAAACGTAATAGAAATTGCTCGTATATTAGACGGGACTTGAGAGAGGATCCGAACTATGCTTAACTCTAGTAAAGACGACACAGATACCTACGACATTGACTAGAATAAATCTGAAAATCTATCGACACACGGTCGGAATCGAACCTAAGGCCTCCGTCGTAACCACTAGTCTATCCTCATTGTTAATTTTCTTACCCTTTTTCTATGTAAGGAAAGTGATATGAAAATTATATGTGTAACAAAATTAATTAATCATTAGTATATCTCGATAAATTATTGTGTTAACTTGTAAACATTTCTATCTTCCTTTCCTAAAATATCTTCTTCTCTTTTATTAATTCAACTCTAATTTTCAAATGAAGTATAGTGTAGGCCTTCTTCAACACTTTACTCTTTAAAAAATAATTATTGAGTGTTAAATTCTGAATCACATCAATTATTATTGCTAATTAATATATTAGATAAATAAGTACTAGTATAACCATCCAGGTTTACACATAGTAGAATAAATTTATCCAAAAAATATTGAAGAAGTCCTACTTATTATAAAGTCATCACGTGTACTTCTTAAAAAGAAAGCTTCATTAATTTAAATTTCGACAATATAAAGTAAACTAAAAAAGCTATATTCTATCATTTTCAAACCATTTTAAGGGCGTAATTAAGCTACTTGCATGATCCCGGACCAGCTTATGTGTAGCCTGGCCCGGCAGCCTGGCACCTCATGTCCTCATCAGCAGAGAATAGATCCGCGGACTTTAGGAGCCCGTGGGATGGAAGGCCCATACGGGCGACCCGGCCTAAGCTCCCTCGGGAACGTGAAGGGATAGATCCAAGCCATCATCTAGACTCTCTCGCGGGCATGCCCCCGCGCTCCTCTCCGGGGGTTCCCAGTCGGACGCGTGGCATCCCACACTCCCTGGGATCCTCTGCATTCAGATAATGCCTAACTCAATCTATTACCCCTCTAGGTTTAGCTCTCAGCCGACGCGTGGCGGCCCACGCTCCTGGGGTAAGCCCGAGCCCGAGAGAACATCAGCCAGTGTATCGCTAAAGGTCCTCAGTCGACACCTTACTTCTAGGCCCTCAGCCGGCCTCATCAATAAGTGCCCTAAGTCGGCACCTTTCTTTTAGGCCCTCGCAGTCGGCACCTTCCTTCTAGGTCCTCAGTCGGCCCTGGCATGACGAACAACCACTCCCTGACACCAGACTACCAGAAGCAGGACGGAGTCGGCGCAGGTCTGATATTATTCTGACCCAAGCGACGGATATCCCGCTGATGTCTTAATCTTCCTGCCATACCCTGTCCCCCGTACTATGACCGCATACACTGGTGTCAGGCCGAGTGACTCCGAACGACGCTAGCATTTAAGTTGACAGCGTCCCTTTCCTTATTCCGGTATGCACTACTTCACCCTGCCATCTTTGGGCATGCATCGTCTTGTCCTCGCTACGAGACAAAGGATGACAGGCAGGGCAGGAGCTGTCAGCTTCTCCGGCTATATAAGCATCTTCACTCCGCATCTCGCAGGTACGCGCAATAGTACATTCTTACTGTTCAATTGCTTTCCTTCTGCTTGCCACTCTCAAGGACTGACTTGATCGTCGGAGTGCCTTGTCGGGGACTTCTCCCGGCGGGTTTTAACGGTCTCTGTCTTGCAGGTCAGCAGCGAGCTCCGTGACCAGCCGGTTCGTGATTCCCGGAGGACCATCTCACTTTTGGGAAGCCCACCTTGCTTCGCGACAAGATCATTGCATTTTTTTTTATCATTCTTAATTAGTCATTTGTAGTAGAAATTAGCACTTGTTGATTGCGAAATCAATTCTATTGAACTTTATTTAAAAAAACAAACATATGGAAGAACCATTTCAAATTATTTGAAGTTGCAACTTTCTCTTAGACTAGTCTAATTTGCTTCTCAAGTCATGGCGGAGACGTTCAAGAAGTCGATCGAGGACTTTGTTTATGGCTTGAGTATCGTTTCACGACTATGATTAATAAAAATTTCACATGGTTACTGAGTTCACTGTTTACTAATTGAGGTTAGGTATTATGCATAGGCAATTAAAAAAATTATTGTCAATATTATATCAGTATTTAAATTATTTGAATCCTTAATTAATTCGACAACGAAATGTTAGTTGTAAATGTGATCCACAACACGAGTTGAAATTTCATATCCTGCCAATTATGATAGTGAGGTCTGGATGAATTCTATTGGACAATGGAAGAAATGAGAGAAAAAACGAAATATAAAATAACAATGTAATTTATTTTTAGTGCAATTATTATTACGATAAATCCAACTTCGAGTTGGACACTTTTCTTATGGGACAAAAGAAGAAAAGAGAAAAACAAAAAAAATATAAAATAACAATGTAATTTATTTTTACTGCAATTATAATTACGATAAATCCAACATTGAGTTGACACTTTTTTTTTCCACCCGTAACAAAAGTAGATGCCCGGAAAAAGCGCATTCACTTTTTCTCCGTAAAATCGAAAATAGGAAAAGGATGTGTTATGTATCAAATGTGTAATTAATGAATTGTGTGAAAGAGAAATAATTTGTATAAAAAATTTTGATTATCAATCAGCGGTATGTCAAACATTTGATTATCGATCGAATATCATCGCCGTCCTAAATTAAACTATACCTTGGGGGACGATGATTCGTCGAGATCATCGACAACGATGAATCCATCTGAATCGATAGTGATTGATGCGAGATCGTAATTATGACGATTCCCAACGGATTCATTATGCTTTCTAGGTTATAATTTGATTCAGGACGATAGCTAAAGGTCGTCGACGATGTCCAATTGACGATCAAATATTAAACGTATCGTCAATTAACGATTAAAATTTTAGGCATTCACTTTTTTACGTAGCGTATTATTATTGTTGTGTGAAATTAGTTCGCTCTTGTGTGAAATTAGTTCGCCAATTTTTGTGGCTACGCTTACTTCACCAACCCAATTTCCACGAAGTAATGGATAGGATCAAAATGATTAACGAGGTTTTTTTATTCTTGGACATTCGATTTGGTCTTACGAAAATTTTTCATCGGCCACCAGAGTAAATCGAGAAGCGCTCGCAGTGAACGGTCTAGAAGCTCAGCGTCCCAGGATTCGCGACCTATTTGAAGGAAAAATTCCTATAAATACGTCATAGTTAGGGATCGAATCGTGAATATCTAGATTAATAATTAATCATTCTACCGCTGCATCATAGCTCGGAGTCAGTAATGGATAAGATCAAGTTAAAAAGCAAGGAGGATGACGATGACACCGAGGAAATCTTCAATCTAGATTTCAAGAGTACCAAAAAGATATTTTGATGATTTTAATTAGTTCTTTTCATACCACTTGAATTCAATGAAACGTGAAAAATGAATTATTTTGATTTTGATTTTGCATCTCTCACTCCCCTTTTAACAAAAGATTTGTATTTGGTAATCTTCCATAATAGTGGTAGTCTCACAGCACAAGAGGAACCATGACCAAGAGCCATATTTGCTTCAAGTCATGTGCAAGCGCCACAACTTCTCATCCTAGTTTTGTCGAAAATCACCCAAGGGTCACTAAACAAGCTTAAACTGTGATGGTGTTCGCCCTAGACCACGAAACTACCTTGCAAGGTCGTCTCATATACACGATCTTGGGACGAGTTTATAGAAATCCTGAGATGATTTGACAGGAACGTTGTAGATGAATAAATCATCTTTTACCACAAGATCATCTCATATGTATAATCACATTCACTTGATCGATCCAATCTTTCTTGTGTGTCAAACTAGTAAGAAAAAGGTTGCTTTTAAACATTTGTTTAGATGAAAAAATAATCATCTTTGCTTATTTAATATAATAGCATATTCAATCTAGTTGTTTTTGTATTTTTTTTTTTTGTAAAATTCCCCCCTTTTTATTCACCTGCATCTGGTTTGGCTGCCTTACCAGTGTAAGTGGTGATAATTTTTGGCGACGAAACTTACACCAAAAATCTACAATAAAAGATCGAACAAGTCTGAGTATGCCCAAACAACTTCAGTTAATGGAAGATCAATAGCCTATCGATCACTGGCTCCACAAAGTTACATATCCGTCCATCTGTTTGGTTATGGGAATTACACAGAAAAAGAACCAAAAACCGAAAGATTCATGGTCTAGATATGTTGGATATTTGAAGATCTTTTTGTAGATTTGTAGGTCGATTCTTCGATCGAGTCGCCTTTGATTCAGGAATCACTCGTTCGATTGGAGCCTTTTAATTGATGCTAAGACGGTAGAATCGGCACAAGAAGGTTCATGTAATCATTGTAGTAAGATGGACGGTAGCAAACGAATTTTAAGGTCAATCTTGAGTTTATAATGAATAACAAGGTCTGATGTCCCATTTACTTCAAGTATTTTCGTATCATATTATTTTCTCCAATACATGGATATTGGATATAAAGTGTAGCTCATATATGAAATGGCATACAAGGATTAAGAAATAGTAAAAGACGGGTCAAGAGAGAATCAAATTTACGAATCAACAATGGAACAAAGATTGCAGCTATAGCCATTAGAGCTTATTTGTTGAAGCTTTCTAGTGGACTAATTTTATAGTTGGATAATTATCATTTTGTTCTTGCATTAATAAAGAATATTGTTTCTATTTTTACTTAAATATAAAAGATTTTCATTTGATGTTTAGTAACAATTATTGTTATATCACTTTGGATGGTATTATTTATAGAATTGAAATTTTATTCAATGACAACTACACGTTAGATACATTATGCAACGACATACTCAATATCAAAATGAGTAAAAAGCATGCTTGAAAGGATGATCAGTTAACCTCCTACTCATGACATTGTCGTCTTAGCTATATAAGTAAGACACGCAGCCTAAATTACAGAAGTGTGAAATTTTGGAATCATTTGAATTAGATTCATTTGATACATGTGCCTCATGCTTAAAAACTAAGATGACTAAGTTACCTTTTTCTAGAAAAGGTGAACTAGTGGGTAAGTTGCTCGACCTTATATATATTAATGTATGAGGACCAATGTGATCAACTCATGCATTAAAAGGTTATAGCAACTTCATTATCTTTATCGATAACGACTCATGATTTGGGTATGTATATATTTTAAGATATAAGTCTGAATCTTTTGAAAGGTTAAAAAAAATAAAAAATGAAGTAGAGAAACAATTTGACAAAACTATTAAAATTCTTCGATCCGATTGAGATGGTGAATATTTAAGTCAAGAATTTCAAGATTATCTATGGAATAATGCAATATTATCATAATGGACTCCGCCTTATACATCATAAAACAATGGTATATCTGAAAGGGCAAAACCGAAGCTTGTTAGGCATACTTAGGTCAATAATGAATCATGCAAGTCTTACCAAAACCTTTTGGGGTTACGCACTTGAGACAACTCTTTACTTGTTAAATAGAGTCCTCAGTAAGGCTATCTCTAGACTCTAATATGCTGGAGCGGGTTGGTCCGGCTAGAGGGGGTGAATAGACGGAAACAAAATATGAAATGGAAGGCACTCGTCTTTAAAAAAAAAAAACTTGGTCGCAACTAAGAACGTTGCTTCCAAGGCAGTGGACGCTCAATTAAAATCTCCTTGTGGCGGAGAAGCCTTACAACAAAAGCACGCTAGACTTTAGAGAGAATTACAAGAATGAATTGAATGAATGGAAATTAAAGCAAAACCTCTAAGTCTATTTATAGCCTAAGAGAATAAATCCAGATTATTGATTGTTGATGACTTTTCTCTTGGTCGTTGATCCATGGATGTAATCTGGATGGTTGATCTTGAATGGGATTAAACTGCATCCATTGGATTTGATTAAACGATAATGTAACATTATCTTTTAAGAAATAAAGTTTTAATTAAAACTTTATCTTTCCTCGAGATGACTCGAGATGGCTGTTGGAATCTCCATGTCGCTATTGTAATCTCTAACTAGTAATATCGGCAACATTATATTGTCGTCGCCCTTTATCCCAAATGGTAAGTGGGTTAGCGTGTGTTGTTGAGGACTCGGGTTCGATCCTCTTTGGCACCAAATAATTTTCTCTTTTCTTTTGGGCGTTTGGACTAGTCTTTCTGATTCTTCGTCATCTTCTGGATGATTTCCGGCCAACCGGAGTTAGGCTCACCCGAACCCGACTTGGGCCGTTCACCCCTCGAGAGTCCTTCCTCCCGGCTTCTCATCCCTCGGACACCGCGCGCGTCCTTCTCGCTCCACCGACGTACTCTTCCGCGGCTTCCGCGTCCCTCGGATTGTACCGAGCCTGTCGGCTCACTTCCCCGCGCAATCCTTCTCGTCCGTTGCGTCTTACGCTCGACTTCCTCCGTACCTAAGTTCCTGCACACTTAGCAGAGGGATTAAAACCATCGGGACCTAACCTAACTTGGTTGATCGCATCAAAACCAACCGGGGCACCAACAATCTCCCCCTTTTTGATGTGCATCAACCCAAGTTTAGTTAGGGATAAACAACAAACAATAATAATATTGTAACAGAATCAAGCATATAAAAAAAATATAAAAATTTTTGCAATCATGTACATAACCTCCCCGGATCATAAACTACTCTCCCCCTTTGATCACAGCAAAAAATGGGACAAAAAAAATAGGGAAGGGAAAATATAAAATTAATTTTCTCTAGTAAACTCAGATCGAAATAAATATTAGTCAATTTTGGTTTTCATAAATACCTGAAAATTAATTCAAAATTGATTTTGGGACCCAGAATAAATTTTCATCTACGGGGTTAATCAAAAACTTTGGAGGAATATAATTTCTAGGAATTTTCCTAATCTGGCCCTTATGATTTTTAACATACTAATTCAGATTTTCAGGATAAAAATTCTTTTTAATTCTTAAACATGTAATATCATTTTCTAATTTCTCCACTAGATTCTTCAAATTTTCATTTTCTATTTTTAGTTGGTCGGATAGAACAAATGAGCATACAGTGCCAAATCTTTCATTTAACTTAGAGTTTTATATCTCCAATTTATTCATCGACTTAAGCATGGATTTTATTACCGAGTAGATTCGAGCAGGTGGAAGTAGACATACCTCACTTACCGGGTCGGTTTCGATGTTAGGACATTCCTCTTCATTGTTGCTTTCTCTCGAGGTGCTTTCTTCATCTTTGTCTTGGTGGCTTGCCATCAATGCAAGTCCGACGAACTCTTCGGCTTCTGATTCATCTGACGAGGTCTCGTCCCAGGTGGCTTTTAGTGCCTTTTTCTTCTTTGGCAGGTTCTTGAGTTTAGGGCACTGATCTTTCAGGTGTCCCTCCTCATTGCAGTTGTAGCATCAGACCGTTCGTTTTTTCTTTCTCTGCACCTTTTTCGAGCGGTTAGTATTAATGAATTTACATAATTTTCTTACCGCTAGTGCAGTTTCTTCATCATCCGCTGAAGATTCTTCGTCGAGTTGGATCTTCCTTGTGTTTAGCGCAATGTTGTCAGCTTTCCTGTTCTTTTCTACAAAGCGAGATTCGTGAAGTTCCAAAGTAGAAAATAACTGTTCTAACATACTTATTTTTAGATCTTTTGAAATATAATGCGCATCGATTACCGAGGTCCACTCCGGGGTTCTCGGAAATGCGTTTAGAGCGTACCTTTGAGCATCGCGGTTAGTTACCTTTTCTCCGAGATTTTCGAGGCTTGTGATTAGTTCTTTTACCTTTGCATGTAATCTCGCAACAGATTCTCCGTCTACCATCCGTAGATTGGTCAGTCGGCTTCGAAGAACATCTCGTTGCGCAAGTTTTGCCTCCGAGGTTCCTTCGTACAGTTCCAAGAATTTTTCCCAAAGTTCCTTCGCCGATTCGTACTTACCGATCCGGTTCACATCTTGCTCTGGGAGGACGGTCAGCAGATGAAATTCTGCCTTTCCGTTTGCTACAGCATCAACTTGTTCCTTCTTGTTCCAAGAATCAGGATCCTTGGTCTTTCCTTCATTGTCTTTGGGAGATGTATAACCATTTTTCATAATAATTAATATTTCATAATCCAT
Organism: Boesenbergia rotunda; assembly: GCA_024364735.1. Taxonomy (NCBI): domain Eukaryota; kingdom Viridiplantae; phylum Streptophyta; class Magnoliopsida; order Zingiberales; family Zingiberaceae; genus Boesenbergia; species Boesenbergia rotunda. The sequence continues at coordinate 365,218 of JAGFNQ010000644.1, forward strand.
AGTAAAAAATACCTACATCTTCCGTTTCCATGCCGTGAACTCCCCCTCAACCTTAGGCGGGTATATCGCTGGTCCAACCATCTTAAAATTTGCTGCAGTTGGCGGTTAGTCCTTCTGCGGCGGCCTGGCTCTGATACCACTTGCTGGAGCGGGTTGGTTCGGCTTAAGGGGGGTGAATAGACGGAAACAAAATATGAAATGGAAGGCACTCGTCTTTTAAAAAAAAACTTGGTCGCAACTAAAAATGTTGCTTCTAAGGCAGTGGATGCTCAATTAAAATCTCCTTGTGGCGGAGAAGCCTTACAATAAAAGCACGCTAGACTTTAGAGAGAATTACAAGAATGAATTGAATGAATGGAAATTAAAGTAAAACCTCTAAGTCTATTTATAGCCTAAGAGAATAAATCTAGATTGTTGATTGTTGATAACTTTTCTCTTGGCCGTTAATCCAAGGATGTAATCTGGATGGTTGATCTTGGATAGGATTAAACTGCATCCATTGGATTTGATTAAACGATAATGTAACAATATCTTTTAAGAAATAAAGTTTTAATTAAAACTTTATCTTTCCTCGAGATGGCTGTTGGAATCTCCATGTCGCTGTTGTAATCTCTAAGTAGTAATATTGGCAACAATTTGTTGCCATTGCTCTTTATCCCAAATGGTAAGTGGGTTAGCGTGTGTTGTTGAGGTCACGGGTTTGATTCTCCTTGGCACCAAATAATTTTCTCTTTTCTTTTGGGGGCTTGTACTAGTCTTTTTGATTCTTCGTCTTTTGGGTGATTTTCGGCCAACCGGAGTTAGGCTCACCCGAACCTGACTTCGGCCTTTCGCCCCTCGAGCGTCCTTCCTCCCGGCTTCTCGTCCCTCGGACACCGCGCGCGTCCTTCTCGCTCCACCGACGTACTCTTCCGCAACTTCCGCGTCCCTCGGATTGTACCGAGCCCGTCGGCTCACTTCCCCGCGTAATCATTCTCGTCCGCTGCGTCTTACGCTCGACTTCCTCCATACCTAAGTTCCTGCACACTTAGCAGAGGGATTAAAACCAACAGGACCTAACCTAACTTGGTTGATCACATCAAAACCAACTGGGGCACCAACATAATACTCCATTTGAGAAATGGATTTGTAAGAAACATCACCTATCTTATTTAAAGATACGTGGTTGCCCTTTTTATGTGAAGAGAACTATATTAGACAAGTCGGATGCTAAGTCTAATAAGTGTTTATTAGATACCCTAAGGAAATTAGGGGTTACCAGTTCTATTCTTCTTTGGAACAAAAGATATGTGTTTCAAGGCATGCTATATTCTTAGAGAAAGTTTTTCTTGCCAGAAAACACTGGGAGTGAAGTTGAACTTGAGGTAGTTCAAGAGACTCTAATAGACACAGAACATATGCCTAGTCAACAACCATAATCATTTACTCATAATGATGAGCCATCGGCTAAACCTATTGAGACACTATCTCATCATAGATCAGGTTGGACACGAAATATTCCTATGAGATACAGATCATTTATAAGTAAATCGAATGACATGTTACTTATTGAGGATGAGAAACCTACTGATTATGAAAAAGTTGAAAATTTCAGAAAGGGACAAATGACATATAGCCATGAAGTTGAAAATGCATTCTAAGTATGAAAACCAAATTTGGAATTTAGTGGACCTATCTGAAGGCATCACACCTATTAGGTGTAAGTGGGATTTCAAGAAGAAAACCAATATGGATGGTAATATAATTACCTACAAAGCGAGATTAGTGGCGAAAGACTATCGTCAAAGGTAAGGTATTGACTATGACAAAACCTTCTCACCAGTAGCTATGCTTAAATCCATTAGGACACTGTTGACCATATCAGCTCATTATGATTATAAGATATATCAAATGGATATGAAAATAACTTTCTTTAATGGAAACCTATTTGAGCACGTGTATATGATACAACCCAAAGGTTTCACATCTGTTAAAAGAAATAAAGTATGTAAGCTTCAACAGTTCATTTATGAATTGAACCAAGCATCCAGGAGCTGGAATATTCATTTTGATAAGACAATCAAAGAGTTTGATTTCTCACAAAATCTTAGCGAACCTTGTGAGTGCAAGAAGGTTAGTGAGAGTGCAATCGTATTTCTAGAATTCTATGTCAATGACATATTACTTATAGAAAATGATGTACCTGGTCAACAGTAAATTAAAGTTTGGTTGTCCCAAATGTTCTCCATGAAAGGCATGGGAGAAGCAACATAGATCCCCGGGATTAAGATTTATAGAGATATATCAAAAAGGTTGCTTGGTCTTTAACAATCTACATATATAGACCGAATACTAAATCGGTTTAGCATGATCCAAGAAAGGTTTTATTCCCATGAGACATAAGATTCACCTTTCGAAGTATATGTGTCTACACTACAAGAAAAAAGCTAAACAACAACGCTTTTTACGCGTTGTCTATGTGACTCAAAAAGCGTTGTTAAAAGCAGTGTTGTTAAAAGCCTGTTCAAAGACAACACTTAAAAAGCGTTGTCAATTTGTGCAAAGACAATGCTTTTGTAATATTTAAAAAGCGTTGTTGTTTTTTATAAAGACAACATTTTTGCAACACTTAAACAACGTTGTTGATTTTTACAAAGACCACACTTTTGCAACGTTTATAAAGCGTTGTCATTTTTTTCCAGGACAAAGCTTTTACAACGCTTAAAAAGCGTTGACATTTACTACAAGGTCAAAGTTTTTACAATGCTTAAAAAGCGTTGTCTTTTTTAACAAATAACACGTTTTTTAAATAGATAAAAAGTATTTGTTTTTTAGAACATAAATATTTTACCAAAACATACAAAAAAATATCCACAAACAGTAAATATGAATATCCATAAACAAAAAAATAAAAGCATCCACAATCTTTTTTAAAATATAACTATTTAACAAAAGATACAACTTCATATTATTCAAACAAAAAATATATATGGTCGCACAATCCTCAAATTAACTTTATATCCATATTAAGTTTAACAAGATCATCATCAAAACATCCTTCACCGGTAGCTATGACACTTTTCTTTGGCCTCAACTTCTCAAGCTCTTTAACTATGATTTAACACTGCATCAAAATAAAAATTCATGTTAGAGATTCTGTGTGAATGAGATAAACGACATCGATAAAATCCATAAGCAAGTTAAATGTTGGATCCGTGGTGAAATAGTCGTCAAAGATACTTACTTTTCGATCCGTGGTGAACTTTGCTGATGGCTTCTTCAATATTGGATGAACATCATCTGAGCAAGGAAAAAAAATCAGCCCTATAGCAAGCATAAACTTGTAACTAATAAAATAGAAAAGAGATTTATGAAACATGGATCTCAAAATGAAACATGTAACAACATACATTTCACAATTCATATGTTTGCTTTAAATGAATGTGAAAATGATGGTCATCATTCCATAAACTTAAATCTAAATAGAATTATGGCAACCATCATTACATACCTACTCATAAATATGATCTTGTATACATTCCGCCAACTCGGACCGCACCTCATCAATTTCTTCTCGAGAATACTCTACTTTTGTGAACTATGAACACACACAAATTACGTTAATAGAAAAAATAATCAAAACTCACTTTGTAAAAATTTTAAATAGTTTATTTCAAATAATTTGAGTTAATGCAAAATAATATTACTATTGATCGTAGTGAATCTCTCTCGATAGTTTCAATCTCTTCAATAATTTATCTCATAAATCTCATCACATAATAACCGCATTGTTTTGCATCTTGTTGCTGAGGAGCCTATGATAATTAGAGCCAAATTGTTAATGACAAATATACACATTAAAATACATGTTAAACAAAATTACACGTACCTTTAGTACTTCCCACTTAGTGTTTTTTCGACCTTTCCTTCCCTTATTTGAATTAAACAATCTTAAGGCCCTTCATAAGTTAATAATATTTGATATATGAGTTTTTTATTGAGTAAAATAAAGGTTTACTAAAAAAGAGCATATATGAACTCACATTTCCACTATATATTTTCAATCTTCATCGCGAATGCGGTGACTTAGGGAATCCAACAAATAAATAACATCCTTGTAAGGTTCAATGACAGTGAGAATCCAGTGGAAACTAGGCATAGACATACAATTAGTGCATATAACTCAATAAATAAGCGAAAGGAAGCAATTGAAAGTGATGTTTTATTTCTTACTTACCCGATATTACATGGCACCAAAACTAATTGATTTGCTGATGCACCAGTTAGCCTATCTGCTAAAACACTTGCCTTTTGGTTCAACCTTTCAAGCTTACCTATTTTGTCGTGTGTAGTTTTTGTCATATGTGGGATCTTGTGTGGATTCATAAATATGAATTTCTCTTTCTTGTTATCTTTCAGCGTCTTCTTATAAAGATGTCTGTCATTACAAAGATAATAAAATTAACATACTAAACAATAATGTGAAGAAAATATAATGGTCACACATAATGTTTCAATAATAAAAATAAAATATTATCTTTGAAGAAAAAGTTGCTGAAATTACTTAAATCAAATCACTTACCATATGTAGCCAACAACACAATTGCCTGAAATTGGCTCCAAATGATATAAAGAAATGATGTCCTCAAGGTGCAGAAAAAGTTCACAATCATCGTCAAACACATCATTATCTAAACGCATTGATATATATCTTCCTTCATCTAGAGCATGTTTACTATAACAATATAATATATGTAATGATCTTGGGATACTTGTTGACAAAGTATGCTTCTTTTTTAGTTGTTCAAAGTTCTGCCTTTCAAGCTTCTAATAATTTCAAATGTAAACAAGTTAGATAGGTTGAATAATAAAAAAGCGACAATTTAATTTGAAATATAATATCACATATGCCTCATCTTGCTTCACTATCAAGTGTTGTGGCCAAGCCACATGAGTTCCTACAGCATCACCAATTACTTCACATTCATTTGGAATTGGATATGGCAAAGGTGCTAATTTGTCCACTGCTTCATCAATAGAAACTCGAATGCAATTCTTGGGAACCTTTCTAGTTTTCTGAGTAATTTACTTTGACAATGTTTAATCTATTCTAGTGCATATTATGGGACACTAGTATTAGCATAAAAGCTATAATTCACTCTTTCGAACATTCATTATGGAGAATCCTTTGCCATGACTAAACTATACAAACACAAGAATATGCCAAAACGAAATGGCTCGACTTTAAAGACAACTTGGTGAGTGGAATTTAAGTTTAAAATACAACTATTAGAATTAGGACATATACTGATGCTTGAGAAATGATGAGAGTGAATAGTATAAGGATCACAAGTAGTAGTTACAAAAAAAATAATAAAATCATCAAGACTACAAGAAAAAATCAAATATTTTTGTTAAACAGCAAAGGCTGAAACTAGAGGGCTTGTATAGAGGTCTAGAAAAATATAAGACTGGAGTATTACTGCATTACTACTTGCATAAAGATTAAGATCAATAAGGCAAATGGAAGAAACGGAATCACATAGTGATTTTTTAACAAATATCTAATTCTTGAGTTTAAAAAGTTAATGATAAAAAAGAGCTATGGATAAGAACTAGCAAAGAATATGCCTACAGATTACATAATCTGATGGTAATATGAGGTTGATTGTCAGGTATGGAGGTATACATCATATGTCTTGAAAAGGCCGATGGATCAAAACGGCAGACGTTAAGTCGAGGAGCAACGAGCAAAAGAGACGCGGAAGATTAAGAAGGAAGGAGAAGAAAACTCACTAGGGCGTAGGGAGAAGTGGGGTACTTGGCAAGGAGCCCGTTGGCGAGCTTCAGCGAAGCCTTGAACTGACGGGAGTCGATGGCGTCCCATATCGAGCGGACCCTGCGCTCTGGAATGCCGCCGGCAAGGCCAAATCTGGCGGCCATCGTAAGGTAGGACTAGGGTTTCTAGGCGGAAGCAGGACAAGGGAAGAGAAGGTCTAAGACAGTGGCGCGGTTCAATTAAGTAGCAGTATGTTCTAACGGGGCACGTTAGTGCCGCCGCCCAAACCCAGTTCCGGAGAATTAATTGTATGAAATTCAAAAAAATTCAAAAAAAAATTCTAAAATTTTTCATAAAGTTATTTTTAATTTTAACTCATATTTATAGTATTTTTATATATGTGTATATATATATTTGTATGTGTATATATATATATATATGTTTTTATTTATTTATTAATTATTATTTTTAATTTTAATTTATTTTAATTTATTTTATTTTATTTTTTTTACACTGTATTTTACATAGACAAAACTTGCTAAAATTTTATTATTATAGATACTAAAAAAATACTCAAACACAACGCTTTTTGAAAAGCGTTGTCTTTGATCTAAAAAAAAGGCCAATAGACAACGCGTATTTGAAAGCGTTGTCTTTAATAAGAAATAAAAAAACATAGACAACGGTTTTCACTAAAAGCGTTGTTAAAAAAAAAAGACAACGCTTTTTAAAAAAAAATGTTATCTTTCAAGTGTTGTGAAATTATAATTTTCTTGTAGTGCTACGGACTGAAGACAAGAAGATTTACATGAATGAGGTGTCATGTCCATCGGTGATAGGATCTATCATGTATGTTATCTAACATAATAATTACTAGTGATGAGTTTGATGGAATTGAGTCTTTAAAGTTTGAATTAGAACGAGCTATGAAAAACTTGGGTTTACTATGCTATTTTTTGAGGATTGAGATCGCCTCTTTGCAAAAAGGTTATCTCTTGTCTCAATCAAAATATATAACCGATCTATTTGAACGTACGTGTCTCACTAACAACAGGGTAGTTGATACTCCCTTTTAGACTAATGCTCGATAGTCTCCTTCGGATGGTTCTCCTTTGCCAAATCTTAACCTCCACTATATAGTTGTGGTAAACTTGATTTATCTCACTATGACTCGTCTTGATATTGCGATGTTGTGCATGTGGTTAGTTAGTTTGTCACTACACCGACCACAGTTCTTGGGCTACTGTTCTTCACATTCTCTGGTATCTTCGGAAAACTCAATTAGTTTTAGAGTCTCTTATTCCTTTTTATCTCCTCGTTAGAGCTGTGTGTATACTCTGATGCTGATTGGGCGGGCGATCCTACAGATCGTAAGTCGACCACCGACTTCTGCATTTTTCTTGGAGATTCTCTTATCTCTTAGAAGAGTAAGAAGCAAAATATTATTTCCAGATCTTCTATAAAAGTCAAGTATCGTGTCATAACTACCACCATTTGTGATATTGTTTAGCTACGTTGGTTGCATGCACATATGAGAATTTTTCTTTGGTAGCATATAACTCTTCATTGTGATCATCAGAGTGCTATTCAGATTACACGCAATATAGTTTTTCTAGAGAGAACGAATCATATTGAGATTGATTGTCATCTCATATGTCGTCATTTATAGCTTAGCATTACACGCTTCCTTTTGTTCTTTCCTCGCTGTAAATAATTTATATGTTTAACAAGGCTCATTCCGCTTCCTGCTTCCGTTTTTTATCTGACAAACTCTCAATATTTTTAGTTATAACATCGTGAGTTTGAGAGGGGATATTAGATTATATATATTTATTAGAATTATTTATATTTTTTTGTCTATAATACTTTTCTTGGATTTATCCAGAGGAGTACTTTTTTGTTCTTTCTCAATTTTTACAAACTTCTATCGGAATTTATGATTTTTTTTCCCCCAAACATATGGAACCATTTCAAATTATTTGAAGTGGTAACTTTCTGTTCGACTAGTTTAATTTGCTACTCAAATCATGTCGGAGACGATCAAGGAGTCAATTGAATACTTTGTTTATGGTTTATCGTTTTAGGACTACGATTAATAAAACTTTCGCATGGTTACTGAGTTCACAATTTACTAACACCCTATTTGGAAGCCTTTTAAGGAATTAGAATTCAATTTCGGTCGGAATTGAATTTCATCCGGAATTAAATTCCAATTCTCATATTTGAAATGAATTAGTAAACAACAGAATTAAATTGAATTCTCATGTTTAGAATCAATCAGAATTGAAATCAATTGTTATACTTTTATCATTTTATCCTTCAAGCAAAATGAAGATCATCAAGCAAAATGAAAAATAAAATTTTTCTTTGTTTAGCTTCAATGTGCAGCAGTCCGAAACGGCGTTGAACAGCAAGCAGGGTTGCAGCAGTCCGAAAAGGTGTTGATTAATTTTATTAAGAAGGACAAATTAGTAATTTAAAATTTGGAAGAGAATTCTCTTCCCAAATCGGACCCAAAGAGGTCTGATTTATTTTGGGAAGTGTGAAAGAAATTAAAATTAATTCTTTTCTAATTTCTTTCTAAAAATTACTACTAAAAAAGGGAATTGAATTCTTATTCCTAAAAAAATTTCAATTCCTTCCTTCCTTTTTCAAACATGATGTAATAAAAGTTAATTATGTCTTATCCATAGGCAATTAAATTGTTTTTATTGTCTATATTATATCACTATTTTAATTATTTGAACCCTTAATTAATCAGACAAAGAAATGTTTAATTGTAAATGTGCTGCTAATAAATGTACAATACAAGTCGTTGAAATATCTTATCCGGCTAATTATGATGGTGTGATTTGGATGAATTCTATTGGACAAAAAAAAGAGACAAAAAAAAATTATAAAATAACAATGGAAATTATTTTTAGTGCAATTATTATTACGATAAATCCAAACGTTGTATCGGCCACTTATTTTCCACGTGTGACAAAAGTAGATATTTTTTTTTTTGGATTTACAAGAATATCTAAGTTTATGTCCATGACTGATTTACCCTTCTCCGTAATCTTCAATGAGAGTCTCCACCGATCAATGAGGATAAATCGTTGGACGGAAACACGTTACGATTTCACCACTGATGATATCGATATTCGATGGCCCGATCACATAGTAATTTATGATGATTTTTTTTGTCAATATATTACGTGATCTATCAGAAAGGAATCAAATCTGAAAAATAAAAGATATCTAAGTAAATTATTACCAATTACATTATGCTCGCGAGAGGATAACAAAAGTAGATATTGCCAAGTTGGCCAGTTGTTTTTCACAAGTCAACAAAAAGCGCAGTCACTTTTTCTCCATAAAATGGAAAATAGGAAAAGAACGTGTAATTTGTCCTCTATATATATATAATGAATTGTGTGGAGTTAGTTCGCCAATTTTATTTGTGGCTAAATAAGTTTTCACCAACCCAATCTACACGGAGTAATGGATAAGATCAAGTTAAAAAGCAAGGAGGATGACGATGACATGGAGGAAATCTAGATTTCAAAAGTATCAAAAAGATATTTTCATGACTTTAATTAGATCTTTTCATATCAATTGAATTCAATGATATACATGTGAAACGTAAAAAATAAATTATTTTAATTTTAATTTTGCATTTCTCTATTTATTAATCGGTTTAATGTCGATTATTATTGATAAGAAATAATAGAATCATTGTAAATGAGTTAATGTCCGCTATTATTATTGAAAAATTACAAAATCATAATTAATTTCAAATTAATATTTAATTAATATTTCTGTTAAACTCTTGAACAAGTAGTTAAAAGATATTCAGATGATAAAATATTAATTTCATTGGCTTGGGCAGATTTTATCTTGATTGATCCGACATATAAAGTGTGTAAGTTATCCTCGCACATGAGTTAATTTGATTCAGTACAATCTGAATCCTAGATTTACACCCCTATATATCTATGTGTGAAAAAAAAAATCTTTCCATATATATATATATATATATATATATATATATATTCACAACATCAAATACATGTACTACAATTTAAACCACTAATAAAGCTAAAAAAAATTCTGCATATAAGACTAAAAACTAATACACAATAAATTTCTTCTCCTTCCTTCGCCTCTTTATTTCATTCATATTTCCAACATAATTAACATTGACCAAGGGTCATTATTTCATCAAGCCATGAGCAAGAGTCACAAACTCTTTTAATTTACTAGTTGGTCATTATTTTCTCAAGTCATGAGCAAGAGTCACAGCTGAGCAAGAGTCACAACCTCTTTTCCTAGTTGGTTGAACATATCCCTATGGCAGCAAAACATTTTTAAACTGTCATCGTGTTTGGTCTGTCCCATTAAAAACATTGGTGAATTAGATAATATTAAATTTAAAATGATTTTTAATTTTTTTAAAAAAAATTATTGATCATCAAAATAAATTGATAAATATTTACGATGAATAACCCAGACAACTCAGAAGTTTAACATCTCGTGATTGCACTTTCTATTTGTAAAAAAAAAATCCTATAAATACACCATAGTAGGAATAAAATTATGTATATCTAAATGATAACTTAACAAGGTCGTCTCATATATATAGGGAAAAATCCCTATAAATACGTCGCAACTAAGGAAAAATATTCTTAAGACTCTTCCACTATACTGCAGCCCCGCAAACGGTTCTAGACCACTAAACTACTTGACCTATGAGATGAACTGATGGTTAGTATGTGAGTGTTACCACAATGATATCTGGGGATTAAAATTTAGCAAAGTCAATGTGTCTGTCCTCCTCACGCGCTAGCCATAGTTCTTGAGCTAGTAGTCTACATGATTTACCTTCTCCGTGTTGACCCTGAAATGTATTGACGGGGGGCGCTAAAGATAAGCAAATCGTCTTTTACCACCACAAGATCGTCTCATATATAATCACATTCACTTGTGGACTGCTTCGTCACCCAGGTCGATAGATCCAATGCTTCGTTTGTGTCAAACTAGGAAGAAAGGTGGCTTTTAAAAAGAGACCAAGTTTGCCCTTCTCCATGGTTGGTTGAATGAGAGTTGAGGAACATGATTATGATCTAGACCCATAAAATTAGAGATAGACCCAATTGAGCCGACCTTCCCGACACAACTGACAACACAGTGGCTAGTCCAATCTAATTTCAAATATTCCTACAACGATTTGCTTTGATAAATCCATCATAACTCACAGTTTGGCTCAGAGATGAACAAGCTTATGACATCTGGTGGTTTTAGTGGTCCTACCATGGCTTAAACATTTGTTTAGATGAAAAAAATAATCATCTTTGTTTATTTATCTAATTTTGTCGTTGTAAAATTCTCCCTTTTTTATTCACTTGGAAACTTACACCAAAAATCTACAAGAAAAGATCGAACAAGTCTGATTATACCCAAACAACTTCAGTTAATGGAAGATCGATAGCCTATCGATCACTGGTTCCACAAAGTTACATATCCGTCCATCTATTTGGTTATGGAAATTACACAGAAAAAGAACCAAAAACCGAAAGATTCATGGTCTTGAATCTGTTGGATATTTGAAGACCTTTTTGTAGATTTGTAGGTCGATTCTTCGATCGATTCGCCTCCAGCAAATAAAATCGATTCAGGAATCACAAGCTCGTTCGATCGGAGCCTTTTAATTGATGCTAAATGCGCCGCCACAGACTCAATCCACTAGACGGCGGCGGCGCGGGCCCTTCGCACGCGGGCGGCCCACGTCTCCTCCTCCCCGCTGGCATCCGCCACGGCCGAACGCCGCCGGAGCCCGTCCAGCTGCGTTTCCCAGTTCCCAAACGCCACCGCGTCGCCTCCTCGCCCGCGAGGGCGCCGCTCGCGGAAGACCGGGGCGGCGCCGACGGCAGAGGCCCAGCGGCCCCCGGAGAGGGCGAGGTCGTAGTCGCGGCGGCGGGCGGGGTCGGAGAGCACCTCGTAGGCCTCCCGCGCCTCCATGAAGCGCTCCGCGTAGCGGCGCTCCTCCCCGGCGGTGCGGCACGCGTCCGGGTGCCACCGAAGGGCCACCTGTCGGTACGCCGTGCGGATCTCGCTGGGCCCGGCTGCCGGCGACACGGAGAGAAGGTCGTACATCGTGGCCCTCGCCGGAGCGGCGACGGCTTCGTCGGAGGCCGAGACCCTGAGTCGAGGAGCAGCGGCTACTGTTGATTTGGTAGGGATTGGGGAGAAGGAAGATCTGTACAAGGAGTTAGAGGGACATGAAAGAGCCAAAGCTGCCATTTTCTTCGAGAGAATCTAGTGATCTTGTTGCTAAGAGAGGGCATGGAGATTTATACAGAGCAGATTGAATTAAGCTGTAAAAGGGGAGGGCACATCTTCTATCCCAAAAACAGCCCGGTCCCGCCTATCCCACTTTCCGACGACAGCCGGTGAGTCATCCGATTGACGATCGGACACCACTAGGTCGTCATCCTGAATAAAACTATACCCTATGGGTAAAATAAATCCGTCACCGTAATTGCGATCTTATTGGATTCACAGTCGAATTTGACGAAATTACAATTGCAGCGATTTCAATCGATTCATCGTTCTTCTAGAATATCATTTGATTCGGTATGACGATCAAAATTCATCGATGATGTCCGATCGACGATTCATCAACCGTGAAATTGAGATAGACGGGAAAGATACATTTTTGGGACAGAAGATCTAATTAGGAAAAGGGACAAACATGCGCTCATCGCGCGTTGGAAGGCTTCTAGAAGCAATAAAAGTCGACCGACAATAAATTACAATGGAGGCAGTAAATCCAACCGTTGCAATCCAAAACAGAACCTTAATTCAATAAATTACACTGGAGTGTTTTCCCTTCTGCCCATTGGAATTTAAAATTTGCCACCCCTAAATTCCATCAGAAGCTTCCTTTCACATTATAGAAGATTTCGACTGAAAAAAAAAATCTATATTATGTTAAATTGATTTCTCAAAAATATAAAACAAACGCATAAGAAATCTTGACAAAAACAATTTTTAATTAATGTTTTATATATTTTGTCATTTTGTTTCTTTTTTATTTTATTATTTTTTAAACATTATTTATGCTTCTCATTACATACAGTTTAAAGACGGTTGTTGGGCTCCCAACTTAGCTACTGGAATACCTAACACATTTTCTTATTGTTTTTCTGGCATGCCAATGAAAAGGATTAAAATTTTCATATAGGCAGTTGTTAGTGATTGTGTTGTGATTTGTGTGTGTTTTGTTTCAAATTTTCGTTGTAAATTTAAATAAAAGAAGTGAAGCAAAATATTCGTCACACCCTCTCTCTCTAACTCTCGCGGTGCTAATGATATAGTATAGACGTTTTTTTTACACTTTACTCTTTACAAATTATTGAGTGTGCAGTTCTAAATTATTGGTGCGATTTACACTAATAGTCAAACTCAGATTTTGATATATAACAAATGATTTAAAGTTAGGTGTATTTGTATATAACCTTGTTCTCAAGTATGCAGGGTTGAAAGATATAGAACCTGACACCAGACTGAAGTCCAAGGTAATTGAGTCCTGGCAGGAAGTCCAGTTAGGTATGCATGTTGGATATTTTTCGTCTTGTACTTGTATCTCCTCGGTATTTAACTTAGTCAATTTATGACCGTCGGATCTTCCGGGAGGTTGCTATCTCCTCGATATTTAACTTAGTCGATTAACGACTGTCGGATCATTCGGGAGGTTGCTACCTCCTTGGTATTTGACTTAGTCGATTAACGACCGTCGGATCTTCCGGAAGGTTGCTATCTCCTCGGTATTTGACTTAGTCGATTTACGACCGTCGGAACTTCCGAGAGGTTGCTATCTCCTCGGTATTTGACTTAGTCGATTTATGACCGTCCGATCTTCCGGGAGATTGCTCGGAGAAAGCAAACTGATTGGTTTACGTCGAGGCTAGTGTTTGACATTATCTCCGTAAAATGATATTGCTCCGCTACTGGTGCTCACGGATAGCAGCAATTCGTTTCCAAGATACGAGGACGTCATCTCGGAATAGTAGCACTTCAAATTCCGAGACCGGCGAACCTTTTCGCAGGCTTTTTAGACTCTCGATGCAGAAGATGAAGTGCAAATGCTTTAGATTGCAATGCTTGAATGAATGAAATAATCTAGTAGAGGGATCTATTTATATTGAGTGAAGAGGTAAGTATCCTTTGGTTCGGACAGATATCGACCGTTCATAACGAAAGGGTATAACCCTTTAAAGGTCATTTAATCTCGTTCATTGATATGAAGAATTATAACTCTTCAGATCCATCTTGATCTCAGCCGTCAAATTAGATCAGTTAATCCGACACCTCAGATCCATCCTCCTACTTCACAGTCAGATTCGAATCCAACGCTCCAGATCGCACCTTCCTGCGATCTGTCCAGATCTTGATCTGACGTCCACCATTGAGCGTATCTTGAACAATTAATTTCTCATTCACCCTTAATCGATTTTGAGCAAATAAATAGTCCAGATTTATCTACGCGAAACGTAAATTTCGATTTTGAAGTCAAACTTGACTTTCAACGATCAATGGTATCAAATTTTGCTTTTGCAAAATCATATCCAACAATACGGGGGTTTGACAATTAACTGAAGCCCAGGTTAGTGGAGATCTGACATAAAGTCTAGGTGGGTCCGTAGGTCCTGACGGTTAGCTAAAGACATGATGAGTTAAGAAGTCAAGTAGACCTGCAATGGTAAGTAAGATAAGTCGCTAGAGGAGCGAAATCCGGTGAGGACGAGTCCCTGGTAGAACTTTAGGCACGGTCCAGCTTAGAACCATTTCGGAGTTCTAAGCTGAGCCCTTAACTAGATCCTGTCTTGAGAAGATAGGATCTAATTAATATTAAAGTTATATTATTTTGTTTTATACTTGTGCTAACTTTGTTTTGCAGGATACATTATGTTTTTGGACTAATACATTTTGCAGGGTCGAAATTGCAAAAATGAGTCTCGGATAAACAGTGTCCGAGACCTCTCCAATTTGACTGGAGGCGCCTTAGATCAAATTGAGGGCACCCTAGATGGACTGAGGGCAAGAACCGTCAATTTGGGTTGGGTCCGTCGTGTTTGTCTGCCCCGCCAACCAATTTAAACGGGTTGGATTTGAATTTTATCAACCCACGCCTGCAACGGGCCAACCCGCCTAATCATGCGACACGCGAGGGTCAGCCGCGACCCATGTGGGTCGACCCGCAATGGGATGGGTTGCCCCGTGAGTCGAGAAACACATATAAGCAAAGTTATCAATTTATTATCATTTTTGTTATAATTTTGAAATAAAAATAGTACTTTTCATCAAATATGAGTACTTGTTTGTATCCATTTATATTTAAAATATATGTTTCTAGATACATTTGATTGATGAAACCTTTCCAAAGTGAAACTTTGAAGATATGAACATTTTTATTTTTTTTTTTGAAAATTTTGATAGGCCTGTGGGTTGTCTCGTCTAACCTGTAACCCGTCTTAAATTGGGTTGGGTTGGGGATCTCCTAACCCGCCAAGATGACGGGTCAGCCCTCCCCGTCCCGCCAAATAGTTGGTCCACTATAAGCCGACCTGCCCCGCCACGGGTTGCCCCGTCTAACAACTCTACTAAGGGCGCCGTAGCAAAGAAGATAGTGAGGATTAAATTTCCTCCACTAGAGGCGTCGTGGATAGGATCCGAGGCACCTTAGGTTCACCTGAAGGCACCTTATGTTGGATTGAGGGCCCCCTAAGTTAAATAATCTGCGAAGACTGAGTGAGGATTAGATTTTCAGATTGGAAGCACCCTAGTTGGGAACTAGGACACCCTCAATGTCCTATAAAAGGACACTTCGAGCTGCTTTCCTAGTATAATAATTTTTGAAGCAACTCCAGTCTTCTGTGACTCTATCTTCATAGTGCGTCCCTACTACCACTTGTCTACGATTGACCACCGCCGGAAGATCGACACTAACACACGAGCTCAATCATTCTACTCTTCCAAGTGGTGGTAACATTTTCATTTATTGTACTTACTTTTAATACTGCAAGAGGGAAGTGTAAGGTTTACATTTCCCTGTTCTTTGCTTATATTCGACTGCTCTACTAGGGGTTTGCCGGTAGAGAGATTAGTAGATTACCCATTGATAGGTCTAGCGGGTCTTGGAGTAGAAGTCACCAAAGGCTTCAAACCAAGTAAATCTTGGTGTTCTTGTGTTCGCTTGTTATTTGTATTTCTCTTAAGTTTTCGTTGTGCATTGATTGTCGAAAAAGTTAAGCTTTTAAAACACATGTTATTCACCCACCCCACTCCTCTCACATGCATACGATCCTACAAGTAATATCAAAGCTTCGTTCGCTCTAAAATCTAAATCAGTGCAATGACCATAAGAGAAAGGGGATTCGACTAATTTCTTTTCTGATTTTGGTTTTTCGCATGAGTCTAAAGGTAGTGTAATCACTTTTTTTTTAGACAGATCTTTCATCGTTCGATTTTTACTCGAAGTAAGTGCAACATCACTCGAGACGTTCTTTTTAAATTATTTTTTTCCCATACTATTAGGGAGTATTTGGGAAAACTTTTGCTTCTTGAAAAGCGATTCTTATAGAGATTATCTTGAAGTCAGTGAGAAGCTAAAGCATGGAGTGTTTGGAAATATAAGCTAAAAGCTGATACAAGGTAAAGTTTGAGTGTTTGGTGAATAATTGCTTCCAAGCTTAATTTTTACTTAAATGACAACAATATCCTTAAACTATATAAATTAATTTTTTTTTAATTATCTAAATATAATTTTGATACACCATCAATAATGTTTTATATATTTATTACTATATTTTGAATATTATATCAAAACTAATTTTATTAATAATATATAGTTTAAAAAATATATAATTAATAAAAATATAAATATAAAAAATGACAAAATTTATATAAATTTATTAAAATATTATAAAAAATTCTGAATATATAAATTATATAAAAATATAAAATTTTATTTAAAAGTATGGTGATAATTATGTAAAATGATAAATTTATTAGGGTATAAATATCTACTTTTAATTCTAGACCATAAGCAAAAAAGCAGAAGCAGAAAAAGGTATCAAATTCTTGCTTCCAGCTTTTGACTAAAAGTTATAGAAGTTAAAGCAGAATCTGGTATTCACAAACATTTAAAAGTGCTTCTATGTAGCTAGAATCTAAAAAGCAACTAGCAGAAGCTCTCCCAAACAATCCCATAATCTAAGACCTAGTCTTGAGACTTTCCCTAGTAGAAAGATATAATACTGCCCAACCACCTCTCTTTAATGGGAATGACTTTCCCTACTAGAAGAGAAGGATGAAAGCCTATCTCAAGATAGACATCGACCAGTGGTTCACTATCCAGTCCGGATACTCAACTCCGATGGATGAACGAGGCAATGTTCCACTAAAATCAGACAATAGTGGAACACGGAGATGAAGAAGAAAACCCAAGTGGAGTTCAAGACCCAGAATACTCTTCAGTGTGGGCTAACTAAGGAAGAACTAAACCAGGTCGGACCAACCCAAAATGCAAAAGAGCTTTGGGAATAACTGATCAAGCAACACGAAGGATCTAGTGATGCTAAGGTAACTAAATGATACCTTCTTTAAAATAAATTATTTAACATAAAAAATGCAGGACAGAGAAACAACAAGCTAACTACATGCACGAATCAAGGACATTATCAATGGGTTGCATCTAATCAATCACCAACAAGAAAATCAGGGTCTATGATTAATATTAATTAATCATAGAGTTATCCTGCTACGGCACGGTTTAAGGCATAGGCCTTAAGGGCCCTAATGAAATTAGGGTCTAAGATTAATATTAATTAATGAATTTTATGATTAACAACTCATGTTAATAAATGTCATGTTATTTCTGATTCTACTTCTCATTTAAACATTTATACTTATTATCTCATTTATTTCTTCGTTAATAATATTAATTAATTTTATATAAAATTTATCATGTTGGATTCTACATACCATTTACATCTCATAATTAGCTTTATTTTCTAGTAAATACACTCCTAATTTTATATAAAATTCTATTTTACCTATATACTATTCATTTTACTTATTTATTATTATTATTATTATTTTATTCTTCCTATGACATTTTGTAATTAGGTAGCCATTTATTTATATTTATTATTATTATTATTTTGTTCTTCCTATGATATTTTGTAATTAGGTAGCCATTTATTTATATATCTTATAAAATTTAATTTTAATTTTATTATCACTCAAAAACCTTTGCTAGTTATATCATAATTTTTCCCTCTCTCGTTAATGGCCCAGTTTTCTTTCCTCGTCAACAATTTTATATGTTTCTCCTCTCTCACCAAGGATACTCTTAAAAGATGTCTTTCTCCTCCCTTCGTAATATGTTTTTCGCTCTTTCTTCTTCTTCCTCAATGATAACATGAATTAGGGATTTTTTTATTCATGTAATACAAAATAAAATACTAATCTAAAATACTAATCTTTTTAAATATCAAATTTTTATTTTTATCTTTTGTATGCTGAAAAATATTTGCTTGCCGAAACTCTTAATTAAAATATTTCTTAGAGATAAAAGAAAATTATAAACGTAAGATGTCCTACGTAAATGATAAACCATGATTGGACTCAAATAAAGTTACAAAAAATATAAATAATTTCTTATCCAATGTTGGAGCAAAATTACAATTTTATCTGAAAAAATAATACTTGTAATTGATAAAATTATTATTAAAATTTGAATATAAAATTTTAATTAATAATTTTACATATCATAAAGTTAGACAATTAAATTCTATTTAAAAATCTACTTTTTAAAAATTTATTTTATTTTGTCAAAAAAGTTAAATATCAATTTCAAATCCTAATGAAAAACGAGGAGAAAAATATTTTTAAAAAAATATTAAAGGATTAAAAAAAATTGGTTAGGTCCTTGAGTATTCTCGAGATGGTCCTATGCTAATTATGATTGTGTGGTCTGGATGAATTCTATCGGACTAAGAATAGAAATTCACTTGATCTGTTTGGCTGCATTGCTATGGTGATAATTATTGGTGATTAAACTTACACAAAAAATCTACAATAAAAGATGAAAGGCCAATAGCCTATCGATCACGGGAATTTACAAAGTTGGATATCGATTTGATCTGTTTGGTGATGGAAATTACACCGAAAGATTCATGGCCTTGAATCTGGATATTCGAAGATCTTTTTGTAGATTTGTAGGTCGATTCTTCGATCGAGTCGGCTCTAGCAAATCGATTCTGGAATCACTCGTTCGATCAGAGCCATCCAATATATTGATGCCAATCGCGCCGCCACAGACTCAATCCACTAGACGGCGGCGCCGCGGGCCCGTCGCACGCGGCGGCCCCACGTATCCTCCATCCCGCCGGCATCCGCCACGGCCGACCGCCGCCGGAGCCCGTCCAGCTGCGTTTCCCAGTTCCCAAACGCCACCGCATCGTCTCCTCGCCCGCGAGGGCGCCCCTCGCGGAATGCCGGGGCGGCGCCGACGGCGGCGGCCAAGCCGCCGCCGGAGAGGGCGAGGTCGTAATCGCGGCGGCGGACCGGGTCGGAGAGCACCTCGTAGGCCTCCCGTGCCTCCATGAAGCGCTCCGCGTATCGACGCTCCTCGCCGGCGGAGCGGCACGCGTCCGGGTGCCACCGCAGGGCCACCCGCCGGTACGCCGCGCGAATCTCGCTGGGTCCGGCTGTCCGGGACACGGAGAGAAGGTCGTACATCGTGGCCGTCGGCGGAGCGGAGACGGCTGCAGAGGAGGCCGAGACCCTGAGTCGTGGAGCAACGGACACTGTCAATTTGGCAGGGATTAATGGAGGGAAGGAAGATCTGTACAAGGAATTAGAGGGACAAGAAAGAGCTAAAGCTGCCATTTTCTTTGAGAGAATCTAACGATGAGGTAATTTCGGTGACGGCATGGAGATTTATAGAGAGAATGAGATCGAATTAAGATGAAAAAAGCGATAACATGGCAGATCACGCGTTGCAAGGCTTCTATTACAAGCAATAAAAGTCGATCTAATCCAGTACACGTGTCATCGTCTCGTGTGTACGTGACGGTTGGATCCTCTCCTCCGGATCCTGCTTCCCACTTTGCCGTAATCTAATTCATAGATTTATTTGAGGAAGTCGGCGTTAGGAATGAGTAGAGGTTAAATCGAATTAATCGACGAGCCGATTGAATTTAAATGTCCAATTCGATTATTTTAAAATTTTAATTTAAAAAAAAATATCAATTATTTAAGATAATTCGAATCATTTTCAAATAATATAGTAAAAGAGACGTAGAGGGTAGGTTATAACATTTTCTTTATCTAGAACGCAACGAAAATTATACAAATAAGACAATAAGTGAAATAAAACGTAAATATAACAAAAATCAAAATAAATCAAATCAAAAATCAACAGGTCGAGATCTCTTGCCGACTCTATAGACAAGGTGAAATCAATAATAATATCAAAATGATGTATTTGAGATGAAGGACAACAGACAGTAAATTAAAAAATTTCGATGACGTCTCATATTGTGGAAAATTATTGAAAGGGCATGTATTGTGGTTAATTAGTAGCTAGTAAGCCTACTAAAAACTAAGGTCTTTAAGGACACACATAAACGACCTTATAGTATATTTTTCAGTGACACTAGAACAATAGTGACATAACTGAAAAATATATTGAAATGCAGTATTTACATAGGCCCTCTGATATTCTGACATTTGGATTATATCATTATAAAATATCTATACTAACTTCAAAAGTGTCTTAAATATAGGAATATACAGACAATCAAAAATGTCACAAAAATATTATTTCATGAACATTTTAAACTGTCAATAATGATAATTTATAAAGACATTTTAAACTGTCATCTTAATTAATCTATCATGATATTATTAAATCTCAATTATAATATTTTATAGATTAAATATTATTACTAATATTTACTCTGAATACAAAACATTCATCATACAATAGAAAAAATAACACATCATAATAATTTACCTATCATTACAATTCACCCACCATACAGAATATAAAAGTTTTGCATCCAAAATATTAAATTCATTCACGACATCATCACAATTCACCCCATTATCAAAAAAGTACAAATGCAATACTAATGTAAAAGTATTGAATCTTACACTAACTAAATACTAACAAAACATTAAGTTTTAGAACTAAGATAGTCTTGTAAAATAAAAACTCGACTAATTTACTTTCAACCATCATAATATAAGCAAAATCTAAGTACCTATCACCTACAAATACAATCCACAAATTTGTATAAGCAAATTAAACAGTGAAAATATAAATCTAATAAAAATAATTTAAAAGATTGAATACCATACCAAACGAAAAACAGATAAATTATCATTCCATATGCACTAATAAAAACATTCACTTATTACCAACTGCAAATACATTTCATATTTTTTTAAAATTTTATTAGCATGATAAATATAAAAAATTAATAATATTTACTAAAAGGTTAAAATCATACCAGATGACAAGGCCAAGCTATCATTCCTCCAAATGTATCCCTAAACCTTTGTAAAAGATCATAAAGTATAATTAATTTTTCTTTTGATTCTAGGACAACTAGTAGTTGTACTTCATACCAACTTGGTCCTAGATTTTCTCTCTAAGATATTATTTGCATCCATGCGGAGAAACACTCCTTTTGCCATAATTTATGCAGAATCAAATAAACTTTTGATGGAGATAGAATTTCCAATCTACGTGAAAGTGCAAAATAGAACACAAGTTTCAAAAGGTGTGGAACATATAACAAAATAGAAATAAAACAAATCTGTAAAGTTGGACGAGGTGGAATAAAATCTTGTTGATTACTACTTGACGAAGTTGTTGACTATTATCGCAATTTGAAAGAGGGCTTGGGTTTGATTGATAAAAAAACATTGCTTCTAACATTGCAATATATTGGCATTGCTTTTTTATTTGCTCATTTATCTTTTCTAACTTTGTATTCTATTTCATTACTAGTCGATTACATATGTCACAGCTAGGAACTACTCCCTATAAATTAGATGGGCTAACACTATCATCAAGCATACGTACTCGATTAGGTCTATCTAGTCCAATGATTTGAGCAAATATATCATTCAGACTCACTTGATCATTACAATCTTGGTAATGATAAATGTAAGACCCCAAATTCTTTCATAAATATAGGATCTTTTTTTTTTCCTCTTGTTATTATGAAGTTCATTTTCATTAGCTGTACACAAAAGAAATATATAATACAACTTAAAAATAATGATTCAATTAAATTATTACCTTCATATATATTATCTTCATTATATTCCTGGTTCATATAATTGTTCTGATCTAAAATTGAAGACATGTTTTTAATAAATGCGATATTACCTTACATATCAACACGTAGTTGATTTGAAACTACATCTCTTTGGTTATGCAAGATACCTTCTATGTTTTAACCATCTGTAAAAGAAATAAATATGAATTAAAACAATCAATCACTAAATTTGTGAGGCATAAAATGAGATATTACCTTATTCATGATCTGTGTGATTTGTACTTATGTTTGATAGTTGTATATCTATCTCAGTTTGAAGTTTAAAACGAGATTTCCTATTAGTCTTAGGCGTCATTCCTACTTACAAATAATAGCTAGTTACAAATTATAAATAATAAAAAGTCAATAGTTAAAAATAAAAAGGAAATACATATCACCATAATGTTCCATAAACTATAACTAAAATGGCCAACTGAACAACCAAATTTCATGTTTATTTAAGATCCCTAAATGTTATGAGCGTTAGGCACCATCATTCACCAGCGTGTTAAGATTCGAGCTCTAGTTGACAGATTGATACATTTTACACAAACACCAAAGAAGTACTAGCTACTCTGCAATTATAGAAACAGAGTCATCTAACTGATCCGTTTTTATACAAACTACAATATCGAAAAGAGGGTGAAAAAAGGTGAATGCAATTTATGTCAACTGGTGTCTAAAGATCAAAGTGGCCACTCAATTAGATTTGATGAAGAATTCAAATAAATAGTACGTTTTAAGCTTGGCTTTCAGGTGTAAGTTTAAGACCACTGATCATAAGATAAATAAAGAAACACTGCCTTGGATGAAATATATTCTCATGGTAGGTAGTTGCATCATCAAGTCCAGCCTAATAGCATAACTAAAAACCAAGAAATGTTGGTCAACAATATTCACGTTAATAATGTTTCAAAAAATACGTCTAAAAAGGCAAAAAATGATGAACATTTAAGCTTATCATGTAATGCTAAGGGGAAAAAAAAGTTAATCCAATGGTCAATCCTCTGCCTCGCCAAGCGACAAACGACCGCTTCATTTACTGTCGATAGACCGTCGCCTCGCTTCGCTAGCTGTCGACAGACCGCCGCTTCGCTTGCTGCGACACATAAGGGGGTCGCTGCCTGGTCAGGCGGCCGGCAGGCGGTCAGTTCGCCAGGCGGTCGGCAACCTCAATCTCTCTTCCCTCGCAGATTCAATTTTGATGAGAAATAAGAAATTTGGAGTTACCTGCGAGGGAAGAAGCTTGCCTGCTGCGAAGAGACAAGGAAAGGAGGCGCATGGTCGATCCGGCGCTGTGGGAAAAATAGGGGAAGGCGGCGTGGCGGCGTGCGACGGAGGAAATGTCACGGGAGGGAAAGAGGGAAAACTAGGTAAAAAAACAAAGGTTGGATTTATTTATTAACTTATAACTATAGTGAAATTTATAATATTTGTCATGATACTGGGTATTTTATTTGTAGAAGTAATTATTTTTTATGAGTGTCGTTAAAAAATATTTATAATGATATTTTAAATTAGATGTCATTAAGAGAGTAACATAATAGATTTTATTTTGGCCTGGGATTATGATGTAATTGCAAGATGATTAGTGATTAGTTATCATTTTAGGTATCCACGGCACAATCCTTTGCTACAGTATTTTTCATGTATTGTGATTAATTATTATTATTTTTTTGATGAAATGTTGTGATTAATTATTAGTTAGTAAGCAAAGTTGTTGAATTTACGAAGTATTTTTTCTTACATGTTGATCTTGTCGACTCCGTGACAAAGGGGTGCTTGTGTTGACCCCGAAAGAACGGTTTGCCTGCAACTTGGCTGGTGGGTGGATCTTTAAAAGCTTCCGTGATCGCGTTGAGTTTTCGATGAAGAATAAGGTGAAGAAAAAACTTCATCTCCTTTTCCAGAGAAGCTCCTCTCCTTTTATAGAGATCACAGGCATGCCTCTGCCTTGACAGGATGTCTTATCGCATTGATGTTAGGATCCTGACCAAATCTCTCTAGGTGCTCATCATTGTCAGACCAAGGTTATGACGGGGATGGTAGTTACATGCATCCGTCAATCAGATTGTCCACATCGGTCAACGAGAGCCACTCCTAAGATAAGTCATAGTAATTATCTCGTACGACCCTCACCTACTCCCATTCATCGAGTCACATTCTACCAGGGTTATCTCCAGCCCGACATTTTAGCCGGAATACAGAGTCCATGTCGGGTCGGCTTGGGGTCCAATTGGCTGCTCAGGGTTGCATTTAGATGTCGTGCAGTTATAATCGGGTGAACCTGGCGACGCAACCCCCCCCCCCCCCCCCCCCCCCACGCAGGGAGTGCGGACGACCAACTCTAGGCTCGTCCAGTTGGACAGTCCGATCGGGGGAGCCGACCGGCTATCTCGATCCGCTTGAATGTCTCCATCCATTCCGACCATGGTGAGGACAATTTTGAGATGAAAGCACCTCGCCACCCCTATAGGTGACGCTTCTTGCAGGCTAAGGGAGACCGGCAAGTGGGAGCTTCAACTAGAACACCCACCCGGTCGTGGACCAGCAACCCAAGCCCAAGTCCAATGCGGCCCGGATGTATCATCAGCTAGGGTCCGACATTCACATATAGTTATTTTCTCTTTTTCTAATACTGTATTCAGAACATTAGATATTTTCTTAACTATGTAAACAGCTTTACTATGGCTATTAAGAACTCAAATGGCCTGCCCTAAGTTTAATTTATTTTTAGGGCACTACTCTTATTGTTATTTTTTTATTTAAATTATTTTGAATCATTTATATTGTTTATGTTGGTAAAAAAACATGAGAAACAACAACTGCTATTTTGTACTCTTTAGAGCTTCTGAAGATATTTTTATATCTTTTCAATTTGGTAAATGTAGATTATAAAAAAGTTTAGCCAAAAATGTGAAATGAAGTTAATTGATTGTTGATAGGAGTTCAAAATAATTTTTATATTGTTGAAAGGAGTTCTGAGTTTCTCAATCAAATAGGATAAGTCATGATCATACAGTTGACGTGGACCTATTGGAGGACACGTGGCAATAGGGATCTCAAGAGTAACGAACTATTCATGGTACGAAAGGCTAGATCGGCCAATCAAACAATAACGCAGAACAAAGTTGTTAGGATTCTCGTAGATCGGCAGATTGTCCATACGACCGATCGGCACGTCGCTTCACATGGTCGATCGGTACGCCGCTCCACACTGCCAAGCAGCATGTCATATGGCCAAGCGACGTGTCAATCCCTATGGTCGTTCAGCGTTTCACACCTAACGGTCGATCGGCAGACTACTCGATCGACCAATGCATTGACTAAATACCCTTACATATAGCCAAACATCCCCGATTGCAGGGTCTGCCCATATACATATTGTTGATCGACTAACACACTCCTCTCCCTTGACAACTTTAGATACTTAAGCCGAAGCCTACCATCGCCTATGGGTCTCAACCCAGCTATCCTATTGGGTTAGATTAAGCCTCCTCCTTCGTGTTTTCTCTCTTGGGACTCTAGATGAGCGTCATGGAGGGTCATTGCCCATTATCTTGATTAAGACAAGGTTGACATTACCCTTCTACTTCCGTAAAAAATGGCATACTTCTCTGACAGGATCAACCGCTCAGTGAGTCTGCAAACCCAATACATGACTATTCAGTGGCCCAATGATCTAAATACTGACTTGCTCAGATTACTACTAACCTCATCACTTACAAGTCAATCTCTGATATAGCATCTCTGTTACGATGGATGTGATACCTTTACGGTGGAGGATCATTGAAGGCGCACATATATCTAGGGGTTCTTCCTCTGTGGTACAAGTATGTTAGTGTTCTCATTCTTTTACTATTCCACTTCTCTTTGTCTGACTTGAGCGTCGGGGTGTTTGCATCGGAGACCACCCGGCTTTGCTTCTGACCTCTTATTTGGCCTCCTTCTCAGGATTTTTTCAGGATTACTCTAACGATCATTCCAACTTAGTTTCAGGTCTTCGGCGAATCCATATTATTACATTGTTGGTCCACATGGATGATACACTGTTCTTTATAGTTCAAGGACAGGATCCATTGTATTCTTGAAAGTCTCTAGAAACATTTCATGTTCTCTTGTTTTTTTCAAATTATTTGAGATCTAAAGGACATTTAGACCAAATCAATGAAATATATATAAATTGATTAGATGATGAACAATGGTCCATTATTGTGACATATTCTTCTCTTTCTTCTTGTTGTTTAAATATTGAAGCAATCTACAAGTTTTAATAAAATTTACTAAATGGAATTAAAATGATTAAAATTTTAAAATATTTCCTCTATTATATTTCATTCAAAATCTAGAGTTATTTAATCCTCTTATCTAGCATTCAAAATCACTAGATATATATAGACTTGTCGATTTCCTTTATTATATGTTTTCTTTGAAGCTCTAATTTATAAGTCGTTTTATTTAATTGTTAGATTTCTACTAGATTATTTATAAGTTTCGAAAGAATTGTTAGATAAATTTAAATTGCTCAATTTCACGGAAAAAAAATATATTGTTATGTTTTTAGGTTGTTTTGTAGAACCAGGTGACTATATGACTTAGAGTAACTGAAACCTAAGCGATGTCCTTTTAAAATTTCACCTTATATATTATTATTTTGATGATGACAATAATAATAATAATAATAATAATAATAATAATAATAATAAATTGTGGTGGTTAGATGCCAACTAATTGAAAGTTTTATTAAACTCACCGGCTTAAAGAACATTTATTTTCCTTCTAGTACAAAGTTGTCCCACGCGTAGTCAACTTAGAGAGCATTCATTTCTAACAGAGTTAATCAAAAGCGTGTTCTAAACATGATTAACTCCATAAAAATCGTTTCCTCGAGAATACCATGAAAAAATATATTAGAAACGTCTAATTGTCGGATAGACCAATTAGAACTAATAGCTATTGATAACAATAATCTGACAGATGTAATTTTGATGACTAAGCTGAAGGTGTCATTGAAGTCAATACCTGAATGTTGACTAAATCCTTTGGCTACAAGGCGGGCTTTATACCGTTCAAGAGAACCATCAGCTCGATGCTTAAGACGGAATATCCATTTTGAACCCACGACAATCATTGACGGAGTGCACGGAACTAGGCTCCATGTTCCATTACGAAGAAGTACATCAAATTCTGTAGTCATTGCATTACGCCAATTTGGATCTTTGTTTGCCTGTGTGAAGCAAGTTGGTTCAATAGTTTTTGAGGAAACCACTAGAGCTCGAGGAAGAGGATATCGAGTAGACATTGGTGGACATCGTGCATATATGTCACTTAAGGGAAACATGCGACGAGGAGCATTATCATCCGAATCACTTGTTGATGGTGATAAGGAAGTGGATTGGCATGGTGAATTTGTTGCCGATATGATACACATAAGATTTCTGGTACGATTTGAAAAATTAGATAGCAAAGGAATACTTCTATCGTAATGAAATGGAATACGTGAGAATATTATGACCTATTGTTTGTTATTTTTTTTTAAGAATAAGAGCATTTATTTTCCTTCTAGTACAAAGTTGTCCCACGCTTAGTCAACTTAGAGAGCATTCATTTCTAACAGAGTTAATCAAAAGCATGTTAAAAAATCAAAACATGATTTCCTCCTAATTCAATTTTTCATCTGTCGACATCCTTCAAGAACACTAATTTGCTATTCAAGGGGCAGGAAAATAAATATGGTAGTGAAATTATTTTCCTAAATTTTATGACCGTCAAAATGCTCTATTTTTCTTTTATATATTGGTAAATTACATTTGTAACGAATATTTTGTATCCATGTCTGTTTATGAGAAAAGGATAAAATTAATTATATTGAATCATCTCAGTTTACATGATCATTTGGTGATCTCACGCCAAAAAGAACCAAAAGACAGGTTAAATAATTTGCTCGATTGCAATATTCGTGATCTTGATCTCATCCTTTCGCCGTCATTCTTTGAATCTATTGAATATTTCTAGATCTTTTTGTAGATTCGAAGGTGGGTCGTTCCATCGAGCCGCCGCCCGCGACTCGATTCAGGAGTCACCCGATCGGAGCCGTCCAATTGATGCCAATCGCCGTCCACAGGCTCGGTCCATCAGACAGCGGCGCCGCGGGCCCGGCGCACGCGGCCGCCCCACGTTTCCTCCTCCTCGCCGGCTTCCGCCACAGCCGACCGCCGCCGGAGCCCGTCCAGCTGCGTTTCCCAGTTCCCAAACGACACCGCGGCGTCTCCTCGCCGGCGAGGGCGCCGCTCGCGGAAGGCCGGGCCGGCGCCGAC
This sequence comes from Boesenbergia rotunda, assembly GCA_024364735.1. Classification (NCBI taxonomy): domain Eukaryota; kingdom Viridiplantae; phylum Streptophyta; class Magnoliopsida; order Zingiberales; family Zingiberaceae; genus Boesenbergia; species Boesenbergia rotunda. Next base: position 393,678 of record JAGFNQ010000644.1, read on the forward strand.
GGCGGCGGCCCAGCGGTCGTCGGATAGGGCGAGGTCGTAGTCGCGGCGGCGGACGGGGTCGGACAGCACCTCGTAGGCCTCCCGCGCCTCCATGAAGCGCTCCGCGAAGCGGCGCTCCTCCCCGGCGGAGCGGCACGCGTCCGGGTGCCACCGCAGGGCCACCCTCCGGTACGCCGAGCGGATCTCGCTGGGCCTGGCGGTCCGGGACACGGAGAGAAGGTCGTACATCGTGTCCGTCGCCGGCGCGGCGATCGCTGCCGCCGAGGCAGAGACCCTGAGTCGCGGAGCAGCGGCCACCGTCAATTTAGCAGGGATTGGGGAGAAGGAAGATCTGTACAAGGAGTTAGAGGGATCTGAAAGTGCCAAAGCCGCCATTTTCTTGGAGAGAATCTAGTGATCTGGTTGCTATTTAGGGGTTTAGACTTTAGATGATGAGCAGATGAGGTAGTTTCAGAAATGGGAATGGAGATTTATAGAGAGACGGAATCGAGATTAGAATAAAGATGACTCATGAGCTGGCTTACATGCCATCTACAACCTCTAATCATCGAGATCAGGCCACGTCACGAATTGTAACTTGCAAGGCTTCTAGAATTCTCATTCTGCGCCCTCTAATCTTTTTTAGAATTCTCAGTCTGAGTGAAGCTTGTAAGATTGCAACGTAAGCGATGAGACGAGACGAGATGAGACGAAACGAGACGGCAGCTGATAGGATGGGCCTCGACCATGAATTACACCACGTGTCGTCCTCTCGCTGACGCGACGGCCGCATCTTTTAATATCTTATTTAATTTTTTTTACAGATCCAGCTGAGTTCTGTCTCACACGGCAACCCACTTTGTAGATCTACTTGCGGTGTCGCGGGTTGGATTTTTATGAATCAGCCGAGGCGCCGACTCGATGCCGTGGCAAACTTGCGCCGCTGAGACGAAATATTCATATTAGCAAAATTTATTCAATAATTTTATTTTGAAAAATTCATTTTACCAAAAATTATTCACAAGGAGCGATAAATTCCTGTGCTACATTATTATTAAGCCGGGCATTGAGATCAACCCTAATAAACTAAACGCCTGCTCGACATGTTCGTCCGGCAGAATACGGAGAAAGCTTAGCAGCTGATCAGGAGAATCACCGCACTATCCTGGTTCATCTCTCGCTCAGCTGACCAAAACTTGCCCTTCTTCAAAATGTTATACTGTGCCACGAAATTTCAGTAGGATGTTGAATTTGACAGTGTTTGAGGAATTGAATATTTTTCTGGCCGACCTCCTTGTGTTAGTCAAACCAGAGCTCAGTGAAGCTCTATATGTGTATTTATATGCCACGGAAGAGATTGTGAGAGAGGTCAAGCAGCAGTTGATATATTTTTTGGGATACTTATTGAAGAATGTCGAGTGCCGTTATAGCGAACTCGAAAAGTTTGTCTATGTTCATGTCTTAGCCGACTGACGTCTTCGGCCTTATTTCCGAGCTCGCCCTATTATAGTACTTACCAACATCACCTTAGGATAGATACTAATCAACCCAAAGGCGTTTAGTTAGATGAGCAAAGCAATGACCGAGCTGAGCGAGTATGATATACAGTATCAACCTCGAACGACCATTAAGGCTCAGACATTCGTGGATCTCCTCCACATTGAGGACGTCAAGGGAGTGCGGAAAATCTATGTAGACGGTTCCTGAGCTCGACAAGGGAGTGACATCGGAATCCTTATGATTTCTTCGACACAAGATCACCTCCATCTATCTGTGCGGCTCTAATATCAGGCCACTAACAATGAAGTCAAGAATGAAGCTCTCGTTGCCAATCTGCAAGCCACTAGGCACATCAGACCTTCCAGAGTTATCCTTCACTAGGACTCATAGTTGGTCACACAACAGCTAGCCGACCGATTCAAGATGAACAATGAGCGAGCAGTTGTTGATAGCAGAATTCCAGGAGGTTGAATTGCGTCAAATCCTCAAAGAGATCAATTTAAAGGCAGATGATTCGACCAAGCTGGTCGCAGCTGTTACCCCATGGATATTAGTCCTGCCCATAACCCATACCATACTCATCGCCATGATAGAGCAGCAGGCTGAGATGGAATTGGAAAGTGACTGGAGGGCTCCTATTATTTCCTATTATAGTGAGGAAGGCTCCCGATTAACCTGGAGCAAGATCGACTGCTAAGGAAGTGTACCGCCCAATTCACTCTGATCGGCGACACCTTGTACAAATAGACCTTCTCCATACTATTACTCAAATGTCTAGGGGAAGAAAACGTAGATTATGTGCCGAGGGAATTTCACTTACGGTCTCGTGGTAGTTACGCGGGAGGCCGATCGGTGGCTCGAAAGGTTATCTTGCAGGATATTTCTGGCCGATCGATACCTCTAGCAAATCGATTCTAGAATCATTCGTTCTGTTAAATATAGAAATTTTAAGAGGGTTAAACGTGAAAAAACCTAAGGGCTTAATTTGAATAAGTCAGAATTGAAAGGTCTTTTTGTAAGATTCTATATAATTAATAAAAACTCTAAAACTTCTCTCAATTTTTTTTTCTTCCACTCTTCTCATCTGTCGCAACCCCCTCGGCACGAACCCGCCGCAACCTTTCCTCCTTGCGACAACCGCCGCCGCAAGCCTCCCAATCGCGAAACGCCGCAGCCCTACTCTTCGGTGCACTTTTTTAGTCGGTCGACGCCGACATTGGCGATAGCGCAGAGCAATAGACGGCGGAGGAGAAATACCCTTCCTCTCCAATCATCTCTACCGAGAAGCCGAAACATTTTGGGCCTGCGAAGAAGAAGAAAAAAAATGTAGCGAAATACATAACGAGGACAAAGGCGGTTGATTATCTTCAAATTAATCTGGCCAATTTCAGAGGACGGTGGAGGGGACCTACATAACTTATTATCGCATCAAGGGGATCATGTTCCTTCGCACGAGCCTCTACATCAGAAGTTAAGGTATACTTGTTTGTATCACTAAGAAGAATTATACAGAAAGTTGAGGCAGCAATAGTTTGAGAAAAACGAAAGTAGAAGCATAAAAGTTTTATTGAAGAAATAAAGAAAATGCAGGATTATCTGCCATTAGGCTTGTTGAAGATGTTATCATTAAGAAAGTTCAGCGCCAATATATATAATCCATGATGCCAAATCCATTGTATTTACATCTTCCTGCTATATAACAGTCTGCTTCTCGTCCTGCAATATTACAAGACATTGATTCGTTATGAATATTGGACGGGAGATTTTTTTCTATCTCGAGCATCTCTATACGAGACAGGTACTTCTCTTTTGATTCTATAATTCTTTTTTATCTTAAATGCATGATTATTATATTTTCTGAATAGGTTGATTAACTTGACTTCATTCTACTTGTTTTCCTACTTGATATTTATTTTTTACTCGATCTTTAAATTAAAAATCTAAATTTTCAATTATACAGTCTCAACTTTTATTTTTCTGATCCGAAGAGTACCGCTAGTATGCGTGTACTTTAGAAATATCATATGACCTATCTAGGGTTTGGTTGACATTAGATGTACCCTATCTAATAGATTAGTTGTATTTGTGTTTGTTATGATTCTGGTTTGGGTGCATATGTTGCTTAACGATTTGGTTAACCTGATTTTGTTTGTACATATTGGTGTCGTGCACCATATTACAGTGTTGCATGCTGGTGGTTATCGGCTTCCTTGTGGTTAAGCCCGCCGTCAGTCATATAGGGGGGCTGCCCACTCAAACCACTCGAGGTAGTGATAGTTGTCAGAGTGCGAGCGGTCGTCCTGTTGTACTACTCACAACCACTCATTGGCAGTAGTAGTTCTTGGAGTGGTAGCCGGTGGTGACACCCCCTCGGTTATTTGTGAGGGATAGGTAGAGCGATTGTACTCTCTCATTGGGTACTAGAGCAGTTGTGCTCTCCTTCCTAGAGTTAGAGGTTGTTCCTCCTTATTCTTAGGTATTATAGCGGTTATGCTCCCCTTAGTCTTTGATATAGAGCAGTTGTGCTCCCCCTTATCTTGGGAATCGAGATTGAGGTTTTTCTCCCAGCATCCTGTTCATTCGGTCACTGAGATGGATGTCAGAATGTGTATAGTTATCACAGCTCTTGCCCAGTCGGTCATGCAGATATGTGTGATGGTTGTAGATTGGTATGTAGGGGTGACACATGTCATTGCATCATTTGCATACGCTGCATTTTGCATTTGTTTGAGCTATAATTGTTGTATTTAATTGACATGCATATATGTATTTAATTTGCATTGATTATTTGACCTAGATCTGCTTCGTAATATGAGCAGTTTATTGATTTGGTATGAGGGTTTCTGATCATACCCCGCAAGTATATTTTTCACATTTGTTATGTGTTATACTTTCCGGAGATTGTGTACCTTATTTCTATCTATTTTATTTATCCTGTTTAGACCATATATTTATTTTTTCGTTATACTCGCAGAGTTCGACCTCGGACTCACCACCGCTTGCTTTCCTTTTTGTTTCAAGTAGTAGATAGCTGTGTCTCATATCGCCAGGAGAGCATCCATCTATCGTACCTTGGTGTCAAATTTTATTTTCTATTTTAAGTTGTTTCATATTTTCTAGAGTCGTTATTATATTTCGCTAGTAGACTGGTATTTATTTGTATCCGTTGGACTTTGGATTTTGTGCTTTTACATTTCATAGTTTGTATGCTTATTGTTAACTGGGTGGATATGGTGTTTACTTCTGTTATTACCAGCCGCTTGTGGCTGTGATTATGATATGTGTGAGATAGATGTACATAAGCTTCATATTGTTCGCCGTACAGGGAAGATGCTACTCGATTTTCAAGCAAGTAGGGGCCTCTGGGAGAGTGACACATTCGATCGGAGCCTTTCAATATATTGACGCAAATCGCGTTGCCACATATTCAATCCACTAGACGACGGTGCCGCGAGCTCGCGCGCACGTTGCCGCACCACATCTCCTCCTTCTCGCCGACATCCGCCATGCTCGATCGTCGTCGGAGCCCGTCCAACTGCGTTTCCCAGTTCCCAAATGCCATTGCATCGTCTCCTTGCCCAGGAGGGTTCCCCTCGCCGAAGGTCGAGGTAGCGCCGACGATGGAGGCCAAGCGGTCGCCGGAGAGGGCAAGGTCATAATCGCAGAGGTGGACAGTGTCGGAGAGCACCTTGTAGGTGCCTCCATGAAGTGCTCCGCATATCGACACTCTTCACCGGCGGAGCGGCAAGCGTCCCAATGCCACCGCAGGGCCACCCGTTGGTACGCCATGTGGATCTCCCTGTGTCCGGCGGCCCGGGACACAGAGAGAAGGTCATATATCGTGATCGTATATCATTGTAAGATATGTAAATTTTTTTTATTCTAACTAGTGATATCAAAGTCATTATAGCCGATCGATCATGTGGGAAGGCTAAATGGACACAAAGGTCATACGCGTGGCCCATTACCTAGATCATGTGGGAAGGATAAGATCGAAATAAACTAGCTAAATATATAGATGATTGATCATCGATAAGGTCTACAACCGATCGATCATCAATAAGAGGATGACCGATCGGTCTTCACACTTCGTCCAACCTGCCGCACAAGTGATTAAAATAAAATAAACTCCATAGCCCAGTAAAATACAACCTAAATAAATCCAACTAGTTATAAAAATCTCTTAGCCGGACTGAGCTTCCATTGAACTATAATGAAGATGGGCCTTCGGTAAAAGTATACAGATAAGCCCAATGACTCAAAAATCTAGGCTCATCTTTGATAAGATATGCATAGTATTATCCTGTCATAAAAACTGACCTCTTAATAATTCATTGCCTCATTGGTCCTTCGACTTTTACATAAGTTTTTATTGATTTGACAACCTTATTATGACTGATATGATAGCTTAACAGTGAAGAGTTGTCAAAGGATGTAGCATATTTAAAGGGGTCCCTCCTCTACGATGAAGGTATGAGTTCCCATCTCCTCTAACTCAAAATTGCAATTTTTCACATTTTGTTATTGACTTGAGTATTGGAGTGCACATGTTAGGGACCCCTAGGGCTTACTACTAACGCTCTTCTTTTGAGTATGTTTTGCTTGTAGGTATTGAAGACGACGATCCTCCTTTAGTCAACATTTTCGCTACCCGATCTCAGACAGAATCATATAGTATCTAATTTAGAATTATACATAATAAAATTTGATATTTATTGATTGTTCTTTGGTACTAGAAAGTAGAAACATTGATATTTTCTCGGGATAAAAGAGAATTACGAGATGTTTTTTATGGATAGACCTAAACATCATTAGGAAAAATCTAAATGATTTCTTACCTAGTGTTTTGGCAAAATGACAATTTTGTCACTAAAAACTGCACTTGAGATATCAAATATTATAAAAAAAATTAAACTCTTTTCCTAATACATGGTAGTTTACAGAAGACTATTGTCCATATTAATTTAAAAAAATAAAAACATATTAATATTGTCGTATTTACATTCAATAATGTCAAGAAAAATTAAATAATTTAATAATTTTATCAATTGAAAAAATTTATTATCAAAAATTGAATATCAAAATTTAATTAATAATTTTACATCTAGAAAATTAAATCTTATATAAAAATCTATTTTTAAATTAATATTTTATTTTAAAAAAAAGGTTAAATACATGTATGCCAGTCTCAAGTCGGAATGAAAAATAACTGAGGGAAATTTTTCATTTTTCAAAAATAGATATATTAAAGGCCTGAATAAATTTTTTTGCCTAGGCCTCATTGAGCCTTGATACGGCCTTGATGAACTCTAAACAAAAAGCAGAAGGGTGATCAAGATTGGATTGACTCGAGTTTGAGTTTCAATGTTTAAATAATATCTTAGGTAAGAAGTCAAGTAAATTAAGCAACCAAATACTTGTCTAGAAATAAAAAGTCTAAGTAAATCACAGAAGACGAAACATTTGTGGAAAATTATTGAAATGTCATGTATTGTGGTTAATTATTAGCTAGTAAGCAAAGTTATTTAATTTACTATGTATTTTTTTTACATATATCTTATATATCTTATATATCATCCCTATAGTTAATTTCTCTTTTGAACATTAGATATTTTCTTAACTATGTAGACAATTTTACTATTACTATTGCTATTACAAACGCAAATGGCCTGCCCTAAGTTTTATTTATTTTTAGGGCATGTCTCATATTTTTATTTTGTCTAATAAAGACGCTACATGTATAATTTCCAAAATAGACTAATGAATATATTGTTTGCACCCTCCTAACTCTTAATGTTCTTATTGTTATTTTTTTTATTTGAGTTATTTTGAATCAGTTTTACTGTTTATAGTGGTAAAAAAAAACATCAGAAACAATTGCTATATATTTTGTACTCTTTAGAGCTTCTGAAGTTATTTTTATATCCTTTCAATTTTGATAAATGATCCTGTCGCGAAGTGAGGTGGCAGTCCAATGGGCCGGACAGGCCTCCCGGGAGCCACGAGCCGATGAGGTGGCTGTTCGTCGATCGCGCCTCGCCTCGCTTATGCAAAATAGGGACCGTCAGCAAACCCGCCGGGGGAATCCCCGGTCAGGCACTCCGACGATCAAGTCAGCTCCGAGTATAGATGAGCGGAAACTGAATGGAGATGGGACAAGGGATGCGAGAACCCGCGCGCGCTTACCTGCGATAGGAGGAGTGCCGAGCTTTTATGACCGGGGGGGGCTAACAACCCAAGTCCACGCAGATGGGACCGGGGCGTGATGACTGTCAGCCCGTGCGGAGCACAGAGGAGAGGCGCGACATGGCGCGGGGTGCTCCGGCGGTACGTAAGTACTGGGTGCGCAGTACGGGGTACTGGAAGTGCAGTACAAGAGTACTGGATGCGCGGAATGGCCGCGTGGAGATGTCAGAGACAGGCAAGGCGTGAGGAACCCACTAGTAGGGTCGTACCTTGGAAGTAAGGATGCGAGGGGGTGTCTGGGCGAAACGGGCCGTACCCCGAGCGCTGACTGGCAGGTCCGGATGCCAGGGACCAAGTCGGGTAAGGACCAGGGAGCATGGACAGCCACGCGTCTGCCTGGTAGGGAGTGAAAGGAGAACGCAGGGTACACCCTGGGCTGGGCGTTGCCTCGAGATTTGACCTTGCCGATGGCGCTAAAACTTTGCTCTGGGTCGGGGTGAACTGGTGTGAGTGACTAGGCCTTTTACAGAGTCAACCGACTAGTGAAGGAGTGGCCCAGCCGCCCTCTCGGAGGATCTGACGGACTCCCCCCCCCCCTCCTTCTTCCCTTAGAAAGGGTCCCTGATCGCGGGGCCCTATTCGCTGATATGCCGGTTGACCTGTTTACCCGGCCCTCGTGGCGCCAGGCTGGCCGATGGGCCCGGCCTACGCCCTTACCCGTAGACAAGGCCGGGATCAATAAATTTATATTATAAAAAAATTTAGCTAAAAATGTGAAATGAAGTTAAGTGCTCAAATATCAAAAATAATCTTTATATTGTATTCTTGAAAGTCTCTTGAAATATTCTATGTTCTCTTTTTTTATTATTTGAGTTCTAAAGGACATTTAAACTAAAATAGTGAAATATATATAAATTGATTAGTTGTTAAAAAATAATTTTTTTATTTCGACATATTCTTCTCTTTATTCTTGTTGTCTGAATATTGAAGCAATCTACGAGTTTTAATAAAATTTATTAAATGGAAATAAAATGTTTAAAATTTTAAAATAATTCCTCTATTATATTCGTTTCAACATTGATCGATTTAGGGTTATTTAATCCTCTCGTCCAGGGCCGTACCTGAGATGAGGCCCAGGAGGCGCTCGCCTTAGGCCCACTTTATGGAAGGACCCAAAAATTAGATAGGTTTAAAATTCTCAATTTGCTTTAGACTTTGTTAAATATTAGGTTGTAAATTAAATAAATGAATTGAATCATCGTATCTGAAATGCAAATGTAGAATTGAAATTGGGTTGCATCCAACCTAAATCCATCGAATAGGTATGAAATAAGGATTACATTTATTCAAACTATGGTTGATTTAAACTTAATTTGGCTAAGGTATAACCGAACCAAGTTCATGAGTTAAATCAGCTTAGTCGAAGATTTAAAATTAATTAGGGTATTTTTGAGAAAATTAGGGGGCGTTTGGTTTGTTCCATTTTCTATTTTCATTTTTCAGAAAACCGCATTTTCTAGTTTTCTGAAAAATGACTTTTTTTCATTCTTCAGTTTTCCAGAAAACGCTATGTTTTTTTCTGGAAAACAAAGTTGAAAAATGGAAACCAAATATGTTTTCTAGAAAATCGCATTTTCTACAGAAAATGAAAATAAAAATGAAAAAAAGACTGGAAAATGCAAACCAAACGCCCCCTTATCTTTCTGTATTTTTTCTCCTCACGGAGCAATCTACCGCCTCACGACATCGCCTTCTCCTTTTTCCTTCTCCCTTTATTTTCTTCCTTCTTCCCTTCGCTCTATTCTTCTTATTCTTTTCATTCAACTGAGAGACATTGGAGTTTGTTAATGATGATCATCTAATGAAATCTCGTAACAATCTCAAAGAAGCTTTGAGATATGATGACAAGTCATAAATGGATAGAGATAATTTGTATATGAAGTTATCAATATTGAAGTAATATTTAGTAGTAGAAGCAAAAAAAAAAAAAAGAGTCTTAGATGTTATAAATTATTTAAAAAATATAGATGATTATTATTCAAATGGTCATGTTGCCTATAGAATTTTGTTGGCTATAATAGTTACATTGACATCTATAGAAAGGAGATTTTCCAAGTTGAAGTTGATTAAAGCATATCTGCGATCAAACCATGTAACAAGAAAAATTAAATGAATTGGAGATGTTGTCTATTGAAAAAAAAAATTGAACATCTTGATTATATAAGTTTAATTGATATTTTTTTAAGCCAAAATAACAAGAGAAGTTTAAATGATTATTGATAGTATTTATCTTTTTCTATTTGATTATATTTTATGATATTAAATGTTATTTAACTTCATATTCTACTTTGCATGTTATAGGCGGGCTAAAAATGACAATAATAAACATTATATTTTTTTATCTAAAATCAAAGCAAGATGTATTATATTATTGGTAATATTTATTTATTTTTATTATATTTCAAAATATTCATGTTATTAACTCTTTATTTTATTGTATATTTTGTAGATTCGTTAAAAAATTTTGATCGCACGGTGAAAGTAGGATTATATTTTAAAGTGTGGATGATTTTTTAACTAAAATAACAGTAAAAACATATAATAGAGTCTTTTTTTTTGAAGTTCGACTCAGACCATCAAAATCTCAGGTACGACGCTGCTCTCGTCTAGCATTCAAAATCACTAGATATATATAAACTTCTTGATTTCCTTTATTATATTCTTTGAAGCTCAAATTGGTAAGTTATTTTATTTAATTGTTAGAATTCTACTAGATTATATATAACTTTTGATAGAAATTGTTTTGATGAATATAAGTTGGTCAATTTTACAAAAAAAAATATTATTATGTTTTTAGGTTACTTTCTAGAACCAAACGACTATATGGCTGAGAATAACTGAAACCTAAGGGATGCCCTTTCAAAATTTCACCTGATCGATTATTATTTTGATGATGATGATGATGATTGTTGAGGTGGTAGTGGTGGTTAGATGCCAACTAATTGAAAGTTTTATTAAACTTATTGGTTTAAAAATATAATTCTAGCTTAAAGCTATTAACGAACCAATCCAATGAATCTACTTGTAACAATATTCTAAAATTTCTGATATATTTTTGAAGTATAAGTATTAAGTACAGATATGATACACATACCATTTCTTGAAAAATTAGATAGCAAAGGAATACTTCTATCCTAATGAAATGAAATACGTTAAAATACTATGACCTATTGTTTGTTATTTTTTTAATTAAGAATAAGAGCATTTATTTTCCTTCTAGTACAAAGTTGTCCCACGCGTAGTCAACTTAGAGAGCATTCATTTCTAACAGAGTTAATCAAAAGCGTGTTCAAAAATCAAAACATGATTTCCTCCTAATTCAATTTTTCATCTGTCGACTGTCGACATCCTTCAAGAACACTAATTTGCTATTCCTCAAGGGGCAGGGAAAAAAAATATGGTAGTGAAATTATTTTCCTAAATGTTATCACCGTCAAAATGCCCTATTTATCTTTTTATATTGGTAAATTACATTTGTAACGAATATGTAGGATTCATGTCTGTTTATGAGAAAAGGATAAAATTAATTATATTGAATCATCTCAGTTTACATGATCATTTGGTGATCTCACGCCAAAAAGAAACAAAAGACAGGTTAAATAGTTAGCTCGATTGCAAGATTCGTGATCTTGATCTCATCCTTTCGCGGCCATTCTTTGAATCTATTGAATATTTCTAGATCTTTTTGTAGATTCGAAGGTGGGCCGTTCCATCGCGCCGCCGCCCGCGAATCGATTCAGGAGTCACCCGATCGGAGCCGTCCAATTGATGCCAGTCGCCGTCCACAGGCTCGGTCCATCAGACAGCGGCGCCGCGGGCCCGGCGCACGCGGCCGCCCCACGTTTCCTCCTCCTCGCCGGCTTCCGCCACGGCCGACCGCCGCCGGAGCCCGTCCAGCTGCGTTTCCCAGTTCCCAAACGACACCGCGCCGTCTCCTCGCCGACGAGGGCGCCGCTCGCGGAAGGCCGGGCCGGCGCCGACGGCGGCGGCCCAGCGGTCGCCGGAGAGGGCGAGGTCGTAGTCGCGGCGGCGGACGGGGTCGGACAGCACCTCGTAGGCCTCCCGCGCCTCCATGAAGCGCTCCGCGTAGCGGCGCTCCTCCCCGGCGGAGCGGCACGCGTCCGGGTGCCACCGCAGGGCCACCCGCCGGTACGCCGAGCGGATCTCGCTGGGCCCAGCGGTCCGGGACACGGAGAGAAGGTCGTACATCGTGTCCGTCACCGGCACGGCGACCGCTGCCGCCGAGGCAGAGACCCTGACTCGCGGAGCAGCGGCCACCGTCAATTTAGCAGGGATTGGGGAGTATGAAGATCTATACAAGGAGTTAGAGGGAGATGAAAGAGCCAAAGCCGCCATTTTCTTGGAGAGAATCTAGTGATCTGGTTGCTATTTAGGGGTTTAGACTTTAGATGATGAGCAGATGAGGTAGTTTCAGAAACGGGCATGGAGATTTATAGAGAGACGGAATCGAGATTAGAATAAAGATGACTCATGAGCTGGCTTACATGCCATCTACAACCTCTAATCATCGAGATGAGGCCACGTCACGAATTGTAACTTGCAAAGCTTCTAGAATTCTCATTCTGTGTGAAGCTTGTAAGTTTGCAACGTAAGCGATGAGATGAGACGACAGCTGATAGGAAGGGCATCGACCATCAATCACACCACGTGTCGTCCTCTCGCAGACGCGACGGCCGCATCTTTTAATATCTTATTTAATTTTTTTTTTACATATCCAGCTGAGTTCTGTCTCACACGGCAGGCCAGATCTACTTGCGGTGTCGCGGGTTGGATTTTTATGAATCCGAGGCGCCGACTCGATACCCTGGCAAACTTGCGCCGCGGAGACAAACTATTCATTTTGGCAAACTTTATTCAATAATTTTATTTTAGAAAATTTAATTTAACAAAAATTATTTAATAATTTTATTTAACAAATATCCAAAATAGGTATTTTGTCTTTTAAAACTAACGTCTAAATTATTTATGTATTGATAAAAAAGAGACGTTTTGACAACAAAATAAAAATATAAAAACCATTGTCACATTAATTAAACTTTAGGGGCTATTCCGGAAGGAATCGGTATCGACGGTCAGTCATTAGGGTTCAATCCACATGGGCGCTGACGCGACAGGAAGAACTCACATCCTGCGAAATTAACACGAGCGTTAGGGGAACACGTCGGAGATTGTCCGGCAGAGCCCACTCCGACGCTCAAGTCAGTGCCTCGATCCAGGCGATGAAGAGAAGGCAAAAAGGGCATGCGTGAAGTAGAGAGAGTGTAACCTCTTTTACCGGAAGGGTTAGAGTAGCTTTTATACCTGAGACGGTGGTCATACGTGTCTCCGCGATCTTCGCCTCGTTCCCTCATTTTCGATTACTGGATAGCCCTCGTAACAGCCGTCGCAGTCATTAAATCTAAGCCGTTGTAAGGATGAAGGCGTTAATGACCGTGGATAACGGGTCATGATCATCCTGTAATTATTGGTGATCATTATCCATGAATCCACATATAGGGGGTCGTTACTTGAGGCTGAATGCTTCTTGGGCTCCGCTTCCTCGAGGTGCTCTCGGGGTCTTCTGGCTGGGGGGGTCCCGGGCATTTTGCCTTCCCGAGGTGGTCTCGGGGACCTAGTTTCCTGAGGTGATCTCAGGAGTACGTCCTTTGGAGCGATCTTCAGGGCTATGTCTACTCGAGTTTGTCTCGGGATTCCCCTTCCCGAGAGGGTCTCGAGCATCACGAAAAGAGAGTCGTTCCGAATCGGTAGATCTTGCTACACAGCTTCTTCAGTCCATGTGTCAACCACGGGATACTCAACCCCATCACAAGTCCCTTCCTTCAAGTCTGATCGAAGGAAGTGTGTCTGATTGATTAAACTAGGGTCGTGATGAAGAAGTTGTATCCAGGTGACCCCTATATCTTTTACTACTTCATTGGCAGCCTTCCGGGCCTGAGGAATCCGACCATGCACCCCTGGACCCCGGGGCAGTTCTTTGAATGCGTCCCGCATTTCCACGAATTTCGAGACTACGCCCTAGCGGCTGCCCAAGGCCTTCTAAAGGCGCATGAGGGTGCTTAATGGCGACAAGGTCGTCTAGCGAATGCGGCCTTACCACGTGTCCCATCCTTCATTGTGTGGCGATCTCCCGCTGATACGCGCCGTGGGTCATACGAAGTGACGACAGTAAAGGATGGTGGCTCATCGGGATGTCTAATCAGCGTCGCTGACGTGCTGGCGGTGCTGCCCTCTCATTGTTCATAGGTGGGTGGCTTCTCCCTATAAAAGCGGGTGCAATGACACCCTTCTGCCTTCTTGCCCTATCTGTTTTCAAACGCCTTCGTTCCCCCACTATTCATCTTGCTACAACGCCCCTTCTCCAAATGTAAGTCTCCTTCTATTTTCCCCTATCCTCAACCCCCATGGGTCCAGTAGAGAAGACGAAGAAGGCCCGAGGCGACGGCGAAGGCTCCTCGGAAGAGCTACTCTATCATCCGGAGTGGTATGATACCATCTCCTCTAGGGTTAGGTTAGAATCCCTCCAGGCCGCCCGCTGGAGATATGGTATCCCGGAGGGTTGAGAGATGAGAGTTCCGACCTTAGGTCAATCATCCGTAGAGACTCCTGCGTGGGTTTTTACTTTCTTCTTAGGGCAGGTAGAATTAGGGTTTCGTTTCTCTATTGTCCTCTTTTTCATGAATGTCACCAAATACTTCGGTATCCCTCTCCACCAAATGGCTCCAAACGCCTTTACCAAGATGGGCAAAGCGTTTGTCCTTTTCAAACTTTTCGACATCCCTCTGACCCCACGATTTTTCCATTTTTTTCTTTGTTTGGTTGGCTCACGAGGGGCATTTGACTTTATTGCCTGCGCCGATCATTGGTTCTTGGGGGGCTTTCCTTCCTCCCATAAGGGATAGAGGGAACGTTTCTTCTATATCCAACATCCTAAGCGCCCCTTCAGTTCTATCGTCTGGACGGAGAGCTTGCCGCCCATCCTAGACCTCGGCGACTTCCAGCACAACTCAGGATACTAGAGGGCTAGGGGTATCCTAGCAAGGATGGACTTTCATGACCTCCAACTGGTGCAATGCAAGAAGCTCCTTTATCGGGCCGAGTTTAGCCCGAAAGTCACGAGCCTTAGCTCTAGTCTTCGTAAGTTATCCTTTGACTCGTAAATTTCCTTGTTAATTCTAACTGATGCCCTTTTGTTTCTATTCTGTAAATTTCCCGAGCTATCAATCGGCTCCTGAAGTGGGAATAGACCAACGAGCAAGTGTTGGTTCCCGCTTCCATTTCTTCCGCTCCTGTGGGCATCTCGGTTGAGGACTGCGAGGAAGTGATTGAACCCTCAGAAGACCAAGAAATCCTGGAGGGTCCCCAGGATCTCGGAGCAGCAAAACTGCCTACCGACCTCGAAGGGGGTTCTCCTTCGTCTCCCATCAAGGTAACAGAGGGAGAGGTTGGGCCTCCTCCCCCTGCCGAGCAACCAATGACCCAAGTTATCGAGAAGAAACAGCGGAAACGGCGGGCCCCGAAGCCTCACCCCTGAAGAGGTTGAAGAAGGGCATAGCCTCAGAGCTTTCACCCTATATTAATGAAGAGGACACGGTGCCCCTGTCCCAGAGAGTTTGAGAAGAATCCTCTTCCCACAGACGGAGTCAAACTTCTTTCGGAAGGAATCGACGTCGACGGTCAGTCACCAGGGTTCAGCCCACACAAATGCAGACGCGAGAGGAAGAACTCACACCCTGCGAGATTAACACGAGCATTAGAGGAACACGCGGGAGGTTGTTCGGCGGAGCCCACTACGACGCTCAAGTCAGTGTCTTGATCCAGGAGATGAAGAGAAGGCAAAAAAAGGTAAGCGCGAAGTAGAGAGAGCGTAATCCCTTTTACCGGAGGGGTTGGAGTGTCTTTTATACCTGAGGCGGCGGTCATACGTGTCTCCACGATCTCGCCACGTTCCCCCATCTTCGGTTACTGGATAGCCCTCGTAACAGCCGTCACAGTCATTAAATCTAGACCGTTATAAGGATGAAGGGGTTATTGACCGTGGATTACGGGTCATGATCATCCCGTAGTTATTGGTGATCATTATCCATGAATCCACAGATAGGGGAGTTGTTACTTGAGGCCAAAAGCTTCTTGGGCTACGCTTCCCCGAGATGCTCTCGGGGTCTTCTGGCTCCTGGGGTCCCTGGCATTTTGCCTTCCCGAGATAGTCTCGGAGACTTGATTTCCCGAGGTGATCTCGGGAGTGCGTCCTCTGGAGCGATCTTCAGGGTTATGTCTACTCGATTTGATCTCGGGATTCCCCTTCTCGAGAGGGTCTCGGGCGTCACGGAAAGAGAGTCATTCCGACTCGGTAGATCTTGCCACACTGCTTCTTCAGTCTACATGTCAGCCACGGGACCTAAGGGGAATTTAGAAAAAACATAATAAATGTTTTGAGTTTAAAAAAAACAAATTAAATGACTAAAAATTAAAAAGGTGCCTATATTTTAAATCTGCAAAAGCAATCGTAGTTTATTATTGGGAGAACGCTCGACCTATTTAATTTTCATACCAAATTTACTTATCTAAATTTTAAACCTACTCACTCATCGGTTTAAAAAACTGATACTAAATTATTAAAATGCCTTTATAATTTTAAGACCATAACAATGTTCTAGAATGAAAGTTTCCACATCTCGTCAACCGAAGGTTCCGTAAATAATAATAAATGATTTAAATTGATGCCTATCTTACAGTTACTTAGGACTTTTTAGAAAACTGATGACTACGTTTGGTGAAAAAGGTTCATGGAGTTGAACTGATCAAGTTATCTCATCTTCCATTCTAGAAAAGCCAATACGTATAAATAATATATAAACTTATAAACATTACGAAATAGTCATTCGAAGACTTTGTTTATGACAGTAGTATCGTTTTAAGACTATGATTAATAAAACTTTCACATGTTCACTGATTTCACAGTTTACTAATTGAGGTTGTGTTATGCGTAGGCAATTAATAAATTTTCATTCTCAATATTATAACATTATTAAATTATTTGAACCCTTAATTAATTAGACAACGAAGTGTTTAGTGGTAAATGTGATATTCCTAATAAATGTATAATACTGATCCGGCCTTGCCTACGGGTATGGGTATAGGCCGGGCCCATAAGCCAACCTGGCGCCACGAGGGTCTGGTAGACAGGTCAACTGCATTATCAACAAATAGGGCCCCGCGCCCAGAGACCCTTCCGAAGGGAAACGGGGAAGCAGGTCCATCAGATCGTCTAAAAGGGCGACCGGGCCCCCTCCCAGCCCGGCAGCCCCGTAAAAGCCCCAGTCACGCACACTGGTTCACCCCGACCCAGAGCTGGGTTTAGCACCCTCGGTAAGGTCAGGTCACGTGATAACCCCCGACCCAGGGCGTCCCGCGCTCCCTTTTTTCTCCACGCCAGTCGGACGCGTGGCGACCCACGCTCCCTGGTCAATACCCGACTCGGTCCCGGCACATAGACCTGCCAGTCGGCGCTCGGGGTACGGGCTGTCCTGCCCACGCACCCCTTCATATCCTTACTTCCGGGGTACGACCCTGTTAACAGGGTTCCTCACGCTTCACCTACCGACGGACATCTCTGCGCGGCCATCCCGCACGTCCAGTACTCGCGTACTGCGCATCCAGTACCTTCGTACTGCGCACCCAGTACTCACGTACTGCCGGAGCACCCCGCGCCATGCCGCGCCTCTCCTCTGTGCTCCATGCGGGCTGACAGTCATCACACCCCGGTCCCACCTGTGCGGACAAGGGTTGTCAGCTCCCCCCGGTTATAAAATCTCGGCACTCCCCCTACCGCAGGGACGCGCGCGCGAGTTCTCGCATCCCTTGCCTCATTTTCATTCAGTTTCCGCTCGTCTATACTCGGGACTGACTTGATCGTCGGAGTGCCTGACCGGGGATTCCCCCGGCGGGTTTGCTGAAGGTCCTTGCTTTGCAGGAGCTAGGCGAGGTGCGATCGACGACCGACCACCTCATTGGCTCGTGTCTCCCGAGAGGCCCGTCTGGACCGTTGGACCGCCACCCCCCTTCGCGACAGGATCAAAAATAGCGCTAGAAGGAGGGACACCAGCAGCCAGATCGGAAGTGGAAATGGGAGATACATACGGGTTTTTGATGCTCAGCACTCCCTAATAATGCGGGTCTTTCTTTGTCTGCTCTCAGAAAAGGCATTAACGCCTCAGAGGCCTTATTGCGGGTCCCTGTGGGGCAGCCCTTAATTTGTTCTATTCTCGGGCAAGGCGGATAAGGGAAAGTATGTATGCTACCTCCGCGCATCTGATGTCTGGCCTTATGAATGTACCGCAATTATTCTATGCATCCCGGTGGTCCGGCCTTCTGGATATAACTCACCCGTGCACCGTGTCTTTGGGAATCTGGATATATTTTATATACACTCGCCGCGGGTCGTAAAATTGGATCTTCCGAATATCTCTCATGTATTTAGTGCTCCCCTACGGAATGGTTTTTCTGAAAGAACAGCCGTTGCTGCATTGCCCTCGGCGAGGCTCTCAGGCGGCCGATGCTCCCTGGGATGCCCTCGACCGGGAAGCCTCGGCGAGGCTCTCAGGCGGCGCGTGCCTGCCCACGCTCCCTGGGATGACCACGACCGGGAAGCCTCGGCGAGGCTCTCAGGCGGCGCGTGGCGGCCCACGCTCCCTGGGATGCCCTCGACGGGGAAGCCTCGGCGAGGCTCTCAGGCGGCACGTGGCGGCCCACGCTCCCTGGGATGCCCTCGACCGGGAAGCCTCGGCGAGGCTCTCAGGCGGCGCGTGGCGGCCCACGCTCCCTGGGATGCCCTCGACCGGGAAGCCTCGGCGAGGCTCTCAGGCGGCGCGTGGCGGCCCACGCTCCCTGGGATGCCCTCGACCGGGAAGCCTCGGCGAGGCTCTCAAGCGGCGCATGGCGGCCCAGCTCCCTGGGATGCCCTCATCGGGAAGCCTCGGCGAGGCTCTCAGGCGGCGCGTGGCGGCCCACGCTCCCTGGGATGCCTTCGACGGGAAGCCTCGGCGAGGCCTCAGGCGGCGCGTGGCGGCCCACGCTCCCTGGGATGCCCTCGACCGGGAAGCCTCGGCGAGGCTCTCAGGCGGCGCGTGGCGGCCCACGCTCCCTGGGATGCCCTCGACCGGGAAGCCTCGGCGAGGCTCTCAGGCGGCGCGTGGCGGCCCACGCTCCCTGGGATGCCTCGACCGGGAAGCCTCGGCGAGGCTCTCAGGCGGCGCGTGGCGGCCCACGCTCCCTGGGATGCCCTCGACCGGGAAGCCTCGGCGAGGCTCTCAGGCGGCGCGTGGCGGCCCACGCTCCCTGGGATGCCCTCGACCGGGAAGCCTCGGCGAGGCTCTCAGGCGGCGCGTGGCGGCCCACGCTCCCTGGGATGCCCTCGACCGGGAAGCCTCGGCGAGGCTCTCAGGCGGGCGTGGCGGCCCACGCTCCCTGGGATGCCCTCGACCGGGAAGCCTCGGCAGAGGCTCTCCAGCGGCGCGTGGCGGCCCATGCTCCCTGGGATGCCCTCGACCGGGAAGCATGATGGTCCACGCCCCCCTCAAGTCGGCTCAAGGGCGGACACATGATGATCCACGCCGCCCGAGAAGACATCCGACTGAGCAGCCTTCTTCTTGCTCTGCGCAAGCTTGGCCCGCGACGTAGGTTGCCCTAGAAGCCACTTGATCGAATAACGCCGAGATCGTTCTGCGAGAATCCTCCTCCAGGATTAAAAAATCCCCACGCACTCCTTGGCCAAGGAGCCGTGACCTCGGGCCACCTTCCCGAGTCAGCCCCTAAACCAGGTCACGATGGTTACCGATCGTAGAGGCTCTGAGTGGACACATTCATACCCGCCTCTCAATTAGTTACTGCTTCGGCCCTCAGTCAGGAGGTGCGACCTCCGCTCGGCGCACCATCCTGAGCTCACAGGTCAGCTGTGGCCAGCTAGGCCCCTCAAATTATGGCTAAGCACGCCTCATCACGTTCCTGAACCATCCCGGGAGCAAAGCCTGAGCCCGCAGTGTCCCCGGGCTCACCCCCGTCGGGGGTGCCACGAAAGCACCATCCATGTATAAAGGTCTAAGTAAACGAAACACCACTGCCCCCAGCCTGGGGGGGTATCATTTTCATTGCGGGAAGATAGCGGGTGATCCCGCCATCGCTCTAGCAATCACTATGCAAAAGGGCGGGTGCAAAAGAAAGGAGACGATAGGAAAAGAGAAAGCAGCATCCACAACCAACCGCCTGGTCCTCGCCTGCATCAAGTAGATGGAAGGGACAGGCCTACAACTATGGAGCAGGCATCAAGGGTTGCGATGAGGCCCCGACCGGCGCCTCGCCTCGCCCATCACAGGTCGCCCGCGCCTTGGCCTTCCGGGCCTCGCAGCGTTTGAGCCTCCGTAAAAAGTTGCTTTGAGTAGGCCGCCAATTCCTCCTCCCTGGCCCTCAAGGCAGTAAGCAGCGTAGCAGCCAATTGGTTGGCCTCCAGGAGATATGCCTGTGCCTTGGCCAGGTCGGAGCCTACTCGAAGTTCTCGAGTCCGAGCTTGGTTCTCGCTTCGCTCCAAATGAGCTAGTTGTTGACGCAATTGAGCCTTAGAGGCTCGGGCCGTGCTCAACTCCGTCAAAAGGTCTCGAACCTGCAACTCGGCATGGGTAGCCCGCCCCCGTAGGGCCGCATTCTCAGAGAATAGTGCATCCCAGGCTTCATCATTCAGTGGGGGCCAGGCGCAACGTAGCTGAGTTTTCAGCGCCTCCCGACGGGACTCTAATCGACCAAGGGATCGGTTCTGAGTAGCGAAGGAAACACCCATGTCATACAGGGCCCCGGTCAACTGCGAAAGGGGCTACGGGTTAAAACGAGCAGAATCGAGCGAGAAGGAGTTATCAGAAGAACATACCCGACAGGCGTCTTCAACTAAGCCATCAATGCGGGAGATAGGGTCCTGTCGGTCGAAGGACCACAATCCTTGGTACACGTGGTCACTCAGGGGAGCATGCAGGTGAACCACCCTGGCCGAGCCCAGTGGGTCAGGGTCGGAGAGCTCAAAAGCAGTCGAGGGATCTGCTCGCGAGAGAAGAACAAGATGTACCGGGCGAAGGTTTGGGGTCGAGCCAAGAGGGGGAAAAGAAGGGGCAACAGACACCTCGGCGGTCAAACCAGCGAAGACAAGGGGAACGGGAGAGGGACCAAGCCCCAAGTCGAAGGAGACCGAGGCACGAGAGGAAGTAGGAGCCCCTGGCAAAAGGGCAGGGGAAGGTTGACTCGGCGACCCGCTGGGAGGGGCAAGTTGAGGCGAAGGAGGCGCAAGTAGGACATCCGGGGCATCAGGGGGTGCCAGGGCAACCGGCGCGACCACCAACAAAGAGGGCGGGCTCGCCGCCGTAGGAGGAGAGGGGATCTCCCGAGGCAAGGCAGAAGCAGAGCCGGAGGGAAACGGGTCGTCGTGAGAATGATCCGGGAGAGGCTCAGGCCTCCCGACGGAAGGATCGGAAGGCAAAATCTCAATGTCGGAGTCTAGCGCCTCCCCCTCTAACACCTCGTCCTTGTCTGCGGGGGAGGCGGCGGCAGGGTTCGGCGTCGGAGCAGGGGGCGCCGAGGTGACAGGCGGAGTTGTATCCGAAGAAACAGGGAGGGGCTCTGAGAGCAGGGCGGCCAGCGACGCCTTATATCTAGCCGACCTTTCCTTGGCCTCTGCCATGACGAAGCCACGCAGCATACTGAAAGGGGCGCTAGGAGAAACAATAGGGAGAAAGGGGGAGGACGAAGGAGTACAAGGGAAGGCAGAGGCAATAAGCGCCGGAGCCTATATAGGGATGGAAGTTCATCACAGCCGTCGATAGAATGGTAATGGGCAGTGGCCAATCCTACGGCTGGGTGAGAAGGCAGATATACGGAAAGGCGACGAGGGATTAGTCCGCTGATCAGAGCAGGGAGATGATAAGCTGACAGGCCCGAAACCAGGGGACGTGTGGCCCTAAATAAATCGGGCGCACGGGAAATGGATAGGGCGAGGGCCCGCCTGGCGAATCAAGCAAGAAGGGTACCTAAACAACTCCCACTAAACCATTGGCCCGAGCCCCGAGTGGACGCGTGGCGGCCCACACTCCCCGGGTCCCACTCGGCCAAGAGGCAAAACATATCGCGGATCAACTCCCACTAAACCATTGGCCCGAGCTCCGAGCGGACGCGTGGCGGCCCACGCTCCCCGGGTCCCACTCGGCCAAGAGGCAAGACATATCGCGGACCAGCTCCCACTAAACCATTGGCCCGAGCCCCGAGCAGACGCGTGGCGGCCCACGCTCCCCGGGTCCTACCCGACCAAGAGGACACACTTATCACGGCCCTGAACGGATACGCGGGGACCCGTGCTCCCCGGACCCCGCTCAACTGAGAAGCAAGAACTCCCACGAGCTATGCATCTCTAGGCCTCCCCGCCCGGGGTCTCGATCGGGGAATAGGGTTCTCCTGCTGAGACATGAGCCCTGATCCTGAGCAGACCCCATAAAGATCGAAGACCCTCACAAGCTAGCACTGGGAAGGGGGAGACTTCCGTCCCACGGTCTGAAGGAATGACAATCAATGAGCATGGCACATGGCTAGGTTACGTCCTCACCATGGCCAAAAGAAGATACTACTCAAACAAGTAAAAGGGGGAGCGTCATACGAAGGCTCAGGCGCCTTACAAAAATCGGGGCGGGAAGCCCCTCGCGTACAAAGAAACAGAAGATGTAGAAGCACCAGTTTCAGTTGAAAAGTTGGTCAGTCACGGAGGGTAGGTCCTTACACAAATCGGGGAGCGAGATTGCGTCAGGAGAGAAATCTAGGGACAAATACCCACCCAGTCTAAGCTGTCGAACTACGTTGAGGCGATGCTGCTCCACCACATCCATAAACCGGCAGGCAATCTCGGCATCATGAGCCGGATCGTTCAAACACGCCAAGCGGTGGTCCTCCAATCGACCCGCTTCAGCCTCTTTGTAAGCGCGCAGCTCCGTCAGCTCGGTCTGCAGGGCAGCCCAGGACGCCTGCTGTTCGTGGAGCTCTCCTAGTTCCACCTGAGCCGCCTCCCAGGCCGGACGGAGGCCTCGTAAATACTGAAGTTGATCCCTAAGCGAAGCCATAGTCCGCTGCTCAGCTGCTAATCGCGCCCGGAGGGGCGAGATCTCTTCATTGGCCCAGCGAAGATCTGACTTGGTTCGCTGAAGCTCCGCCTCTAACTCGCCTTTGTGCTTGCGATCGCGGAGGTGAGCCTGCTCAACCTGGATCGCTCGCTCTTCTGCTCGAACCACCTCGGCATCGGCAGCAGCAATCTGAGCTTTAGCGATCTCCAGCTCCTCCTGGGTCTGGCGCAACATATTCTGAAGACCGATAGCCTCCGCCCTCAAGCCGTTCAGCGACTCGGTATCCGAAGACAGCTGGGTGTGACGAAGCAGAGCCTCAAGGTCTTCCACACATCTCTCGGCACGACTCCGGGCCTTGGCGTGACTTAGCATAGCTATACTCATGCTGTAGCTCTGGGCCCAGGTGTGCGAAAAACAAACTCGTCAACCAAAAAAGAAAGGAGGCTCACCCTCCCCAACTAAGGGATACATACCTGGGTAGCCAGGGCCACGAGGTCATCTGCCCCGACAGCAGGGCTCACCGAGCTGCTCGCCCGCAGGTCGGCCATGAACCTATCTGAGATCGGACCATGTAGCCGGACGTCCCTCGACCACATAGGGGCGATGCCGCTCGGCAAGGACATGCTTAGACGCCAGTCAGATAGCGAGGGCGGCAACGCATGCAACAGGCCTTCACTAGTAGGTCCCTCCGGGCAAGGCGGGGAGGCCTCCCTCAGAGGCAACACCGTTAGATCCATTGGTAACACAACAGGGGGGGTGGCGGTAGCGCCGGAAGGGAGGCAGTCGATGCTTCACCCCTCCTTCTCTTGATAGGCCGACTGGAAGAAGCTCCCAAGAGGATGGCTAGAGCAGGCCTCAAGCTAGCGTCCTCAGGCCGTCGCAAGGAATGGCTCAGCGGCCGAATGTCCTCTGAGCCCGAAGGAAGAATCTCTTTTTCCTCGGAGGAGTCCAGAGAAGGGGAAGGGGATAGAGGAGTTTCTTGTTCAGCCAGCAAGGCGGAGCGCCACTCCTAGACGACCCTCCGCTCCGTGGCCTTCGCCCATTCCTCTCTCATCACTGTTCGGATGCGCGCCTCCATTTCCGTAGGGCGCCCCAAGCCGAAACCCCCATCGGGAGCCGCGGGGTGCATCATCTCAGCTGGCCAGTAAGCAGAAGTCAGGAAATAGCAAAGGCTGAGTAACAGGGATGAACCACTTACATAAGGAGGCAGGGCGGACGAAAGGCGCTGGGCTAAGGCCAAACGCGGACAGGATATTCTCGTCTAGGAGCGGCCCGACTGGGTAGTGTTTATCCTTGAACAAGGAAAGGGCACGCTCGAAGGGATAAAACTTCCGGGGATCCGTGTGATGAGGAGGCGGTTGAGGGAAGTCCCGCCGGAAGTTAGACGGCCAAGACGGGAAAGCCACGAGGCGGATAAAAAGGAACCTCTCCTTCCAACCCCTGCTGGTGGAAGGAAGAGCAGAAAGGAAGGAAGTACCCGAGCGAGCTTGGAAAACAAACTCGCCCCATTCCTGTTTCTTTAGATAGGAAAAGTGATGGAACAGTTCGGCAGGAGAAGAGCAGCGATACAACAGGAAGAGAATGATGGACCCACAGAGGAGGCGGATGGAATTGGGGGTCAGCTGGGACAGATTGATGCGAAGATAACAACACACCGAGGCAATGGAAGGATGAATGGGGAAGCGCAAGCCCGCTTGTAGGTGATCCCTCGAAATAGTAATGTAGTGCTCCGGCGGCGTGGCTAGTTGGTCTGAGGGAGAGGGCAACTGAAGGTCGTGGTCTGCCGGAATGTGAAACTTCGCCCTAATGTCCTCGAGGTCGCGGCGGGTAAGAATGGACCTAGCTGTGACATACCAGGGGTGAGGGTCGCGAGACGAAGAAGCCATGGGGACCCGAAGAAGGTAGAAGTACCAGTCCACAAAAGAAGGCACCGGGCGGTAACTGCAACCCTCGCCAGAAAGAAGAAGATAATACGCCGGAGCAGAAGGCGAGCAGACTGTGCGCGGATATATAGGATGGCGGGGCCACCCGATGGTGGGCCACAGCAGAAGCGGCGGGCAGCAGTAGCCACAGGAGCAGGCCCAGTGGGGCCCAAGAAGCAGAGCGCCCTGCGCCCAACCTCGTTCCTCGGGGAAGGGAAAAACTATCTCGGCGGTTGGAGAAGGAAGAGGGATAAGACACGTGGAATCCTCCCCCAGTTGTAAGCAGCAATGACGTGAAGTTCTCAGTCGCTTAGGGATACGGAACGATCAGTAGTAAAAAGGAAGGAGGCGTGGTTTCATCAGCCGGCCGGGATCCTAAGGCCTCGACAAGCCCGCAGAGAAGTCCCCGGACGAGACCCGTATCTCCCCGACGCGCCAGGCTTTCGTGGAATGAAGATGGTCCAGTCAGTCGGACTCGTCGCCTCCTTCGACTAGACTCGAGGAGGACGCTTATGATCCCGGCCTTGCCTACGGGTAGGGGCATAGGCCGAGCCCACAAGCTAGCCTGGTGCCACGAGGGCCTGGTAGACAGGTCAACTGCCTTATCAGCAAACAGGGCCCCGCGCCCAGAGACCCTTCCGAAGGGAAACGGGGAAGCAGGTCCATCAGATCGTCTGAAAGGGCGACTGGGCCCCCTCCCAGCCAGGCGGCCCCGTAAAAGCCCCAGTCACGCACACTAGTTCACCCCGACCCAGAGCTGGGTTTAGCACCCTCGGTAAGGTCAGGTCTCGTGATAACCCCCGACCCAGGGCATACCCCGCGCTCCCTTTTTTCTCCCCGCCAGTCGGATGCGCGGTGACCCACGCTCCCTGGTCTATACCCGACTCGGTCCCGGCACATAGACCTGCCAGTCAGCGCTCGGGGTACGGGCTGTCCTGCCCACGCACCCCTTCATATCCTTACTTCCGGGGTACGACCCTGTTAACAGGGTTCCTCACGCTTCACCTACCGACGGACATCTCCGCGCGGCCATCCCGCACGTCCAGTACTCGCGTACTGCGCTTCCAGTACCCTCGTACTGCGCACCCAGTACTCACGTACTGCCGGAGTACCCCGCGCCATGCCGCGCCTCTCCTCTGTGCTCCATGCGGGCTGACAGTCATCACACCCCGGTCCTACCTGTGCGGACAAGGGTTGTCAGCTCCCCCGGTTATAAAAGCTCGGCACTCCCCCTACCGCAGGTAGGCGCGCGCGAGTTCTCGCATCCTTTGCCTCATCTTCATTCAGTTTCTGCTCGTCTGTACTCGGGATTGACTTGATCGTCGGAGTGCCTGACCGGGGATTCCCCCGGCGGGTTTGCTGACGGTCCTTGCTTTGCAGGAGCTAGGCGAGGTGCGATCGACGACCGGCCACCTCATTGGCTCGTGTCTCCCGAGAGGCCCGTCTGGCCCGTTGGACCGCCACCCCCCTTCGCGATAGGATCAAATACAAATCGTTCAAATTTCTTATCCAGCTAATTATGATTGTGTGGTCTGGATGAATTCTATAGGACAAAGAATAGAATTCACTTGATGTGGTTTGGCTGCATGCCTATGTTGATAATTATTGGAGATTAAACTTACACAAAAAATCTACAATAAAAGATCGAACAAGTTTAATTATGGCCAAAAAACTACTTCAGTTAATGGAAGGCCAATAGCCTAGCGATGATCACTGGAAATTACAAAGTTGCATATCGATCTGATCTGTTTGGTGATGGAAATTACACCGAAAGATTCATGGCCTTGAATCTGTTGGATATTTGAAGATCTTTTTGTAGATTTGTAGGTCCATTCTTCGATCGAGTCGCCTCTAGCAAATCAATCTGGAATCACTCGTTCGATCAGAGTCTTCCAATATATTAATGTCAATCACGCTGCCACAGACACCGTACTCACCGACAAATTTTATATGTTTCTCCACCCTCACCGACAATACTCTTCAAGATGTCTTTCTCTTCCCTTTCAGTAATATTTTTTTCACTCTTTCTTTTTCTTCCTCAATAATAACATGAATTAAAGATTTTTTATTCATACAATACAAAATAAAATACTAATCTAAAATTCTAATCTTTTTAAATATCAGATTATTTTTTTATTTTTTGTATGATGAAAAATATTTACTTGAATTAAAATATTTTTTAGAGATAAAAGAGAATTATAAACGTCAGATATCCTACGTAAATGATAAATCATGAATGGACTCAAATATTGTTACTAAAATATAAATAATTTCTTATTCAATGTTTGAGCAAAATTATAATTTTATTGAGAAAAAATAGTACTTGTAATTGATAAAATTATTATTAAAATTTAAATATAAAAAATTAATTAATAATTTTACATATGATAAAGTTAGAAAATTAAATTCTATTTAAAAATCTATTTTTAAAAAATTATATTTTATTTTGTCAAAAAAAAATTTAAATATCAATTTCAAATCCTAATGAAAAAGGAGAAAAATATTTTTAAAAAAATATTAAAGGATTAAAAAAAATTGCTTAGGGCCTTGAGTATTCTCGAGATGGTCCTATGCTCATTATGATTGTGTGGTCTGGATGAATTCTATCCGGCAAAGAATAGAAATTCACTTGATCTGTTTGGCTGCATGGCTATGGTGATAATTATTGGCGATTAAACTTACACAAAAAATCTACAATAAAAGATCCAACAAGTTTAATTATGGCCAAAAAACTACTTTCTGATATAAAGTATTGTTGTTCATGGATTAAATTTTAAGGAAAGAATGGAGCAAGTACGGTGAGAGCTACAAGTACCTTTCTGTTAAAATAATATGGTCTACATAGATTATAGACAGTGATAAAGTAATTAGAGCAATGGATCCTCACCCTTTTTATAGTACTTCTCTTGCAACAAGTGCAATTACTAAGTTGTGGAGGGCATATATTTTCGTTATGATGTCAGTCACGAAGGCAATTAAGTTGCTCTTCTGTAACCCTAACTTATGGGTGATAGCCTCTTTTCGCTTGTCTAAGTATTCAAATTAGCTCATTAGAGAGGTGAAGAGTTTGAATAGACCTGTGTAGTTCTTCATAGTCTTCTTCTCCCTTAGAGATACTAAATATCGCATCACTTTGTGCTTCTTCTTCTTGAACAGATAAAATATCATAATCCTCAGGAATATCTAGTTAGTCAAACATTGTCACTCTCTTGATGTTTCGTCTTTCATTAAGACATTCCCTAGCAAAATGCCCTTCTTGCCCGCAAAGATAACACTTACATTTTTGTTTCGCACCAAATGTTTTTGTTTTTCAGTACGAGGCATGAGACTCATGAGGTTTGCCTTTATAAGTTCGGACTCATCTGATGCCATACTTCTTCTGTGGGTTTTTGTAGTAGTCAGGAATTGAAATTTGGCTACAGAAGGATAAGTCCTTTAGGGAGCATTTAAAAGCTCCAGAAATTTGTAGGTAAATAAGACTTTTGGGAAAACTCCTACTGTTAATTTTGGGTATTTCTTATCGAATGTTGCTTTGATTCTGTTTCCAAGATTACCAGTCATTTTGAGCTAAATTTTTTTTTAATAATTCTAGTCTTGTAAATAACCTTCCTATTTTTGACGCAAGCTTTGAATAATCATTCATTTATCGGGCAATGTTTTTAATATTGTCACAAGCTAGTTTCTCCATATCAGTTGCATCCTGTATTACCGTTGATCTCTGTGTTGGATTTTCAGAAAAGAATACTCTTCTCATTTGAGATAACACATTCTGAGTTCCTTCCCTTCCATTAGCTATATCAATTAGGGCATTGTACTTGGCAGGATAGTACATCCTCCATTGTACCCATACTACATTTTCAATTTCTCCCAATATAGTAAATTACATTTGTAATGAATATTTTGTATTCATGTCTGTTTATGATAAAAGGATAAAATTAATTATATTGAATCATCTCAGATTACAGGATCATTTGGTGATCTCACACCAAAAAGAAACAAAATCCAGGGGAAATTGTTTGCTCGGTTGCAGGATTCGTGATCTTGAGCTCGCCCTTTCGCCGTCATTCTCTGAATCTATTGAATATTTCTAGATCTTCGAAGGTGGGGGGGTCGTTCCATCGAGCCGCCGCCCGCGAATCGATTCAGGAGTCACCCGATCGGAGCCGTCCAATTGATGCCAATCGCCGTCCACAAGCTCGATCCATCAGACAGCGGCGCCGTGGGCCCGGCGCACTCGGCCGCCCCACGTTTCCTCCCCATCGCCGGCTTCCGCCACGGCCGACCGCCGCCGGAGCCCGTCCAGCTGCGTTTCCCAGTTCCCAAACGACACCGCGCCGTCTCCTCGAGGGCGCCGCTCGCGGAAGGCCGGGCCGGCGCCGACGGCGGCAGCCCAGCGGTCGCCGGAGAGGGCGAGGTCGTAGTCGCGCCGGCGGACCGGGTCGGAGAGCACCTCGTAAGCCTCCCGCGCCGCCATGAAGCGCTCCGCGTAGCGGCGCTCCTCCCCGGCGGAGCGGCACGCGTCCGGGTGCCACCGCAGGGCCACCCGCCGGTACGCCGAGCGGATCTCGCTGGGCCCGGCGGTCCGGGACACGGAGAGAAGGTCGTACATCGTGTCCGTCGCCGGAGCGGCAACCGCTGCCGCCGAGGCAGAGACCCTGAGTCGCGGAGCAGCGGCCACCGTCAATTTGGTAGGGATTGGGGAGAAGGAAGATCTGTACAAGGAGTTAGAGGGAGATGAAAGAGCCAAAGCTGCCATTTTCTTCGAGAGAATCTAGTGATCTGGTTGCTATTTAGGGGTTTCGATGATGAGTTTGTTGCAGAGATTTATAGAGAGATTGAATGAAGATACGAATGAGGATAAGCCACGACGAGACGGATAAGAACAGGCACAAGATTTGGTAGGAACGATTAACATCAATTACACGTGTCGCCCTCGCGATGACGCGACGGCCACATCTTTTGATATCTTATCTAATTTTTTTTAAAAAAAAATGATACACAACCTGAAAAAGCAACGTGAATTCAACGTGAAATCCAATTACACTAATCCTCGACGGGTTCATCGTGCCCTCCAGATTATAGTTTGGTTCGGGATGACGGCCGGAGGCCGCCGCCACTGTCCAAGCGACAATCGGATGTGTATATGAAAAATACCACGTTATTCACGTTGAAATTTCACACTCTTTATCATAGCTCATTTTTTTTCCAGATCCAGCTAGTTCTCCCTCTCACGGCAAGCTGTTTGTTAGATCTAATTGTGGAATTTTTTTTATCAGCTGTCACTGTAGCGGGTGGGTTGGATTTTTGTGAATCCGCCGGGCACCGACTCGATACCGCGGCAGATTGCGCCCGCAGAGAAAAATAAAGCGGACGCCGGATTGAGAAGGTTTCATTTAGTTGCCCTCCTGCGGTTTTATAAATGTTCTTTTAAAAAATTTATTGTAGAAAAAATTATTCGATAATTATATTTGATGAATATCCAAAAATAGGTATTTTGTCTTTTTAAATTAATGTCTAAATTATTTATTTATTTATTGATACAGAGGAGACGTTTTGACAACAAAATTAAATATTAAAAGCATTTGCGTACATTAATTAAACTTTAGAGGTAATTTTGAAAAAACTTAATACATGTTTTGAGCATTTAAAAAAACAAATTAAATGGGTAAAAATTAAAAATTAGATCAAAAGGATGTCTTATTGTAGTTTATTATTGGGCGAACGCTCGATCTATTTAATTTTCATACCCAATTTATGCATCTAAATTCTAAACCTACTCACTCATCGGTTTAAAAAACTGATACTAAAATTATTAAAATGGCTTTGTAATTTTAAACCCATAACAATGTTCTAGAATGAAAGTTTCCACATCTTGTCAACCGAAGGTTCCGTAAATAATAATAAATGACTTGAATTGATGACTATGTCACTGTTACTAAGGACTTTTTAGAAAACTGATGACTACGTTTGGTGAAAAAGGTTCATGGAGTTGAACTGATCAAGTTGTCTCTTCTTCCGTTCTAGAAAAGCCACATATAAATAATATATAAACTTATAAACATTACCAAAATTAATAATCAGTGCTTTTCAAATCAATTTTCCGTTAGAAAATTGTGGGCGAGCGTGACCTGTGAAAGAAATTGATAAGCTGATTTCAGTTCTAGTCACATCTTAATTCACAATTTCTTCCTTCTAACTGTACAACAAATCAATAGAAAAATAAATATATTTTTTTTGAAAAAAATGAAGAAAAAAAATCCTCCTCTTCGCACTACTATTTTTTCAACTAAACCTTATTATTTATTTATTATTATCATACTATTTAATTAAAAATCTAACTCTGTACTGACTATTAACTCTCAATTGATTTGGCGAAGTCCAAATTAAGTTATATTAATATCCTTTTTTTTTCTTTTCACATATAAAGAAATCTAATACTTAATTATTAGTAATTTCAACTTATTATCATTCAAATTCTACAAATTTAAAAAAATAAAATCACAAATATTAAAAATACTAATTCATAAGATAAATTTACAATTACAAATCTTAATAAGAAAAATTAAAATCTTAATCGAAAATTAAAATTTTAGAAAATAATTTATCAAATTAAAAAATATATAATTTTAAATTTTAATTTGAAATTATATTTTGAAAATTCTTAAATTAAAATTTTAAATTTTAATTAAGAAGAACTTATTTAATTTTGATGAGATCTAACCCGCCAAATTTTATAAATATAATATATTATTTATGTTGTTTCCCATCTGATTGACTAACACTTATTTCTCTTGAATTTAAATAAAAAAAATCTTATTTTTAATAATCTCACGTAAGAAGCTCTAAATCGAATTGGACAAAGAATCATTATAAAATATGACAAACTTCGCTATAACAAAACTTCCCTATAACAATTTATATTGTTCTTGGCCTTTTAGTTAAGACCAAGTGTAATATATATTTTTATCAATTTAATATATGATATGTGGGTCACTATGATATTAAATTAATTTTTAATTAGGGAGGGTCATTAGCGGGCTATCAACTCATTTTGATATTAAATTAATTTTTAATTGGGGAGGGTCATTACAATAGCTTGATATTGGGGTTCTTAGGTGTCATCTGTGTGTTGCGCGTATTACTGTACAGGTCTGGCACACCCTTGTAAAATTAAATTTTCAAATGTTAATTTAAAGACTTATTTAAAACATATAGATTGTTTTAGATAAGAAATGGTAGTAATTTGTGTAATAACTATATCCATGAACTGGTTTAGTTAAGAAATATTTTTTTCAACTAAACCTTGTTTATTATTATTATTATTATTATTATTATTAAAGTATAACTTAGGTCAATTTGTTTTAAAAAACTAATATCAATGTTTTTATGATAAAAAATTCTAGTTAACAAAAAAAGTTTGGTAAAACTCTTTTATTTATGTATTTTAAAAAATAATTTCATTTGAAAATATAGGTCATTTTCTATTACTTACACGTCTTTATGTTTTTCTCCATTTTATGTAAATGTATTTTTGTTCTCCGTTATATTATAAACGCAACGCGTGTACACTAATAATTTATTAGTTTTTAAAGTAGGATTGTGATTTAAATAGTTAGGATATTTAAATTTATACTTTTAAGTAAATTTCTCCTTATGCTTTATTTACTTTAAAAAAATCAATGAAAAAAATAAATTAAATGAGTGTCTGAATTAATATAGAATTCATGTGCAAACCAATTTAAATTAATTTTTTTCTTATATTTGAAATCGAATATCATAAATCTTTTTTCTCTCGATCAAAATTATCAAGTAGTTATGTAACTGCGAGCTTCCATTATAATTTATATTTAATAAATTATATACATATAAATATTTACATGATTAATATACGCTTAAGTAACCCTCCACTCGGTACTCCATTTATTATTTATATATGCTGAACAAAAATTATTACTATAATATTCTCTTTTTTTCAAATATAATAATTAATTATTCATGTAAACATTTATAAATCTTTTATTATCATTAATTCCCCCCCCCCCAACTAAAGGAGTGTTTGGGAAAGTTTTTACTTTTTGAAAAGTGATTCTTGTAGTAATTATCTTGAAGTTAGTAAGAAGCTAAAGTAAGC
Source organism: Boesenbergia rotunda (assembly GCA_024364735.1). Lineage (NCBI taxonomy): Eukaryota > Viridiplantae > Streptophyta > Magnoliopsida > Zingiberales > Zingiberaceae > Boesenbergia > Boesenbergia rotunda. Next base: position 426,614 of record JAGFNQ010000644.1, read on the forward strand.
AGTGTTTAAAAATAGAAGCCAAAAGCTGATACAAGATAAAGTTTGAGTGTTTGGGAAAATAATTGCTTCCAAGCTAAATTTTTAATTGAATGACAATAATATCCTTAAACTATATAAATTAATTATTTTTTAATTATTTAAATATAATTTCGATACTATCAATAATTTGTTTACGTAATTATTATTATATTTTAAATAGTGATATAATTATTATTATATTTTAAATATAGTATTAAATGTTATATTATTTAAGAATATAATTATTATTAATTAGGTCATGTGGCAATTAGGTAAAATGTTATATTATTTAAGGATATAAATATTATTTTTTAATGTTATATCATAAATAAAAAAGTAGAAGCAGATAGAAGCATCAAATTCTTGCTTCTAACTTCTGAGCAAAAGTAACAGAAGCTAAAGCAGAATCTAGTCTTCTCAAACACCCAAAAATGATTCTGTGTATTCAAAATCTAAAAAGCAGGTAGCAGAAGCTCTCCCAAACACTCCCTAATACGCGTTTAGCCCATCCTCTAGTCAATACTAATGATCCCATGCAAGCAATTTATTCTCTACAAGGTTGGAAATTCACTACCAGTGGAAGCTTCTAATTGAATATAAGATCGAATTTAATTAAAATAAATTCTAAATCAACAAATGATAAAATGAGAGTATTATTATTAAATTTCAGGTCTAAACTCCAAAGTGAGGGTAACTGGGATCATTTATTTATTTATTTATTAATATTGCCACATTGCATCTAAACCCATAGTTTCCTGCAAATTGTAATGGAAGGTTCGATTGGATAGGATGATCTGGGTGTTGGATCCTTCAACATAGGATTGGGCAGGGCCTGCCGAATCAGTGTCCCGAAATCAAATCGGTGATTGGGCTCCCAAGACTACCTTAAGAGAATAGAAGAAAGTCCCAGAGATTACATCGGGAATCGGGCTCTTAAGACTATCTCGGAAAAATAAATGAAATCCCCGAGGTCAGCTCAGAAGATGAGATTCCAAGACTGACTCGGAAGAGTGGAGCCCAAAGATCAACATAGGAATCAGAAAGCTCGACTTCAATTATCCGTTCCTCCATTCAGAACAAAAAAGTTATCGGATAATTACTGTTCGTAACGTACAGTAATTAAGGCCTTAATGAGTGCAGTGATCGTTACCAAAAGAGAGAATGTCTATTAAGTAACTGATGATTAAGGAACGTGGAGGAAAATATAGGGACTTATGTGATCAAGACCTCAGGTATATGAGATGTCTCAACATCCAAGTTAGAGAGAGCTTTTCCAAAACTACAGCAATTCGATTCCTCGTTGTCCTTCGAAAAAAATAGAATTCCGACTTGAACGTATGAGTAGAGCTCCATCGAAAAATCTTTCGATCACAAGCAATTTATTCCCCAACCAATCTCTACCAGGTTGGAAATTCACTACCAGTGGAAGCTTCTAATTGAATGTAAGATCGAATTTAATTAAAATAAATTCTAAATCAAGAAATGATAAAATGAGAGTATTATTATTAAATTTCAGGTCTAAACTCCAAAGTGAGGGTAACTGGGATCATTTATTTATTTATTTATTAATATTGCCACATTGCATCTAAACCCATAGTTTCCTGCAAATTGTAATGGAAGGTTCGATTGGATAAGAAGATCTGGGTGTTGGATCCTTCAACATCCAACCAACGACAGCGACAGGTGCCGACAATTTCCACAATTAAATCATAAAATCAGATTGCCTCGTTGTCGCGTTGCAGGAACTCACCTACTGAGATTTTCTTCCCATTCTTAGTTCTAAAAATATATAACAAAATACATGTATACATACTGTCCAGTTGCATTTCTAGAAGCCAATCCTTATCAGATTTTCTAGAAGATTTTGATGGGCTCATCTTTTCTTTTGTCTTTATTCGTCTCTTTTACTTTTAATTCTCTCTCTCTTTTCCATCTTAATTCAATCTCTCTATAAATCTACATGCCGTTCTGAAACTACTTCATCATCTAAATCCTAAATAGCAACAAGATCACTAGATTCTCTCAAAGAAAATGGCAGCTCTGGCTCTTTCTTCTAACTCCTTGTACAGATCTTCCTTCTCCCCAATCCCTACCAAATCAACAGTAGCCGCTGCTCCTCGACTCAGGGTCTCCGCCGCCGCCGTCTCCGCCTCCGCCTCCGCTCCAGCATCGGAATCCATGTACGACCTTCTCTCAGTGTCCCACGCTGCAGGCCCCAGCGAGATCCGCGCCGCCTACCGCCGCCAGGCCCTGCGGTGGCACCCCGACGCCTGCCGCTCGGCCGGCGACGAGCGCCGCTACGCCGAGCGCTTCATGCTGGCGCGCGAGGCGTACGAGGTGCTGTCCGACCCCGTCAGCCGCAGAGACTACGACCTCTCTCTCTCCGGCGACCGCTGGGCGGCCGCCGTCGGCGCCGCCCCGGCCTTCCGAGATGGCGCGGCCCGACGCAGGCGACGCGGGGACGGAGTGGTGGGGTTTGGGTTCGGGAACTGGGAGGCGCAGCTGGACGGGCTCCAGCGGCGGTCCGCCGTGGCGGAGACGGCGGGGGAGGAAACGTGGGGCGGCCGCATCCGGCGGGCCCGACCCTTTGGATCGTAGAACAATTGAACGGCTGAGATTGAGTGATTTTAGATCACGTCGTATATGTTTTTAACACCTGTACGATGAGATCTAGGCGAGGGCACGTGATGTATATATTATATTGTTTAATAAATATATTAGTTTTTGGTCGTTGAAATTATAAGGATGATTTTCTTATTCCCTTTTCCTTTTCAAAATTTTAGATATTACAAAACTGTTTTTTGTTTTTACTTTTAATCATGGATTTCAAAACGATAAATCCAAACTTTCAAGGAAAAAACCCAGGATATACAAATTAAAATCTGCTAGGATTTTATTAGAATCATCTGATATATAAATGGGGAAAAAACGATTAAAACTGGGAAATAAAAGTTTATCAAAACATAACCGAAAAATAAAAAAAATAAAAAAAAAGAGGCTAATATGATTGAGGTATGGATCCCCCAACAATCATTACACCAAGATCATACAATTCTATGGTTCACAATCATGTCAAAGATTTTCTAATCCAATTAATAAAGATAAATGCACCTTAATTTCCATCCCCACTAATTACAACTTTCCTAATAAAAACAGATAAAGAAAAATCAACAAAGCTGCCTTCTAACTAAAGCAATGGAGAATCCTTCCTTGTATTGGCTGCCTTTAAACTGAGACATCGACTAATCACTTCAGACAATTAACAAGAGACGCACACAGCCATTGACTTATCGCGAGATGGATAGATAATTGATTACTATTCTTCCATACCAAACATTCAATTTAGGAAAACCAAGTAACAAGGTCACTATTACATTAGCGGAGCGAAAATGAACAAAGCCACCATGATTAAGATGTTGATCTCTTATGGTATGGAACATAGGAGGAAATTAGAGGTAGAATTAACTACTAGATACAAATCTGGTTTGGGCATCAGCATACTCTAAATTATATTCCCCAGTAAAATGTAGGTGCTTGTTGAGGCAAGACGAGAGTCCAGCATGCAACAGCTTTCTCGTACAAGTACAACCCAAACTTGATACAACCGAGCAACATAACTCACGGGCTAAACAGGCGTTGGATATGCATATACTTTATCAGCTATCTTTCAATTTCCAACAAGTTTACGCACTTTCACTTGATCAATCAAGCATACTAGATAGACTTGGTATCCTTCATACAACCTTCAGATTTGATTTTATGGCATGAAGGTGGACCAGACCAATTGTGACGCTTCTTAAGCAACATAGGCTTCCACTAATGTTAAGCAAAAGGATTCCCAACTGACGCAATAGGACCTTGTGAAGTTATGTCCCTGGCAATACCAACAACACATTGAGTTACTATTCAAAAACACAAAAACCGAATAAAGGGATACACCAAACCATACCGCAACTGAGAGCTTGGCACTTCCCCTCCATTATATTTCAGGCTTCCTGAAGAGGAAAAGGCAATTTTAATTGGAGGCATAGAATCATCGATCTTTTTGCTGAAAGGTTACCTTGGGTTACAGAAGGTGCATATGGAGCATCTGGATTCTGGGGAAACCATGTTTGTGGAAATCCAAGTAAATCAGTATGCAGGAGCGAATCTGGCAAGGTAGTCTGCAATTGGCTCAGATCCAGAAACTGAAAAAGCAGCAAGGGTAATGTAAGGCATCGTTTGTAATAAAAACTGATTGTTCTAACTTTGTGTAATCAACTAAAAGCGAATATAGACGATCAAAGCTTCTTATCCGGAAGCATAACCATTTGCTCCCACGATTCCATCTCAACTTGTTCAAAGGTTTATTTTTTTCATGGTAAAATAACATTTAAAAAATTATGAAAAAAAGGCCATCCTCTGACAAACATTTTTACACAGTTCTAGTGCTTACTTACCTTATCATTCACATCAAGCTCTGAATCAAATGGAAGATCAAATGGATTTGTAGATCTCCTTACTTGAATATCCCCTCCCTGTAGTCACATTGACAATTTTGTTGAGCAAAGGCAATGCATCAAATGGATTTGTAGATTTTTCCTTTTAAAATTGTATCAAACTAAAAATACGTTTTTACAAGATATAACACGTTCGAGAAACCTAGTTATCAATAGATCAAATATGCATTTCTTATTCTGATTATTTATTTCCTCCTTTCCAATAAGCATAAATACTGCTTGCAGATCTTATGATGCCTTCATCAACTTGGTAATAATAGCAAGGTATCAAATAGAATATTTGTTTAGCTTTTTGGCTGCAATTCTACCAAATCTTTATTGACAGAAAAGACGAGAATGCCCAAGGGCATTCTGGATAATAAAACAAAGATGAGAAAAACTTGCAAAGGCCCCTCAAAGGTAGAAATGAAGCAAATAAATAATGGATTCATCCTCCACATGGAATGAAGCTTACAAAAGGATCGTGGCAATCTATAAATAGTCAGCTATGATTCATTTATTTATTTTTCGCATATTCTTTTCGATCATCAACAGTCTAAATATTTGATATATTTTAGAGCTGAAAATAGAACCAAATTGATTGTGACCAAGATGGTAAACCTAACTAAAAGGCAAGTTTTCCAGGAGCTTAGACTCATTGTCGTCATAAGTTGAAAGTTTGTTCAATAATGAACGATCTCAAAGGTCTGCCATGCCCTATTTTTCAAATTCACCAAGACCTCTGTTTTCTTATTTTGGTTGAAGTGCTCCATCAAAAGGCTCCTGGATCACTATACAACAACAACAAAATAATTGGAAGTTTATAACTTTGGTTTAAATCTCCTCAGTTGTGTTTGTGAACAAGGCTAGGTAATCTCTGACAGGATTGTGATCCAAGTGGCATGTCAAAGTGGGTGAGAGTTTCACTATCTTCTAAAAGCCTTAATTTGTTGCTTTAATGGTGATTTTTGTAACATTTGTCAAGTTTCACAATTCATGGATTTTTGGAACTATAATTGCAGAAAGGGGTATTTTCATTTATATGCAAATCTAGTCCGCTATATTGTCGAATACTTCCAACTATAATCTGACAATAGATTTGAATTTTTCTCCTCCCTTGGACTTATATCGTACAATTAAACTAATTGTACACTAAAATCAAAATTCGTATGATCCTACTTTGCAACTAATATCGACAATTTTCTAAATATGCTTGTAAGAAATAAATTCCAAACATACAATTCTGATGAGCATAAACTTCAGACAACATTATAATTGAAAAAGAAAAAAACACTTGATCCTTTAGATTGGCATAGAACCTCAGACGGAGTTCGATCATTTGCAAAAACTTNAATTCTAGTCCACATTAAAGTTGAGTACTTCCAATTCAAATCTTATAGTAATTTTTCTCCTCTCTTGAAACTAATGATACAACTAGATCAATTGTGCACTACGATCAACAAATTCACGTGATCCCTTACTAACTAATCTCAACAAATTCCTTCATATGTTCACAATCAATTGTTCACTGATAAATTCTAGTCCACATTAATGTTGAGTACTTCCAATTCAAAACTTATAGTAGATTTGGATTTTCTACTCTCTTGAACCATTTATACAACTAAATCAATTGTGCACTACGATCAACAAATTCATGTGATCCCTTACTAACTAATCTCAATAAATTCTTTCATGTGCTCATAAGAAACTCCTAAGATACAATTCTGATGAGCATAAGCTTGCAAGCAACATTACAAAAAAAAGTACCTCTTGATCTTTTAAATTGGCATATAAAACCTCAGATGCAATTCGATCATGTGCCAAAACTTGTGCTTCACTGATTTGTGAAATATTCTGAAAAGATGTTGGTTGAAAACCTCCCTCAGAAAGACCAAAAGCATCCCAAGTCTGAAAAGAATAAGAGAACAGATATAACTGAGATCCATAGGTGAATTATTTCATGTATAATCAGAAAAATCATTAAAACAAAATAATATGCCTAGGGAAGTTAATTTTCTATCAACACTCCTCTCACCTGAGAATTATCAACAGCCACAGATGGCATAATATCACTATATTGTTCTTCAAAAAATAAGGAAAGACTATCAGTTGTGATTTTTGGAAAGGGATGGATATTTGCCTGAGCAACTACAGTAGGGCTCAGGATTAATTCAGAAGATGTGTCAGCTTGATGAGGTATGTCAAATGTGGCCCACCCTACACCTTCAGAGAATGGTTTGGAAATTTCTTTCACTTCTGAACTGATTGTAGATGAAGGTTGTTGATTAACAGCGAACAAATCTGTAAATGAGTCCAATGAAGGAACTGGTTGTTCCATAATCGATGGGCTAAAAAAATCTTGACTCCCAGAATGTGTTGAAACAGAAATATGAATCAACGATGGAGTAACTGATATCCCTGAATGCTTGGGTAAAGAAGAATTCTCTGGCTGCAGAACAAGATCAATTATGTTACTTGAACTAGATGGAGTAAAAGATGCAGCAGAATTGCTGTCAAAGGATCCAAAGCTACTTGACGATGCAGTCCTCTAGACAAAGAACGAAGAATAGTGTTAGATTTCGACTGTAATGTGCGTTTCCTATCAAAATAAACAAGTAATGTATTAAGTAAAGACATCATTGTAACATGACCTGCGAACATTGGAAACCATCTGAATTCATTCCACTGTTTCCACCAGAATAGGGGTTCAATACAGAGGGGTGTTTATCTTGAACTAAGATATCCCTCCCTTGTTGTAATGTAGGACTGCTATGACCATTATCCTGAATATTGGGAGACTGGCTATCAAATATTGATGAATCTGCCCCACTTGTAACAGAGTAATCTGAATTCCTTGAATTTGGAGTCTCATTACCAAGTCTATCCTGGGGTTGCTGCATACCCTGGTAAGCTGGACTGTACATGAAGCTAGAGAATTTGCCTTCATAAAGACTGTGATCAGAACCGGGTTTTCTCATTAGAATTCCCGTCTTTTTACCTCTATATTTTTCTTCATATTGGTCTTCATAAGGTGGACTTTGTGAAAATGAATGGTAAGAACTAGCTCTCCTGTGATCCTCGTGGTTCTTGTGGTTCTGTAGTGCAAAAGGACAAGCAAGGAAAATGTCACTAAAACATAAGAAATTCTTATGCCAAATACAATCAGCACAATTGCCTTAAATATCAGGAAAGGTGAGAGGGAGAGAGAATTAACGAGGGTGGAGATTACTTGTATGTCTCTAGGTGGCTTGTCAGAGGATCTTGTGCTAGCATATCTCTTATCAACATAAACACTTTTGATGAACTCTCTCAGCTTGTCAAGGTTGCTGTAAATTTATCCACATGCAAATATTAAGGATGTGAAACACAACAAAGTGGTAAAGCAGGTTCTCTATTTACCTACTATCAGGCAGCTTTGATAACTCAGAGTCCCAATCCTTTAAGAAGATCTCTCTAGCACGCTGCAAAAGGGGAAAAAGAGAAAAAATCATTAAAAAAGTGTATAGCTTATTTCAGACAAATAGTAGCTGAACTTTATATGTTACCTGATTGCCTCCTCTTTGTAAAGCCTCAACCTCTTGAGAAGTAAATTTTGCCATAGATATAGACTTAACCCGATGAGTAAATTCGCGGCTGGAACATGAGATTATGAGAATGCATAAAGCATCAAAAGCTAGAAAATAATGGTGACTGAAACATATGAGAAGTCACATATTCATGAGAAGAACAAGCAAATCAACTACTGATCGTCAAGGAATGTATTGCAAGATAGAACTACTTTCGCTTTAGGTTATATTCGCAGTTCATAAAAAATTCCTCAAGAAACACTAAATTCCTGTTTCATTAGTGTATGAGGTTAGTTCAAATCAATGTGGGACTAACCCTTGCAATCAAATTCATTTTTGGTTTAGCATTAAACAAAGAAGTAGCTCTAAATTTGAGAATGGTTCTCTGTTATACCCATTGGTAAACTCAAAAGGTTCAATGAAATGAATAAAATCAAGAATCTTTATAGCGGTTGATTTAAAAAGATATGAGTGATGTTCTTGCTAAATTACTGTCCATAGCATACGTACACTAAATGTAGCCTTTTAAGTATGAGAGGTTGAAAGCTATCATCCTTTATAATGCAGCAAGTTAGTCACCAGGACACAGGTTACTCAAAGGTTAAAATTACATCTTCCAAAAGAACAAAAAACAACTGCACCGATTTGATGACAAGAACTCGATGACAAGAAATGAAACAGTAATACAAGAAGCAAATACAATCACAAGGTAAGACACAATGAATCCATGAATCACTCACTGTATTCCACTGCAAGTGACGCAAATAAAAGTCCAAAAGTTAATGCACACGTACTGCGGACCCTGGAATTCGAAAAGAAGATCAAATCAGCCAAAACAGTACAACAGCCACAAGAAAAATGATCTCCCTAAGCTACACACTCAAAGAGATCTAGAGAAAAAAATAGAGCTATAGAAAGAAAACCCTACCGGGCTGTTGCAGTTGATGCACTTCCTGTTCGGAGGAAGCTTGAGGAGGCCTCTGATGACCTTCTCATTCCTCTCATCGTCCTTCTTACTATTCATCCTCCGCTTCTCAGCCAAAACCAGCTCGAATACAAAGCCCCGGGATAGCAAAACCTAATCTTGGCGGAAGACAGCGAGCACACAGTCACGATCCAGCCGATGGAAGGAAAACACACACACACACACTCAATCTAGGAGCCAAATTTAGGGCTTCACGACAAGGAACAAAAAAAAATCAGCTAAAAGGAAAGAATCGCCGCAATCGCAAAGGAGAGCAGATTCGAGGGATCAACAGCCAGTGAAAAGGACAGGGCAGCGGTGATTACAGCAAGCGAAGTGGCCAAGAATTGGAATCGACCCCAAAGAGGTTTCACGATGACTGTCCCATGAAATTCTCTATCTGGAATTATTTTTGGTAAAAGGAAGTTGTTTTTAGGTGACTGTTTAGGTAATTGATGACTAGAAAAAATGGCAGCGGTTGATCCGTTGAAGGAGCCGAGTAGTTTAAAGAATGTTTTTACGGGATGAGTTAATTCGCAGCTACTGTAATATTTGAGAATTAAAATTTAATAAAATTAATATGTTTATTTTTTTCACGTATTAATTATAATATTCAGATTAATAATTTTCATAATTTAATTTTTCTGTATTAGTCTTAAGATTGATTGACAGAGATGCTGAAACAAACGAGTTATATTTTACCATTTTGAGTAATTTACAGAATGAATAACAAATTAGGAAATGGGATCAGAAATTTTGAAATTAAATACGTGTTTTTGGTAATTAAGCTAAGTCGAATAGGAGTGAATAAAAATTTAATAAAATCAGATAAATCGAATTCAATCGAATTAACAATGACTCAGTTAATTTGATTTTTAATTTTTTTTAAATTTAATTTGAATTTTTAATTTATTTTATTTTATTTTGATTTAAAATTCATAATTTGATTAAATTGAAAAAATAAAAGAATATTAATTTGATTAGTTTTATTTAAAAATATGATTAATTAAATAAAATTTAAATTTAATTAATTTTATTTTAAATTTTTAATTAATTCAGTCAAAAATTAAATTAATTCATATTTATTTCTTCAATTTTATAAGAAAATTTAATTAATTCTGTTATTAAAAAATAGATTTATTTGATTATTCATTTGGGATTTTGATTTGTTGATTGGATCGGTTGATCAAATTCAATTTTAACCGGGAGATGCGTAACTCAAGCAAGATTAAAGATTAATCCAAACTCGAGTTAACGTTCGGTGTCACGGAGGATATCGGACTCGCCAACTACGGAAGGTCAATTGCAGCTCTCAGATACTGGAACGCCTAATAGAGAGGCAGCGTAAACCGGCAGCTCAGAATGAAGAATTGTAACGAGATTAACACGGAAAAATGATAGGAAAAATACTAGAGAACACACCAGATTTATGTGGAAAACTCTTGAAGGGAAAAAATTATGGGCAGAGGAAGAAAAATTACTATGAATAGTGGAATACAAAGTCGGCGGCACTGACAAAGTAAAGAGAAATAAAGAAAAGAGAGAGATAGAGATAAAGAAAGAAGAGGTAACCAAATAACTTTCTTCATTGATTTATCAAATTTGTCCATGAGATACATAATTTATAGAGACTTTAGAATACTTACTCAAAAAAAAATTAATAACGAAACTGTTAATTAACAGATTTATAAATCTGTTAATTAACAGATTAAAGAAAATATCTAATAATAAATTAACGGATTAAACTGAATTCGGGTTATCAAATTTTAACAATCTCCATCTTGACACGAATTCCATAAATCTTCAAAAAAAAACATTCTCCACTTCTTCCACAAAAGCCCCACAGGCAAATCTCAGCATCCAGTACCAACCAAGTCCAAGCAATGCTTAAACTTGGCTATAGGGAGTGACTTAGTCATCATATCAGCAGGATTATCATGAGTACTGACATTCCTGACAATAATATCACCACGAGCAATAATATCACGTATAAAATGATACCTCACATCAATGTGTTTTGTCATCTCATGAAACATCTGATCCTTTGTGAGGAAAATAATACTCTAACTATCACAAAAGACTATAGTAATCTGTAAGTCTTCGCTAAGCTCACTGAAGAGTCCTTTTAACCAAATAGCTTCCTTACAAGCTTCCGTAATAGACATATAATCACCCTCTGTAGTGGACAATGCAACTGTATTCTGCAAAGTAACTTTCTAACTGATAGCACAACCACCAACAGTGAACACGTACCCCGTAAGTGATCTTCTTTTATCAAGGTCACCTGCAAAGTCAGAATTAACATATCCAATAACTACATCTCTATTACTCCCAAAATGCAAACAAATATCAGAAGTCTCTCGTAAGTATCTGGAAATCCACTGAACTGCCTTCCAATGTTCTTTACCAGGATTTGTCATGTATCTACTAACTGTACTCACTGCATGTGATAAATCTGGGCATGTACAAACCATAGCATACATGAGAGATCCAACTACACTAGAATATGAAACCCGTGACGTATAATCAACCTCATCATCTGACTACGGACATAAATCAGCTGAAAGTCTAAAGTGTGCAGCTAACGGAGTACTAACAGACTTGGCAGAATGCATGTTAAACCGATGAAGTACTTTCTCAATATACCCTTTTTGACTTAGGTATAATTTACCTGTCTTTCTGTCTCTCAGAATCTCTATCCCAAGTATTTTCTTTGCAGCTCTCTAATCTTTCATCTCGAATTCTTTATTTAGTTGAGTTTTGACCTTTCTTATCTCTTCCTTATTATTGGCCGCAATCAACATATCATCAACATATAAGAGCAGATAAACAAATGATCCATTATCAGTTTTCTTAAAGTAGGCACAACTGTCATTGCAGCTTCTTCTGAAATCATGAGTGATCATAAAAGAATCAAACTTTTTATATCATTGCCTAGATGACTGCTTCAAACCATAAAGAGACTTTTTTAGCAAGCATACATAATCCTTTTTTCCTGAGACTTCAAAATCTTCTGGTTGTTGCATATAGATTTCTTCCTCAAGTACCCCATATAAGAATGTTGTCTTCACATCCAACTGCTGCAACTCTAAGTCATGCATGGTCACAATACCAAGGAAAACTCGAATCGTACTATGCTTTACAACTGGAGAAAATACATCAGTGAAGTCTACTCCTAGAATCTGACTGAAACCTTTAGCAACTAGTCTGGCTTTGTACCTGGCTTCTTCAACTTCCAGTATTCCCTTCTTTCTTTTAAATATCCACTTGCAGCGAACAACTTTCTTACCCTTAGGTAATTTCACCAAGTCCCATGTGTCGTTTTTACCAAGTGACTTCATCTCCTCCTGCATAGCAATTATCCACTTACCCCAGAATTATCGCAGCTAATTGCTTCTGAATACGTCTCAGGTTCTTCATCGGAATCAATCTCCTCAACCACGTTTAAAGCATAAGCGACCAAATCAGCCTCTGCATAATTTCTCTCCGAGACATATCTTTTGCAATGGAATATTGCGAAGGTGCTTGTGATGAGTTCGTTCCATCCACAACATCTAAAATAGGCTCTGGAGTAGTTTCCGTAGATATTAGCCCAATCTCAATCTCCATCTGTGTGCTTGTCTTCTGCTTATCTTCCTTATAAAGAGTTTTAGATGGAGACCCCTGAAGCATGCTAGTCTTATTAAAGATAACATCTCTACTGATGATGACTTTCCCGGTTTCTGGACACCAAAGTTTGTATCTCTTCACTCCTTGTCTAAAGCCTATAAATATGCACTTCACCGAACGAGGCTCCAACTTTCCATTATCAACATGAGCATACGCAGGACATCCAAAAATTCTCAAATCAGAATAACTAGCAGGAGTATCAGACCATACCTCTTGTGGAGTTTTCCTTTCAATAGCAATTGATGGAGAGCGATTTACAAGATAACAGGCATACGCAACGACTTCTGCCCAAAAAAACTTCGGTAGCCCAGCATTAAGAAGCATACAACGCACCTTCTCCATCAAAGTCCTATTCATCCTCTCTGCTATACCATTCTGTTGAGGAGTATGCCGAACTGTATGATGCCTTACAATACCTTCAGCTCTGCATAGGGCATTAAACTCATCAGAACAAAACTCCAATCCGTTATCAGTTCGAAGATGCTTTAATTGCCTCCCTGTCTGCTTTTCAATCATGACCTTCCACTCCTTAAAGGTAGTAAAAATATTACTCTTATGTCTTAAAAAGAATGCCCAAATTTTTCTTGAGAAATCATCAATAATAGTCAACATATAGAGTGCACCACCTTTAAATGGTACTCTAGAAAGCCCCCACAAATCAGAGTGGATGTAGTCTAGCATACCCTTTGTGTTATGAATGCCAACTGAGAACTTACTCTTTTTTGCTTGCCAAAAACACAGTGCTCGCATAACTTTAGATTTGTAATACTTTGACCATCAAGGAGTCCTCTCTTGCTCAATTCAACCATGTCATTCTCACTCATATGACCCAAACGCATATGCCAAAGTCTTGTAACATCAGAATCAGGCATAGACGACCTTACGACCGCAACATCACCTATTACTGTGGATTCCTGCAGAACATATAAACCAGCGGTTCTTCTTAGTCCCTTCATCACAATAAGAGACTCTTTACTGATCTTCACAACTCCACCTTCACCAGTGTACTTGTACCCTTTAGAATCAAGAATACTCAAAGAGATCAGATTTCTCTTCAAATCAGGGGCGTGCCTCACATCACCAAGTGTCCGAATGACACTATCAAACATCTTAATTCTGACCGTACCAATACCAGCGATTCTGCAGGATGCATTATTGCCCATCAAAACGGTACCACTCGAAACCGTTTCATATGTTGAAAACCAGCCCCGATTGGAACACATATGAAATGCACAACCAGAATCAAGAATTCATTCTTCACTCTGCTTCAAATCAGCATTCGAGGCAACGATAAGTTCACCATTACTGTGATTTTCGACAACATCAGCCTCACCGGACTTCTCTATCATGCACAACTACTCCAATTTTAGCCATAGTGCAGCAGCGGATTTTTCCTTCATGTTTGAAGTTGTCATTAATCCCGATTGATATCCACAAAATCAAAACCAACCTGGCTCTGATACCACTTGTAATGAGATTAGCACGGAAAAACGACAAGAAGAACAATAGAGAATACACTAGATTTACGTGGAAAACCCTTGACGGGAAAAAACTATGAGCAGAGGAGGAAAAATCACTATGAACGATAGAATACAAAATCGGCGGCTCTGATAAAGTAAAGAGAAGTAAAGAAAAGTAGAGAGAAGAGAGAGGTAGAGAGAAAGAAAGAAGAGGTAAACAAATAACTTTCTTCATTAATTGATTAAACTTGTCAATGAAATATATAATTTATAGAGACCTTACGATACTTAGTCAAAAGAAAAAATTAATAACGAAACTGTTAATTAACAGATTTTTTATAAATATATTAATTAACATATTTATAAAGAATCTGTTAATTAATATATTAATAAAAAATTATTTAATAATAAATTAACGGATTAATTTAATTATTTAATAATAAATTAACGGATTAAATTGAATTAAGTAATATTCTTCCGATGGAGAGGAAGAGGAGGAGGAGGAGGAGGATGCCCCAGTATTTGGGGATATAGAAAAATAGAGGCGGCTGCGAAACTCACAAAAGACGAGGCAGAAGTGAAAGAGGAAATCGATCCTGCGGACCGCGAATCTATCCGACGTCTTCTTGAGTCCTTGTCCAAGGACCAGCTGGTCGAACTCCTCAAGGAAGCCGCGCTACGAAACCCTGCCCTCGCCTCACGCATCACTACTGTTTCCAACTTTGACACCGCCCGCCGCAAGTTCTTTGTCTACGGTCTCAACTGGGACGCCACCTCGGAAACCCTGAACGCAGTATTCTCTACCTACTGACCGCAATAGCGGCCGCTGCAAAGACTGCGCCTTTTCCTTTTCAGCACTCGCGCAGGCGGCCAAAAGGCTCTTCTTGAGGCTCGGAAGAAAATTGGTAACCGTATGACGACCTGCCAGCTTGCTTCCTTTGGCCCCCCTGGTGCTCACGGCACAGTGGGTGAGCTCACTGACCGTGAGATTTTGTCAATAACATTGTTGACCATGTGAACCCCGAGCACTTGTGCGCCTTCTTTGCCGAGTATGGGGAGCTTGAGGATGGTCCGGTGGGGTACGGCAAGAACACAGGGAAGCTTCGGGGGTTCGCAATCTTTGTCTACAAGACGCAGTAGGGGTGCAAGAAGGCCCTGGAGGAGCCAAGGAAGTATTTTGATGTGTGTGAGTTGAACTGCCAGAGGGCTATTGAGGGGATGAAATCGAAGAGCTAGGCAACAGAGATTTCCAACTTCAGGGTTGGCATCAAATGATCATTCTTTGACTTACACTTCACTCTCAGTGATGGATTTGAATCCGGTGGCAGGGCTTGTAGGGCAGAATCTGAACTCGGCAGTAGGATTGTTAGGGTACAATGCAGGGGTTGGTATCCTCAGCCAAGGTACAGCGGCCGCAGGGGTGTCGCCGTCTTTGAGCAGGAGTGGCACTACTCCTCCACCCTATGGTGTGGGATTAGGTCTTGGCGGAAGTGACTTGGGGGTTAGCAGCTTCAGTCCCAGTGTGATTGGCAACTATCAACCAGGCTTGGGAGCTTATCAGAGCAATTATTTGTCTTCAATTGGGATAAAATCACAGTCTGGCTTGCCATGGTAATTGGGGTGCTAGCTAAGATAATCTATAGCCTGTGCAAATCTGAATATGGTATTTTCTTGATTAGTTGTTGTTCCAAGTTTTCATACTTGTTTGGTTGGTTGTGAAAATTCTGCATATATGATCTCTACATGGGATTGAGTTACTGACACATGATTATGATATTATCATCATATTGTCAACATAGTTGTAAGCAAAGTTAAAGTAATCTGAGTTAGAGATAATAGTTCATCTTAAGATAATGCTTTGGTTTAGTTTGTTTCCTACGAAAGAACTTTATACGATGGTGTGGCCAAACAAAATATTGCACAAGGAAGACCTAGTGCATAAGTTTAGTTTAGCTCATTTATACTATTATTATGGATGCATAGATTATTGCCTATAGAGCATGCACAAATTTTGAATCACTTTCTGTATTTTTACTGTTGTAATTGTGGTTTAATGGAAGGTAGCTACATACGTGGTTTGTTATAGTGTAACATCAATTATGACTGATCCATCAATACAATGATAGTGAAGGAATGTAAAGTTGATTTCAATAGCCAATTAGCATATCTCAAGTTTAAAAGATTGTTTTTTTAAATTCTAACTATTCTCCTCCTCTCCTTTTTTTTTCTCCCTTTTATATTCTCTTGCCATCCCTTTGTTTCTCTCCCATCCCTTCTTTCTCCCCTTTGCTTCCCCTCCCTAATCTTCCTAGTTCCTCCTCCTTTGTTAACAATTTATCCCAAAATTTCTCCATCCTTTTCTTTTTCTTTTCTCTTGCTTTTTTCTCCATCTCCTTTTCTTCTTCTTCTTCTTCTTCCTCATTTTCTTTTTTTGCAAAGTTTTGTCTTGAATTCTGATAGGGGTTGTAACTGCACAAGATCTAGCACAGGTGAGTGACACAAGAAGCATGGATTTGGAAGTTCATGATGGATCATTCTTGCACTTGGTCCTGGCTCCATTGAAATTTAAGGAAGAGGACAGTTAGCGGAAGAAAGAGTACTAGGAGGACTAGAGTAGAGGAATTAAATTGAGAGTTTATGGTTTTTAGATAATAATTAGGACATAAATTTTTTTACTTAAGTTTGCTGATAAGGTGTTTGAGTCACACCTCCAGCTACCTCTGTCACGTTAATATGATGGAGCATCTTTGTTAAATGTTTATGATATAGTTCATGCAACAGAAAAAGTTAATGTTTTCAATTTCAACTATATTTATGATATTTACGTTTATGTTGTGCCTACTTGAAAGGTAGAAGAGGGGAAATAAAGGAGAGAGTTGGGGAGGAGTGTAAAAATGAAAATGAGAGAAGATGGCAGCTTTAACCCTTTGATTTTGCCTTATGTTTGGAACCAGATTTAAAGTGAAGCAAGTAGGTAGAATCATAAATGTCGATTTATAAGTTATTATCTTGTTTGTAGCACATAATCCACTTGCATGCTTTGTAGTTTTTCTCCTGTTCAATGTTGTTTCTATTAATGTGGTTAAACCTTGTAAGCCGATTCCATCATATGCTTATCTTTTGCACATTTGTTTTTGAATACTCACTCTGACGGCCCACTTACAATAAGCACCTTTAAGCTATTTGTATGGTTGTTGGTAGCAGTGAGCAAGGTTACAAGATATGGTTCTTGTAGTAGTGAATATTTGTCACAAGTGAGTTCAAAAAGACACATCAGGAGCTTTAATATACCGCTTTAGTTGCAAACAAATTTACTTTCAAGTAATCATTGAAAAAGACAACAATTGTTAGGGAAATGAAGATGAAGATGCACATATGCCACTTAAAATTTCAAAATAGAACATCAGAAACGAAACCAAAGGGCAATTTATTGACCATCATTTCCTTCTAGTGAAACCATATGAAAAGGTAAGCCTTGTTTCCTCTTCAATTTCTTTTTCTTCATTCCCTTCCAGAAGTGGAGATTCAGAGAAGTTTGGATGAAATTAGTTTCTTCTCTATTTTCTTTATCTCCGTTTTGATCCAATTATATAGTAAAAACAATCTATTTCCATTTTCTTCTTCGCCTCATTAATTTAGAGAAGGCAATTATGCTAATAATTTGATCATCAAATATCATGCATTCCGGTAAACAAGTGATAACTCACTAAGGGTGCTTTTTATTTTAACCTTCTATACGTATTCATGCAATGCTGAACATTGTCGTGTAGATTTCGTCATATAGATGGTATTGATGCTAACATATCATGCCACAAAATTATGATCCTAGGCCTCATTCAAATGATAGGTAGCATTCTTATTATTATATTTTTAAAATGGAAAATTGTAATTTTCTTTTGATAGATGCTTCATATTGCTATTTGGTCACTAAAACCTCTTCTTTTTTTTTTTTTTTTGGTCATTTGGAGGATCATCTAAACTAAATTTTCCCTCAACAGTGCAGATTACTTTGCCTACAATGAAGTGTCCAGAGTTTGTTGTGAATTGAAAAGGTCAGACTTTCGGATACTGACAGGATTGTATCTCAAAATTATGTTTGATTTTTGACAGGCACCGGATCCTGTAAATCAAGGATCATCCATGCTATTGTAGATTCTTGTACTTTGCAAGGTTTCAACTGTTTGATGTAGTTGGATCCATAACTATCGGATTATCATTTTCATTTAGCTACTTTGTTGTTACCTCTTCTGCAGGAGGATTTATAATTTTTAGGGGTTTTTATTTTAATTTTTTTTATTTTTGATAAATTTTTACCTTTTTATAATTTTGGATTTTGAGTCCATAGCTAGTAGATAATTGTGTTAATGATATGATATTGTCCATTTTTAGTCTAAGTTTCATGGTTTAGTGTTTGAATTTTATCGAAAATGTCTCATACTAATAGATAGGGGTGAGCAAAAATTCGGTTAAATCGAATAAATCGAACAAAATAATTGAATTTTAAATTTCGGTTCGGTCTATTCGGTAATTCGGTTTTTTCCCTAAAAAATCGGTTAATTTGGTTCAGTTTCGATTTTCAACTTTCCTATTCGGTTAAATCGAATAGACCGAATTAATCGATTTTTTAACCCAAAATCATTTTTTATTTTAAAAAATTGATTTTTATTTAAAACAAATTGAATTTTATTTTAAAATCTATTTTTAGATAATTCGGTTAAAAATCGAATTAATCGATAAAATATTGGTTTGGTTTGTTCGGTTTTTTTTTAAAATTCGGTCGGTTCGGTTTGATCGAAAAAAATCGATTCAGTTCGGTTTTAACCGAATGCTCACCTCTATTAATAGAGATATCTTTCCCTTATAAGTCTATTATTGTTCTAATAAGTTTTCAATGTGGAATTATGTTTACAACCTTACAACCCTAACAATTTCCCCTCCTCAAACGAAGGGTTATGGGTTCTCCTAAGTGAAAAATTTATCTGTTTGTTCGATTCTCGACCCACCAGGTCTTCATGTCCTTCGGTCCTATCGACCTAGTCGGGCTTCCTTGCCTAGTTAGTCGCAATTAGACTTTTTTTGCATGGTTGTCCATTAGGAATTTCTACTTAGTGTCTAGTCCTTTTGATCTAGACACGGGAGCCCTCAATTCTTTTATTCGAGTTCAATATTCTACTCATATGACTCAATTAAATCATAGTCATTGTGCACAGTTAGCGATTAGATCTTCTGATAGTTCGGGCTTTGATACCAATTGTTAGTACCAAAGGAATCTAGATATCTTCATAATAGTATGATATTGTCCACTTTCGACCTAAGCCCTCATAGTTTTATTTTTGGATTTTATTCAAAAGGTCTTATACCAATAGAGATATATTTCTCTTACAGGCTCATAATTTTTTAATGTGGGACTATGTTTACAACCTTACAACCCAACAAATTGTTATCTCGTCCAATGTCAATTGGTATCAGAGCTCTTTTAGATGGCAAAAAGGTGATTCGCTCGCCCCTAGCATTCCCGCCAACCTGTCCCAGGGCCAACACGGAGGAGGTAAATCACGGAGGTTATTAGCTCGGATGCTGTGACTAGTGCATGGGGAGGAAGGGCACATTGGCTTTGCCAGATTTTGACCCTCAGACCTCTTGATGGCAGCACCCGGTATCAGAGCTCTTTTAGATCTTATGGATGGTCGTCGTGGTAGTGCAAGGCATGTTTCAGTTGAGAAAGTTTTGTATCGTGATCGTAGCACCCATGATGAGATTTTAAGATCAACACAGAGTTATCCCAGCGTCTAGCTACGACGCAAGAATTTAAAGATCATGAGATACACAGTCGAAGTTGTGACATGCAGGTTTCAACTAAGAAAGCCTGACACTGTGTTGGTTCTATCCAAGATTTTAAAGGTCGTAAGTTCTCTTACACTAAGTTTGGTTCCTCTTTTAAAAATTTATATTGCATTCGTGCTCAGTTTCGGGAAAGTCGTCGTCAAGAGGAACAACATGGAGATATCGAGTTTTCAATTGATCTTCTCGAATTTTCCAGTATGTTACAGACCAAGAGATTCGTTGATTGGCTTAATGAAGAGGAGCAGATTTTTTATTATGAAGAAGTATCTGATCAGGTGAAAGTAAAATTGGTTGCCTTCAAACTCAGAGGTCTAACATCAATATGGTGGGAGCAATTGTGATGCTCATGAGATCGACAAGGTAAGACCAAAATCAGAAGAAAAATAAAACATTACTTTCTTTCTTTTAAATATCTTGGTTTCCAAATTAATCAAAAAAACATACATTACTTTGATATTTACTAAAGGACACATTCAATTATATGTTCTTCTCGTTTTATCCTTACTGACAAATCTAATTTTTTTTCTCTATCATTTTCTCTCTTATGCATGCTCTCTTCTCTTTGTAAGTATCCAAGGTTGGTTTTGATGTGGTCAATCGAGTCAAATTAGGTCCTGTTATGTTTTGATCCCTGTGTCTAAGTGTGCAGGAGCTTAGGAGTATAGGAAGTCGAGCGGAAGACGTAGCGGTCGAGAATGATAACACGAGAAGAGAACCGACGGGCTTGGTGCATCCGAGGGACGCGGAGGTCTGCAGAAGAGTACGCCGATGGAGCGAGAAGGACGCGCGCGACGTCTGAGGGATAAGAAACCGAGCAAAAGCACGTTCAAGGAGAGGGTCGGAGGAGGGTTTGGGTGAGCCCAACTCTGGAAGGCCCAGAAATCACCCAAGAAGACCCGCTGAAGTATGGTAAGCATAAAGATGATCGAAAGCCACTCAGGCGCCCGTGAATGAGGAGCCCCTTATGCACTTAGGCGCCCCTATTCCCGAGTGGCCTAGTGCATACAGGCGCCCGAGAAGTGATTTTATCCACGATTTAGCCGTTTGTGAACGTTGCAAAGTGGATGCACTTCCAGGTCACGTGTCAGGCGCCCCCAAGTACTCGGGCGCCCCTATTGTGCCACATTAGCATTCGAATAGAGTTGACCGGGGCTATAAATAGACCCCTAGAGCTCAATTCCAAAATAACTATTATACTGTAAACGAATTTCTTTCTAGTTTTCCACTATTCTCTAAGTTCTAATTTTGTAAGAGACTTCTCCGCCCTCAAGGAGTTTCATCTGGAGTTTGCGCTATATTTGCCTTGGATTAGCAACCATCCTGATTGCAACCAAGTAAACATCTGTGTGCCTCTTGTTGGTTGTTGGTGCAATTGACCTAAGGTTGATCGGATAGATCATGGGTTTTGATGTGTGTGTCAATATAATTAAGTTAGATTTTTATTTTGATTTGATGTGTGTGTTTGAGTCTTACAGGAATTGGTAAATCACACATAAGGATTAACGGAGTGAAGCATCTGAGGGACGAGAACCGAGGAAGAGGACTTCGAGGGCGAGCCGAGGAAGTAGACTTCAAAGGCATACGCGAAGGATGGCATGGAGGCAAGCCGCGGGCTTGTGTGTGCATCCGAGGGACGAGAGCCGAAGGAAGAGAACTTCAAGGGGCAAGCCAAGAAAGTGGACTTTAAGGCATACGCGAAGGATGGACTTCGGACTGAGTTTGAGTGAGTTTGTAAGCTGGGCAGTCGACTGGCAAAGGAAGCAGTCGACTGCCAGTGTCGAGTGGAAACTCACAGAATGATCAGTCGACTGGTCTGTTCAAAATAGAACCGTTGGCTAGGCATCAGTCGATTGGCCCTAGGGAAGTTGACCGGTGTCGAGGCTGAGTTGTTTGTTAAACAACTCTCTCCACTATTTAAAGGGGAGCTTGAGACTTGAGATAGGTTAGCTCTTCATTGTGATATCTTTGTTCAAGTGCTCAAGCTCCAAGATCATCTTCCTCCCAAACCCTAGCTCATTCTTGTAAGGAGGAAGAAGAGTTGTGAGAGGTTGTTCTCCACTGAGAAGGAGAAATATTTAGCCAGAGATTGCCAAGGCGTGATCCACCGATGAATCAAGGGTTCGTCCACCTCAAGGACACGCCGTGGAGTAGGAGCAAGCAATCTCCAAACCATGTAACCGGTAACGTGTTAGCATTGTTTCAATTCTTAGATTAAGTTTCCACTTGTGCTAACCATCGTAGGAAGAAATCGAATTAGGGGTGACCGAGCTATTCACCCCCCTCTAGCCGTGCCATTGGTCTCAACAAGTGGTATCAGAGTGCAAGGACGTCTTCAACGGACTAACCGCCAAGAAGAGCAAAATCATTGAAATGGCCGACTTGCACATCCAACCGTCAAAGTTTGAAGGAGAATTTGCTTGGTGGAAGAAAAGGACGGAGGTATTTTTCAATACCGATTTTGATATAATGCTAATCATGGAAAATGATTTTGGAATGCCTAGGGATCAAGAAAACAAGTTACTTGAGAAGATAAGGTGGAGCAAAATGCAAAGGGATGATTACTTGACAAATTCTAAAGCCTTGCATCATTTACTAATTGTGCTCCCCCAATAAGAAGTCACAAGGATTGAGAGTTACTCAAGTGCCAAAGTCTTGTGGGATAAGATAATAGAGCTTCATGAGAGCACTTCGGAGGCAAACATGGCAATGAGAGATCTTCTCCGACCGCAACTCAACAATATCAAACTTGATAAAGGGGAAAAGGTATCAAATTTACATGCTAGATTTAAGGAGATACTTAATGGACTAACAAGTGTAGGAGAACAACTATCCAACCAAGACATCTTGATGAAAGTCATCAATGCATTTCCAAGAACATCAAATTGGAGCTCAATGGTGGACTCGTGCTACATATCCATGGATCTAGAGAAAACCTCTCTAGAGGAATTCTTCTCAACCATGAAGCTCCATGAAACTCGGATTGGAGGAACAATTGAAGAAGTATACAAACCAAAGAGTATAGCTCTTGTGGCAAACAAGGGAAAAGGTAAAAAGAAGAATGCTTCCTCATCCGACTCGGAGGAATCAAATGCATCCATGGATAGTGATGCAGAAGCCTATATGTTAAGAAAAATGAGAAAAACATTTAAACACTTTTCTACTAATAAATCTCATGGTAGAAAAAGATTAAGGAGCAAAAGTAGAACAAGAAAGATAATTTGCTACAATTGTCAAGGAGAATGACATATGAGAGACGAGTGCCCTCTCTTGAAGAAAAAGGAAGGAAAGAAGAAAGAAGAAAAGAGAAATCAAAAGAGAATGGGAAGAAAGTGCAAAATTTAAAGGCTACATAGGATGATTCATCTTCATCAGAAGAGGAGGAGCATCACGTATCCCATTTTGCACTAATGGGAATTGAAGACATTGTCTCCACATCATTCGAATTTGAAGAGGAAAAGAGCTTAAGTGAAGATGAAGAGAGCTCAAGTGAAGATGAAGGGGGCTCAAGTGAAGGGGAAGCTCAACTTTGGAATCGGACGTCTCGGTAAGTGAGATATACAATATATCCACTACTACTCTTGTAAAAATAATTTCTAGCACTAATGATGATTTGTTTAAGGCTAGAAAGAAAATTAAGTATTTGAAAAATGAAATTTGCATGTTAAATGAAAAATTAGAATCCATGAAAATTAAGGATGATGTGCATGCTTTTTCTTCTATTTCAAATGATTCCTAAGGAGTACTTGGTCAACCCAATTAGGAAATATTTCTATTTGGTGTCAAAGTTAATCCTCAAGAGTTAGAGGATTAGGTTTAGTCAACCATACTATTAAAATTTTAAAATTTTGAAATATAGTTGACTTGAGATCTTAAGGGGAGTACTTAACACAAATAAAAAAATTCATGATAAAATGGACTAAATAGGGTATACCTTTATAACATCTTATATTGCCTTGATTTATGATTGTATTTATGCATATGAGATGATAAGATGATACAAATAATTCACTTATACTTATGACATGTTGATGGGTTATTAGATGTATTAATTTAGTAATAATAGACCAACTAATGTTTAATTAATGAACATCTTGCCCATAGATCATATTTGGATATTTCAAATGATTTGAAAACAATTCTGTGTTTTATTTGCTATGACATAGATTGGCAAAACACATAGGTTCAAAACTAGGACTTGGTTTTGATACAAAGTTGAGTGTTTTTAAAGAATTTGAGTTTTGGTCAAAAAGTCAAATATATTTAGATTTTTCATAGAAACATATTTTTCTCTGTTAGAAAACATCACAAGAAATATGTTTGTAAATTTTCATAATTTTTTGAATTTTGTAGAATTTTTTATGCATTTCTAAATTTCAACTCAAAAGGATGAAATTTCAGTCTAATAAGTATCAGTCGATTGGCCCTTGGGGTAGTCGACTGAACATTATGTGAATAGGCAATTCGAGGGAACCAGTCAACTGGTAACTGACTTAGTCGACTGGTACTTGTATTTTCTAATTTCTGGGTATTTTCAGAAAATAAAATTTGTCTCTAATTGATACCAAAGGGTAATATTGCTTGGAGCAATCTTTTTGATGATGTCAAACGGGGAGAATTGAAAGATTTAAGTTAGAATTTAACTTAATTCTTTATGTTTGTGCTAAAATTGAAAATTATGTGTTAAGACATAGGTTAAAGGAGAGGATGCATGTTTATGCTTCTTAGTTTGCTATGCTTTTAATTGTCAATTGCTATCTTTGTACCTAACTTAAACATATTGTCACACATAAAAAAGGAGGAGATTGTTGGTGCAATCGACCCAAGGTTGATCGGATAGATCATGAGTTTTGATGTGTGTGTCAATATGATTAAGTTAGGTTTTCATATTGATTTGATGTGTGTGTTTGAGTCTTGTAGGACTTGGTAAATCACACATGAGGATTAACGGAGTGAAACATCCAAGGGACGAGAGCTGAGGAAGAGGACTTCGAGGGTGATCCGAGGAAGTATACTTTAAAGGCATACACAAAGGATGACATGGAGGCAAGCCGCGGGCTTGTGTGCGCATCCGAGGGATGAGAGCCGAATGAAGAGAACTTCAAGGGGCAAGCCAAGGAAGAGGACTTCAAGGCATACACGAAGGATGAACTTCGAAGTGAGTTTGAATGAGTTTGTAAGCTGGGCAGTCGATTGGCAAAGGAAGCAGTCGACTGCCAGCGTCGAGTGGAAACTCACAGAAAAATTAGTCGACTGGTCTAGGCACCAATCGACTTGTCTGTTCGAAATAGAGTCCTTAGGCTAGACGTTGGCTAGACATCAATCGACTGGCCCTGGGGGCAGTCGACTAGTGTCGGGGTTGAGTTGTTTGTTAAACAACTCTTTCCACTATTTAAAAGGGAGCTTGAGACTTGAGATAGGTTAGCTCTTCATTGTGATATCTTTGTTTAAGTGCTCAAGCTCCAAGATCATCTTCCTCCCAAACCCTAGCTCATTCTTGTAAGGAGGAAGAAGAGTTGTGAGAGGTTGTTCTCCACCGAGAAGGAGAAAGATTTAGCCACAGATTGTCAGGGCGTGATCCACCGAAGGATCAAGGGTTCGTCCACCTCAAGGACACGCCATAGAGTAGGAGCAAGCAATCTCCGAACCACGTAACCGGTAACGTGTTAGCATTGTTTCAATTGTTAGATTAAGTTTCCGCTTTTGCTAACCATCATAGGAAGAAATCAAATTCGGGGTGACCGAGCTATTCACCCCGCCCTCTAGCCGTGTCATCGGTCTCAACACCTCTTTTATTTTTGTTATAGTTTCTTATACAGTATGCTTTGCTTTTTAAATTAACTGACATGTTTGTTGAGCAAGAACAAAAGATAATCCCATATTTTATAGGGACAATTCACCCCCCTCTTGCCGACCGAACAATCGTTTTCAATTCGTATCTAATCGTCATCTGAAACAACTTACAAAATGGTCGGACCAGCCATCTACCCGCCAATGTTCGAGGGGGAGTTCGCAACTTGGAAGCGCAAGATGCAGGTATTTTTCAAAATAGATTTTGATTTATTATTAATTATAAAAAATGATTTTGTAGCCCCCAAAGACACTGAGAATAAAGACAAAGATGAGAGTCTATGGACGAAAAAGGAGCAAGCAGACTTCATAGCAAACGGGAAAGCAGAATTTCATCTATTAACCGTTCTACCAACACAAGAAGTCAACCAAATCGGTGTTGATGCAGTCTGACCTGATTGTTGTTTTGATGTTGACACCGATTTAAGTTCGGTTGAGTGAGAATTGAGATCAGATAGTTAAGTTCGGATTAAGTGTACTGGTCAGAGAGGACTCGGTAGCTCGTTCTCTGGACCGGGATGAGTCGGAGGGGACTCGGTAGCTCGTTCTCCGGACTCTGGTCAAAGAGGGCTCGGTAGCTCGTTCTCTGGACCGGGATGAGTCGGAGAGGGCTCGGTAGCTCGTTCTCCGAACTTTGGTCAGAGAGGGCTCGGTAGCTCGTTCTCTGGACCGGGATAAGTTGGAGAGGGCTCGGTAGCTCGTTCTCTAGACCTGACTGAGTCAGAGAGGGCAAGGGAGCCTGTTCTTTGGACTCAGGGTCTAACTTGAGTTAGTCATGGTCAGAATTGGCCATGAATTAATCAATTGATTAGAGCAATGTTGGCTGGATCGGTCTGAGATCCGATCAAGGAGTTGGCACAAACTCTCATGATAGTAGATCGGTCACAAGACCAATCCAGGATGTCTGATCGGTCTGTTGACTGATCCAGAAAGCTTCTGAGGAAACAGAAGGTTTTCTGAACAGTCTGGTGATCGATCAGAAAACATTCTGTGTGGTCACAGAAAGAAATCTGATCGGTCAGTGCGACCGATCAGCACCGGCCTGGACCGATCAGGATGGACCCTGATCGGTCAGGCGTTGGCCTGATCGGTCACCGTGACCGATCAGGCACTTCCCTGATCGGTCATCTTGACTGATCATGTTGCCTTGACTGGAAGTCCAGTGAGGTTAGGGATCGGTCTGGTGACCGATCCCCTAGTGTTTGATCGGTCTGTGAGACAGATCAGAACATCACTGGATCAATCAGGATAAAGTCTGATTGGTTAGGAGGGTGTCTGATAGGTCAAGGTGGCCAATCAACACCTCTAAACTTTAATTCAAATTGTTGTCAGCGCAGTTCTGATTTCTGATTTGCTTCGCTAATGAATCTGTAAGTGTGCAGATGACATAAAGCTTTGATATTCAAATGAAGGAGCAAGAAGGGTCAAGGGTGACTTTCCCTGGTGCTATTTTGTGTGATACACATTTGCAGGTTTCAACGGCACCTGACGACCTGGAGTTTCAGCTGAAGAGGATCAGTATGCTGAGAGCTCAGAAGGGGTCAGTGACCTGAAGCTTCAGCTGAAGAGAATCAGTAGGCTGAGAGCTCAGAAGGAGTCAGTGGGTGACGGCGCCTGTAGGTGTGCAGAAGAAAGGCTTAAGATGAAAAAGCTGACGAAGCAGAGAAGACAACGAACAGAGTGAAGGGTTTTGTTGTTGGTGTTCTCTGCGACTTGCTTCTTGCATGAGCTTTCTGTTTCTTACTGGTGCTTGTGCTCTGTTGATTAAGCTTCTCTAGTCTTGTGTGCTTCATTTGATATACTTCTAAGATGTTTGTGGAGAGGTTATTTGACGGCTCCAAATATACTAGTTAATTAAATTGTCACGAAATGTATGGGCTCATCAAATTTAAATATGAATGAATAACTGGAAACCCTTTTACAATCAAAAGTATGAAAATGTAATATAGGGGCCACAGGTCGTATTTTTCTCGGGGCTAGTTGACGTTGTTCGATTCGCGCTCGTATTTAGGTGTCGTTTGTGTTTTCGGGTTTCAAATAAAGATTTGGGTTTTGGTTTGCGATTATGAGATGAAAATGCAATGAAAATGAAGGAGAATTAACAAATGAACTTAACAAGTGATAGCAAGTTATTAGCTCAACCAAAGGACCACTTAATCCATTAAAACACTCAATCAATTTGGAAGACAAACCTGATCAGTGATGCAAGGTAAATTGTTACAAAGATGAACAAAAACAGTGCAGGGACTTTTCAGCAGCAAACAAGCTTAAATGCAATCATTGCTAGCATTTCCTACTTAATACAAACACTCATGTGCAGAAATGGCAAGGTTAATCTCGAATTGTAGAGTTTCAATAAGATCAATGCAGGATTTCCAAACAATGCTTTTGTGCCAAAGGTGCAGAATTGAACAAATTGTCTAAGCTGGAAAAACACAGCTGTGCGTGCAGTAATATGCAGGGGAGACTCAATCAGACTAATCAAAACCGATAGTGAAGAACTTGGCACAAGTATTGAATTAATTGAAAACATTCAGACTCCAACCAATGCTGCAGAAAATGCAGTAAACTGCAGTTTGGTTGCAGAAATCTAGAATTCGATTACAGCTATTTCAAACACTGATTGCGGAAATTAATTGCAGCATGAATTTGATACCAACTCTAACAAAACAACTGAATTCAGTTACAATGAACTGTGAACTGCAGAATTGAAGTTAACTAGCAGATTTGGTAAGCTAAGAAATGCCGAAATTCATTGTCAAATGCAGGAATTCTGGATGCAGAGATATGAATTCAGAAACAACTCATTGCTACACAAGAACTAATGCTCAGAAATCATATGGGTAAGTTCAGAAATATAGCAAGAATTTGGCACAAACTAAATCTGTAGTGTGGCAGAAATTAAACTGCAGAATTTCAAAGAATGAAGACAGGATTTCAGAAAAGTCTGATGCAAATAGAATCTGAATTCGAGTGCAATAGTTCACTAAAAGGTAGGTTTACTGAATTCCAATCAGTTGATACAGAATCCTGCTGCAGAATTGTAGAAATTCGAGTGGCAGGACTGACATTCAGAATTGCAGAAATGGACTTCAGGATTTCTGAGATCTTGATGCAGATTTGATTGCACAGGTAAATAAGACTCAAATGCAGAGTTTCAATGTCATGAATTGGATGCAAGACAACATATGCAATCTGAAACGAAATTTCAGAAATGGAATTGCAGGAAAACTGATGTAGAAATTGATCAGCTGGAAGAAATTCAGGAATGGAGGTTTGATGCACCATAAACTGAACTAAAATACAGAAATAAAAACCAGCTGAGAACTGAACTTCGATTCACTATATTAACACACTGATTGTGATCTCTAATTGCAGGGATTGGACTAAACAAGAATCGAAATTGAAATAAGATACAAAAATCAGAAATAAAACTTGGCACGCAACAATGAAATGGCACGCAAGAAATAAAATTGCAAACTACTCAAATTGGGATCTAATTATCACTAAAACAAGCTCTTAACTACTTAGCATCTAAGAATTAAACCCTAATTAAGCTCAAACCATTCGGAATTACGACTAAGTTGCTGGTATTAAACTGCAAAAATAGAACAAGTGCAGAATATAAAGTTTACAGCTAAAAACATTGGAAATTAAGGATCTAAACTACTCCTCAACTCTCCTTAAGCTCAAATGCTCCTTGGTTGTCAAGCAAGGGTGAGCCTCGGACCCGCAAGCTCACAAATCAGTGGAGAACAGCCCTTGCGATTCAATCCATTTAAATTCTGCTCAAGCTGAAAACAGCCATTGAATTCTTCAATCTCGCTGTGGTGGATTGCGCCGATGAATTGGGAATGCTCCGAGCCTTCCAGGGAACCCCTCTGGTCAGCTCGGACGCAGTGGAAATGGAGCACAGCTAAGCTCGACGAACTCAAGTGACAAAGCTACTGAAACCTCACGAATCTCTGTCTTTGGGCAAAATCAAGCTGGAAACTTCTCACGAGCAATCCCCACTGACCTAACACTTGTGCTAATGAAGGCTTTGAGGGGTCGCGCCCCTTGGAAGAAGAAATGCTGAAAAAAAACTAAGAAAACGCGAAGGAGATGAATAGTGCGGCGGAGACGCGACACTGTGCGCTGTGGGAAATTTTTCCTTAAGTAATAAAAAATGGACGGCTGTGATTGATTTGATGAAATCCAACGGCAGATCTTGGTCTGATTTGAGCCAAACTTTTATGATGATGATCTGGGGTCAGGATCTGCCTTGTGGTAGCTCGGATCCTCCAGATATGCAACGGATGGTCCAGATCAACTCTATCTGTGAATGGACGCTCTAGAGCCCTCCTTGCTTGATCCAACGGTTGGATGATCTCTGATTGGGATGAAACCTTCAGATCTTGATTATAGGGCTTGATCAACCCTAACCCTAGCTCGGATTGCTTCAGATCGTCCCGGATGGCTCAGATCTAGCCGCTCTTGAATCGGACGGCCCGGATTACTTGTAAGCTTGATAATCCGATCCGGTTCACATCCGACTCAAATTTGACCCAATATGCCTTAGGTCCAGGATCCTTTGATGCCTACAAAAATATATCAGAAAATTAGTGGCCAAATAATCCAAAAATATATAATTTTGCAATAAAGTCCAAAATAATAGAAAATCCTAAAACCTAGGGTAAAATCACAATTAAACAATAAAAACATGGATCAAACATGGATTTTAGCACTTAAAATAATCAATAAAATGGTGCTTATCAACTCCCCCACACTTAACCTTGAGCGTCTCGCGAAACAACTAAATATGTATCCCTTAGGCTTTCTTAAGCATAATTAGAAACAAATGAAAAGAAATTACCTAGGGTTGTCAATTCTCATAAATCTAAGCTCTATGGATTATTATCTTGTCCTTAAATCAACAACTTAGCCTTTTCATCCATCATGAGTCATTGAGATGAATTTAAATCACTAGCCTTTCAAGGGAAGTTTTAGTGGCTCTCTCTTAAGTTCTAAGTTGGTGATGGAAGTGGAGCTCACTCAAACACATATGCTTCTTGAACTACCATAGGCTTGCTTATTATCTAATCTCCACCATTATTCATGATTAGGATCAACAACTATAAAAACAAATGAAAACATGAAAAATGGTGAGAAATGGAGTAAAAATCAAGAAAATGGAAAATGGATGGAGTGGGAGACTTTGTTGCTCAAAGATGTTTCCAACGTGCTTTGCCCCTCTTGACAGTCCTCTAGTGATATCAAAAGTATGGTGGAGTGAAACTTGAATAATTGCCTTTGATTTGGATGAAAAACCCTTTTTGATCTCAATGTGCCAAGTTTGCCAATTTTGTGCCAACCTTGTTTCTTTCACTCTTTTCTCAGATTTTCTTTCTTTCTTTCTTTCTCTCTAGTGAATGTCAGAATGTGGTGATGCAAGCTTGGACTTGGATGAGAAAAATTTCACTTGATTTCATGGTGCCAAAGTTCACTTGTTGTGTGCCACTTTATTTCTCTCTTTTTCTTTTCTTTTCTCAAACTGTTTTTGTTTTGTTTTTCTTTTTCTGCTCTCAAAACTAGTGATGGAGTCAACCTTCATTTGGAACACTTCGGACTAGTTAGCATCAGAGTTCGTATCAGAAAAACAGAAGTTATATCAGCAAACTTGAAAAATTTCTGCATTTGTTTAAACTTGATGATTTGCACTTCAATTCAGAATTGTACAAGTTGGTTTCAGATTTCTGCATTTTCTACTCTAGATTCTAGCTCCACGGAAGATTCCTTTCTATTCTCTGATTTCTCAAAAGCAGTTCGTGCAATTGGCTGAGTAGTGGAAAGCTTGAATGCTCCACTTGCAAATGGCTGAGCATTAGGTTGAAATCCAGGAAGTGCACTGCAAATTTTTTTCTTTTTCTTCTGTGTGCTGATCAGAGCTGCTAATCTCTGCATTTGCTCAGATTCTCTGCATTGGTTTCAGTTCTGTCCAGATCCAATTCAGCAGGTTCTTCATTCTATACTGCACAACCTTGTAAACCCAAATTTTAGCTTCAATTTGATACAATTCTTGTGCAAAAACTGCTCATATGGTACACTAGCTTTACCCCTAGCAGTCCACTGATTTTTTTCTATCCATGCACTTGATTCTCACCTGATACTCCCTGTTTACTTCAAATTCCAGTAACCCCTTCACTGTTTTTCCGAAATATGCAGCTGCAATTCAACACTTAGACAAATGGCTGAATACCTTCATATCATTATTTCTTTTTTTTTTCTTTTTCTCTGTTCTGATATCAAACATCAAATCAGCCACCATTTCTGTTTTGGATCAGCAGGTTTCAAAATTCCTTTGCAATTAATCTGCACATGTTGCAGCCGAATTCACAAGGGAAACAACTTCACCTCCCAAACTCAAATTGACACTTGGTTTCTTTCATCACTTTGGCACAAATTCTTTTCTTTTGCATGCTAAATTTTTTTTCTTGCAGATTTTTTTTTCATTGCCACTTGGATCTTCAAAGTGCGATAAGGAATCTAGATGCTCCACTTGCTTCCATCCTCTTGCTCATTTTTGGAATTCAAATTCACTCACTTGGCACCTTTTGGCTTCAACTAGGCAAAATTTTTTTTTTTCTCTCTTTTTGACATGAAATACATCCAAAACTTTAGTCACTCCCCCACACTTAAATCTTTGTCTGTCTCGGGCAAAATAACATTAAGAAACATTCCAAACAACAAGTCTATAGAAAAGTGAGGGTAAGAGTAGAAAATAAGTAAAGAAAATTGGAATGAACATGAGTTTTGCTAAAAATTGATATGGAAGGTAAACAAAGTGATTAGCTTTTATAGATGTGATCCAATCATTGAAATATGGTATTGAAAGAACCTAAGCAAGTTCTAGAGTTTAATAACATGTGTGTATCACAAAAATAAGGCTAATTCTCACTAGGTCAAAATAATTCATCCCAAGTCCTCAATTAAGAATCTAAAGCAAGTAGTACTCAAGCATCCAAGAATTCATCCATTAGCTCAAACCTTAAGTCTTAACAACCAAATTTAACTTATTTTCCAAAAGATTCTAAAATGCTATGGAGATAACCTAGAGGGATACTTTTATTTCTACTCATGCAAGAGAAAGTGACAAAAGAAATAACATGCATTTATTTACAAGGACTCAGTTTAAAGGAAAATTCTAATTCTAGGAAGCATGAAAATGAAAATGAAATAAAAGAAAATACAAGAAAAATCAAACTCCCCTTTATTCTGGTGGACGGAGTCGATCCAAAAGTAGCCTCCACCGTGGTAGTGGAGGTGTCTGGGTGGCTGGGAGAATTAGGACTCCCCCACACTTGAACTTTACAAAATAATGCTCCGGTGGCCGTAGGCGATTCAGGTTCAAAATCCACTGAAGGAATGGAGTTCTTCGAGTTAAAGCAAAATCATCTCCTCCTTCTTTATGCCCTTCAGAAGTCCTTCCAGGAGGCTGAAGTCTGTTCAGTTGGAGCACCCACTCCTGAAGTCTTCTGGACCCTGCAAAACAATATAATACCTCTCTCAAGTGTACAGGGTCAGAAAGAAATGATATAAATTCAGTCTCTGCATTAAATGAATCCAAAACTGCATCATGTACAATTAAATCAAATTCTGGTGCCTCAATAAGATTTTCAAAATTATTTTCTACAAAAGTTGCATCCAGGAACTCATCACAAATAAATGAATCAATTTCAGGCTCATCAATAGAAATTTCACAATTATTTTCCATCCAGGGTGTATCATGCAATGTGTCACAGCCAATCAAATCAATATCAGGTATTTCCAAAAGTTTTTCACATTCATTTTCAGCATAAGACATAATAAGAGATTCATCAAAATAAATAACATCCATTTCAGGCACTTCTAAAAAATTTTCACTAGTCATATCCACAAAAGATGTATCTAAAGATTCATCATAGCAAACTACATCAATTATGGGTGCCTCTAAAATTATTTCACTATTCATATTTACAATGGATGTGTCAAGTAATGCATGATGATCAATAAAATCAATGTTTGGTACCTCTATTGGATTTTCACAAACAATTTCTACACAAGGTATATCAATAAACTCATCAGAATCAATAAAGTCATCCCTAGGTACCTTTTTGAATTTTTCTGAACAAAGAGGAGAAATACTTACCTGAGCGTGCTGGAGAATACCTGGAGGTTCTACAATAGTAGATGTATCTGTGGTCTCCTCCTGGTCAAGTTCATGCTCCTCTTCAGCCTCAGACTCTGGTGGACAATCAACTGGTGATCCTTGGGTGCTTGCTTCCACCAAGCAAGTCCCTACACTTTCTGGTTCATTCTCTAAATCTTGTGGTGGTCCCTGGGGCTTAGTGCAGTCCCCTACACCTATGGAATCATCTCCTCTGCATGCCTCTCCTGTAATATCTGCAACAACAGTATCAGAAAAATTAGGACCACTAATAACACTATCATCAGAAAATAAAAATCTAGAATGGTCCTGTGGAGCTTCAGTATCTTCTTCTTGAGCTGAAACATTTGAAATTGGATTTTGAATAGGAGTCTCCGGAGGAATGCATGCTCTAGGTGCCCAGACTTTAATGTATTCTTCTTCTTCTTCTTCTAAAATTGCAAGGTCCATTAAAGAAAGATTTGGCTTTGCACTAGGGTCACCTTGAACTTGTATCTGATTCATTTGACTAGCAATTTGTCCAACGCCTCTTTCGATGTCTTGAAGCCTTTGCTGCTGTTGATGATATTGTACAACTAGTTGATAAATCTCCTCCATTCTTTGTTGTTGTTCTTGTTGTTGTTGGATTTGTTGACACATATCCATAATCCTTTGGTGTAGAGCCTCATGCTCTTGTTGGCCTTGAAAAGTCATATAAGGCTGCTGAAAATCAAGAGGAGGCTGTGAATTTTGAAATGGAGACTGTGGGAGCTGATCAAATGGTTGAACATGCTGAAAATTTGGTTCACAAGTTGGTGGAGATTGCTGGAAGTTGTAGCCCTGAAAATTCTGATTTTGAGCTGGAAAATTAGGTGCCGAAGGCTGAAAATTCTGATTTTGAAACCCTTGGTTGTAAGGCTGAAAATTTTGATTCAAGGGCTGTGTGGGCTGATAAAATGGCTGGTTTTGAGGCGGATCTTGCTGAAATGGTTGACACACTTGCTGCCCTTGATTGTATTGCTGGAATTGAGGTTCAAATTGCTGAAATGGTTGCTGAAAATTGGGCTGAAATTGCTGAAAACTGGGCTGAAAATTCTGGAAAATTGGCTGCCCGTTCTGAAAATTCTATAAATTCTGGAAATTGCTGGAATTTGGCTGAAATTGTTGGAAATCTTGCTTTGGTGGCTCGAATTGTTAAAATGGTGGCTGAAACTGAAAGTTTGGTTGCTGAAAATTAGGATAGGGCTGCTGAAATTGATCATTCGGATGCTGAAAATTCAAATGGGGCTGCTGGAAATCAAAATATGGCTGCTGGAATTCTTGGAGTGGCTGAAATTGTGGCTGAGGTAGCTTCTGATAAGTAGATGACTGAGCTTTACGTTCTAGTTGGTAGTCCCACTCCTTTATCACATTTCTTATCTCCTCCAGTGCCTTCACTATTTCTGATTGTTCCGTTGAATTCATTTTGAATCTTGCAGCCCTGTCACAAATCAAACAAGAAAAAATGGCAGCAACCGTATACAAATGATAAAGCAACAGAAAATAGAACCCAATGATATGTCAAAAAAAAAATATATATATACAAGCAAAAATCAAACAAATCAACTAGTTGCTTCCCCGGCAACGGCGCCAAAAATTTGACGGCTCCAAATATACTAGTTAATTAAATTGTCACGAAATGTATGGGCTCATCAAATTTAAATATGAATGAATAACTGGAAACCCTTTTACAATCAAAAGTATGAAAATGTAATATAGGGGCCACAGGTCGTATTTTTCTCGGGGCTAGTTGACGTTGTTCGATTCGCGCTCGTATTTAGGTGTCGTTTGTGTTTTCGGGTTTCAAATAAAGATTTGGGTTTTGGTTTGCGATTATGAGATGAAAATGCAATGAAAATGAAGGAGAATTAACAAATGAACTTAACAAGTGATAGCAAGTTATTAGCTCAACCAAAGGACCACTTAATCCATTAAAACACTCAATCAATTTGGAAGACAAACCTGATCAGTGATGCAAGGTAAATTGTTACAAAGATGAACAAAAACAGTGCAGGGACTTTTCAGCAGCAAACAAGCTTAAATGCAATCATTGCTAGCATTTCCTACTTAATACAAACACTCATGTGCAGAAATGGCAAGGTTAATCTCGAATTGCAGAGTTTCAATAAGATCAATGCAGGATTTCCAAACAATGCTTTTGTGCCAAAGGTGCAGAATTGAACAAATTGTCTAAGCTGGAAAAACACAGCTGTGCGTGCAGTAATATGCAGGGGAGACTCAATCAGACTAATCAAAACCGATAGTGAAGAACTTGGCACAAGTATTGAATTAATTGAAAACATTCAAACTCCAACCAATGCTGCAGAAAATGCAGTAAACTGCAGTTTGGTTGCAGAAATCTAGAATTCGATTACAGCTATTTCAAACACTGATTGCGGAAATTAATTGCAGCATGAATTTGATACCAACTCTAACAAAACAACTGAATTCAGTTACAATGAACTGTGAACTGCAGAATTGAAGTTAACTAGCAGATTTGGTAAGCTAAGAAATGCCGAAATTCATTGTCAAATGCAGGAATTCTGGATGCAGAGATATGAATTCAGAAACAACTCATTGCTACACAAGAACTAATGCTCAGAAATCATATGGGTAAGTTCAGAAATATAGCAAGAATTTGGCACAAACTAAATCTGTAGTGTGGCAGAAATTAAACTGCAGAATTTCAAAGAATGAAGACAGGATTTCAGAAAAGTCTGATGCAAATAGAATCTGAATTCGAGTGCAATAGTTCACTAAAAGGTAGGTTTACTGAATTCCAATCAGTTGATACAGAATCCTGCTGCAGAATTGCAGAAATTCGAGTGGCAGGACTGACATTCAGAATTGCAGAAATGGACTTCAGGATTTCTGAGATCTTGATGCAGATTTGATTGCGCAGGTAAACAAGACTCAAATGCAGAGTTTCAATGTCATGAATTGGATGCAAGACAACATATGCAATCTGAAACGAAATTTCAGAAATGGAATTGCAGGAAAACTGATGTAGAAATTGATCAGCTGGAAGAAATTCAGGAATGGAGGTTTGATGCACCATAAACTGAACTAAAATACAGAAATAAAAACCAGCTGAGAACTGAACTTCGATTCACTATATTAACACACTGATTGTGATCTCTAATTGCAGGGATTGGACTAAACAAGAATCGAAATTGAAATAAGATACAAAAATCAGAAATAAAACTTGGCACGCAACAATGAAATGGCACGCAAGAAATAAAATTGCAAACTACTCAAATTGGGATCTAATTATCACTAAAACAAGCTCTTAACTACTTAGCATCTAAGAATTAAACCCTAATTAAGCTCAAACCATTCGGAATTACGACTAAGTTGCTGGTATTAAACTGCAAAAATAGAACAAGTGCAGAATATAAAGTTTACAGCTAAAAACATTGGAAATTAAGGATCTAAACTACTCCTCAACTCTCCTTAAGCTCAAATGCTCCTTGGTTGTCAAGCAAGGGTGAGCCTCGGACCCGCAAGCTCACAAATCAGTGGAGAACAGCCCTTGCGATTCAATCCATTTAAATTCTGCTCAAGCTGAAAACAGCCATTGAATTCTTCAATCTCGCTGTGGTGGATTGCGCCGATGAATTGGGAATGCTCCGAGCCTTCCAGGGAACCCCTCTGGTCAGCTCGGACGCAGTGGAAATGGAGCACAGCTAAGCTCGACGAACTCAAGTGACAAAGCTACTGAAACCTCACGAATCTCTGTCTTTGGGCAAAATCAAGCTGGAAACTTCTCACGAGCAATCCCCACTGACCTAACACTTGTGCTAATGAAGGCTTTGAGGGGTCGCGCCCCTTGGAAGAAGAAATGCTGAAAAAAAACTAAGAAAACGCGAAGGAGATGAACAGTGCGGCGGAGACGCGACACTGTGCACTGTGGGAAATTTTTCCTTAAGTAATAAAAAATGGACGGCTGTGATTGATTTGATGAAATCCAACGGCAGATCTTGGTCTGATTTGAGCCAAACTCTTATGATGATGATCTGGGGTCAGGATTTGCCTTGTGATAGCTCGGATCCTCCAGATATGCAACGGATGGTCCAGATCAACTCTATCTGTGAATGGACGCTCTAGAGCCCTCCTTGCTTGATCCAACGGTTGGATGATCTCTGATTGGGATGAAACCTTCAGATCTTGATTATAGGGCTTGATCAACCCTAACCCTAGCTCGGATTGCTTCAGATCGTCCCGGATGGCTCAGATCTAGCCGCTCTTGAATCGGACGGCCCGGATTACTTGTAAGCTTGATAATCCGATCCGGTTCACATCCGACTCAGGTTTGACCCAATATGCCCTAGGTCCAGGATCCTTTGATGCCTACAAAAATATATCAGAAAATTAGTGGCCAAATAATCCAAAAATATATAATTTTGCAATAAAGTCCAAAATAATAGAAAATCCTAAAACCTAGGGTAAAATCACAATTAAACAATAAAAACATGGATCAAACATGGATTTTAGCACTTAAAATAATCAATAAAATGGTGCTTATCATTATTCCACCGAGAAGGAGGAAGTTTTTAGCCGAATTCACTCCGGGGCCTGATCTATCGAAGATCAA
Source organism: Boesenbergia rotunda (assembly GCA_024364735.1). Taxonomy (NCBI): domain Eukaryota; kingdom Viridiplantae; phylum Streptophyta; class Magnoliopsida; order Zingiberales; family Zingiberaceae; genus Boesenbergia; species Boesenbergia rotunda. The sequence goes on from JAGFNQ010000644.1 coordinate 465,257, forward strand.
GGGATCGCCCACCTCACGGGCACGCCAAGGAGTACGGGCAAGTTATCCCCGAACCTGTTAGTAGGAGCCCTAGAGCCAATTATGTGACGATTGACTAGAGGCATTTTGTATCATATTCTGTTATTAATAAAGACATGTTTGGTTATTATACTTACTTTGTATTCTGTGCCGAATAACTAAGTATAATAATGTCCTTGTGTAGTAGGTTCATATCTACATTATATCGATTGGTTGAATCGATAGTGAGATAATGTAGAGAACACTAACACTAAATTATTCCTAGTCAAGCATCAATTATTCAGGGACAATATTGATGCATGGAGACTAGCATGTAGGTCAACTGATGACTTGAGCTCACAAGTCATAGATATGTGATATCAAGTTGACACATGGGTATACATTGGAGAATGTGTACTGAATGACCCGCCATGAGAAAGTTTCATAGATTGTCATATGAGTGTCATAGACTTTCTCATGTGACTATTGGTATGAATAGTCCTTAGACCTGAAGTCACTACGGTTCCCTACATAAGGAGTTATGTACTTTGGTATCGTCAAACGTCACCCGTAACAGGGTGGACTATAAATGCGATCACTGGGTATGTAATGAATTATGCGGAGGGATGTGAGTAATGTAGATGGGATCTATCCCTCCCATATGACGGGAGTGATATCTGTGGGCTCCTTGATCGAGTAGGACTACTGAAACGCATGACTATGCTCAAATGAGTCAATATGAGATATTGAGCTCATTTGTTTGAGTGAGTCTACTCGGGGAACAAGAAACACAAGATTGATTGAGGATGACACGTTCTATGCCTCATTGGTCAATCTAGATATCAAGGATAGAAGGACAAGGTCATACATTATCATAGTCACAGACGTTTAGTCGGATCTCGACTTTTCTTGTTACTAGGGTAGCAATGATGCATTGCTAGATGCCGCTCATTGCTTATGTGTCTAAAGTGTTTAGGCGCATTGCCAACGTCACGAGAACCTATTGGGTCACACACAAAGGACACAATGCTTCGGGAAATTTGATCGGTAGATCTGAGCCCGAGTTGGGAACTCGGGAGATCTGAGCCCGAGTTGGGAACTCGGGAGACCTGAGCCCGAGTTGGGAACTCAGGAGGTCAGTTCGGAGGACTCGAGTTGGGAACTCGAGAGAGAACGAGTCGGAGCTCGGCGGACCGAGTCGGAGCTCGGCAGATTGGGTCGGCACACGGCAGACTGGGTCGGAGCTCGGCAGATTGGGTCGGGAGCCCGCCACTCGGGAGACTTGGTCGGGAGACCAAGTCGGAAGCCCGAGTGGCCCGGTCGGAGTTGCATGGAGGAAAGAGAAAAAGTCTCTTTTCATTGGATGAAAAGATTCTTTTCTTGCATGGGAACAAATGAAGAGCCACATAAAAAGATGTGCTCTTTATTGGGAAGCCAAAGAGACACAAACCTCTTCATATTCATGGGATGATTATAAAAGAGGGCCTTGTGACTTTGGATGAGCTCTCCTTTTTCTTGCCTTAGCTTTTCCCTTTCCCTTCCTCTCTTCTTCCTCTCCTCCACTCTTGGCCGAAACGTTATTGTAAGATTCTTGGTGTTTTCGAGCTACCTCAAGTTGCTAGCACAACTAAGGTAGTTCTCCCGAAGTTGAGAGATTGTGTCCGTGTGGATACGAATAGAGGCACGGACGCTTGAACGTGCAAGAGATCCGGCGCATCTTGGACGAGCGGGATAACCGAAGGGCACACTTCAAAGGTATAAACAGTAGATAAATCTATTAGATAGATAGCTTTGTACGAGTTTTCTTTCGCATGGATCGCTCGTGGGTTCTTGTTTCCGCTGCGTTTTTATTGTTTTGTGCTGGAAGAACCCAACAGTGGTATCAGAGCCACTTGCGAAAGATCGTACAAAGTTTTTTTGCTTTTATATGTGATATAGAAGTAGGACTAGATTTTATGAGTTGCATATAACTGTTTGTTGTAGCAGTCGGCCTCCCAACCTCCCACTCGGGAAGACAGACCACTGTGGTCATACCGAGCCGAGGCTTCCCGAGGCCACTCGGGAAGACAAGCGCTCGGGTCATCCCGGGGAAGGAGATCCCGAGACTGTCTCGGGAATGGGAGACCGACTCGGATTCATGTTGATGGAGCTTTCTGTTTCTTGCTGGTGCTTGTGCTCTGTTGATTAAGCTTCTCTAGTCTTGTGTGCTTCATTTGATATACTTCTAAGATGTTTGTGGAGAGGTTACTCCACCGAGAAGGAGGAAGTTTTTAGCCAAATTCACTCCGGGGCCTGATCTGCCGAAGATCAAGGGATCGCCCACCTCACGGGCACGCCAAGGAGTAGGGGCAAGTTATCCCCGAACCTGTTAGTAGGAGCCCTAGAGCCAATTATGTGATGATTAACTAGAGACATTTTGTATCATATTCTGTTATTAATAAAAGCATGTTTGGTTATTATACTTACTTTGTATTCTGTGCCGAATAACTAAGTATAATAATGTCCTTTTGTAGTAGGTTCATATCTACATTATATCGATTGGTTGAATCGATAGTGAGATAATGTAGAGAACACTAACACTAAATTATTCCTAGTCAAGCATCAATTATTCAGGGACAATATTGATGCATGGAGACTAGCATGTAGGTCAACTGATGACTTGAGCTCACAAGTCATGGATATGTGATATCAAGTTGACACATGGGTATACATTGGAGAATGTGTACTGAATGACCCGCCATGAGAAAGTTTCATAGATTGTCATATGAGTGTCATAGACTTTCTCATGTGACTATTGGTATGAATAGTCCTTAGACCTGAAGTCACTACGGTTCCCTACATAAGGAGTTATGTACTTTGGTATCGTCAAACGTCACCCGTAACAGGGTGGACTATAAATGCGATCACTGGGTATGTAATGAATTATGCGGAGGGATGTGAGTAATGTAGATGGGATCTATCCCTCCCATATGACGGGAGTGATATCTGTGGGCTCCTTGATCGAGTAGGACTACTGAAACGCATGACTATGCTCAAATGAGTCAATATGAGATATTGAGCTCATTTGTTTGAGTGAGTCTACTCGGGGATCAAGAAACACAAGATTGATTGAGGATGACACGGTCTATGCCTCATTGGTCAATCTAGATATCAAGGATAGAAGGACAAGGTCATACATTATCATAGTCACAGAGGTTTAGTCAGATCTCGACTTTTCTTGTTACTTGGGTAGAAATGATGCATTGCTAGATGCCGCTCATTGCTTATGTGTCTAAAGTGTTTAGGCGCATTGCCAACGTCACGAGAACCTATTGGGTCACACACAAAGGACACAATGCTTCGGGAAAGTTGATCGGCAGATTTGAGCCCGAGTTGGGAGCTCGGGAGATCTGAGCCCGAGTTGGGAACTCGGGAGACCTGAGCCCGAGTTGGGAAATCGGGAGGTCAGTTCGTAGGACTCGAGTTGGGAACTCGAGAGAGAACGAGTCGGAGCTCGGCGGGCCGAGTCGGAGCTCGGCGGGCCGAGTCGGAGCTCGGCGGACCGAGTAGGATCTCAGCGGACCGAGTCGGAGCTCGGCGGACCGAGTAGGATCTTGGCGGACCGAGTTGGAGCTCGGCAGACCGAGTCGGAGCTCGGCAGATTGTGTAGGCACTCGACAGACTGGGTCGGAGCTCGGCAGACTGGGTCGAGAGCTCGCCACTCGGGAGACTTGGTCGGGAGACCAAGTCGGAAGCCCGAGGGGCCCGGTCGGAGTTGCATGGAGGAAAGAGAAAAAGTCTCTTTTCATTGGATGAAAAGATTCTTTTCTTGCATGGGAAAAGATGAAGAGCCACATAAAAAGATGTGCTCTTTATTGGGAAGCCAAAGAGACACAAACCTCTTCATATTTATGGGATGATTATAAAAGAGGGCCTTGTAACTTTGGATGAGCTCTCCTTTTTCTTGCCTTAGCTTTTCCCTTTCCCTTCCTCTCTTCTTCCTCTCCTCCACTCTTGGCCGAAACCTTATTGTAAGGTTCTTGGTGTTTTAGAGCTACCTCAAGTTGCTAGCACAACTAAGGTAGTTCTCCCGAAGTTGAGAGATTGTGTCCGTGTGGATACTTATAGAGGCACGGACGCTTGAACGTGCAAGAGATCCGGCGCATCTTGGACGAGCGGGATAACCGAAGGGCACACTTCAAAGGTATAAACAGTAGATAAATCTATTAGATAGATAGCTTTGCATGAGTTTTCTTTCGCATGGATCGCTCGTGGGTTCTTGTTTCCGCTGCGTTTTTATTGTTTTGTGCCGGGAGAACCCAACAGAACCTTGTAAACACTTGTATTAGTCTCTGTTTTTTTTCTTTCTGTTTGTTTAATTTGTTTTCCGCTGCTAATCTGATCGTAGGAAGAAAGAAACGAATTTTGGTGGGTGGCTATTCACACCCCCTTTCTAGCCATCCCAAGATCCTAACAATCGGGACCTACCAGTCAGCGAAGGAACTTTGGGAAAAATTCCTGGAATTTCATGAAGGAACGTCTAAAACAAAATTGGTGAAACGAGATCTACTCTGCAACCAACTCAACAATCTCTGAATAGAAGAAGGAGAATCAGTTACCCAGCTGCACGCCAAACTTAAAGAGCTAATAACGGGACTTAAGAACCTTGGAGAAATAGTAACAAGCCGCGACGCACAAAAGTATGCTTTAAATGCATTCCCACAGCCCCAGACTGGAATTCCGTAATAGACACGTACTTCATCTCTAAGGACCTTAGAACAATTGTTTTCAACTATAGAACTTTACGAGTCTCAGTGCGCAGGAAATGGTAGAAAGGTGGGCAATGTTACCCTAAGCATGAGAAAGATTCAACACGAGGAGGAGTCTTCAGAAGATGAAGACACAACATACATGGTGAGAAAATCAAGAAATTTTTTAAATCTAATAAATTTAATGAGACGCAGGCCAAGAAACACTCTCAGAGAAAAAAGAAGATTAAATGCTATCACTGCGACGAAGAGGAACACGTCAAGGAAAATTGTCCCAAGTTGAAGAACAAAGGAAAAGGGGAATGAAGGCAAAGACTCACAATCTAAAGGCAACATGGAACGAGTCCTCATCAGAAGATTCAGATGTTGAGAAACAGGCCGGAGTTGCATTGATGGTCACCCATGAAGAAGAAGAAAACATCGATGAATGAGGGAGCTACGTTAGAAGATAGTAGCGACGAAGGGGGAGCTTCAAACTTCAAAAGTGAGATATGTTTTCTACCTCCTAATGAACTTTATTCAGGTATTAAAGCTATGATGAAATCTATGTGCAAATTAGAAAATAAGAATTTAGAACTGAAAAAATAATTATCTTCTTCTTCTCCATTAAAAATGTTTGATAAATTGAAATTAGAAAATGAAAATTTAAAGGCACAAAATCATGAAATTAGAAAGTAATTATAGAAATTCAAATTATTGTCAAAATTCAAAATTTTAACATTCTGAAAAACTTAATTGGTATTTTAAATATCACAAAGGTCAAATTATAAGAATTTCGAAGACTTACATTCTATCTAGATTTTTAATTAATCTTGTAAGAAAAAATTTATATTGGATCTCAAAATATATATTAAACTTTTAGATATTATTTATTTCTTATTTGTCAATTTTTATTATTAATGTGTTATTTGTAATTTTGCTCATTTGGACAACTGTAGTAGGAAAAATTACTTTAATATTTTCAATGATAGAGTGTTATGTACTATCTAGCAAAATTTATTCAAATTTTTTTAAACAGTTAAACAGATTGATTTTTCATTTGAAAATATGTTTTTAATTTTAAAATATTAAAAAAATTAATTTTGTCAAATCCGATTTTTCAGAATCTTTGGATAATATTTTGAACATTATAAAAAAATCAAATTTGTTTGAAGTTAAAATCAAAATTTAAATTTATCTACTACGAATTTTATCAACTCGGGTTTCAAAATTATTTTTATAAAGTTAAAAAAATTCTTTGACGATTTGTGCGGAGATAAATTTGTTAAAATTTTAACTTGGATAAAAATCTGATGAATTTTTGAATAAAAATATATTTAAAAAATATTTTTCAAAATTAGACTTTGCATTTTAAAAATTAATTTTTGATCAAAATTTAAAAAATTAAATTTTCTAGAAACTAATTATTATGTTAGAAATGTACTCAGAAATTTTCGAAAATTTTGGATGTGAATTAATTATTTTATAAATTTTTGTAAATGATAGTATTTCCCTTAATATATTTTAAGTTTTGATGTGATCAAAAGGGGAAAATGGACTAAGTTAACGCGTAGGCTTAATTTCAAAAAAAAAAAATTGGTGTTTATATTGTCACATAAATATCTATTTTTTTATGTTTGTTTATCCTAACTTAACTCGGGTTGATGCATATAAAAAATAGGGGAATTGTAAGTATCCCAGGTTGATTTTGATGTGGCCAACCGAGTCAAGTTAGGTCCTGTTATGTTTTGATCCATGTGTCTAAGTGTGCAGGAGTTTAGGAGCGCAGGATGTCCAACGGAAGATGCAGCGATCGAGAAGGATGGTACGGGAAAGGAGCCGACGGGCTCGATGCATCCGAGAGATGCGGAGGTCTACGGAAGAGTACGCCGATGGAGCGAGAAGGACGCGTGCGACGTTCGAAGGACGAGAAACCGGGCGGAAGCACGTTCGTGGAGAGGGCCGGAGGAGGGTTCGGGTGAGCCCAACTTTGGAAGGCCTAAAAATCATCCAAGAAGACCCGCTGGAGTACGGTTAGCATAAAGCTGACCGAATGCCACTCGGGCGCCCGAGAGCACTAAAGCGTCCGTGAATGAGGGTGCCCTTATGCACTCGAGCACCCCTTTTCCCGGGCCCCCCAGTGCATATAGGTGCCCTAGAAGCGATTTTATCCACGACTTAGTCGTTTACGAACGTTGCGAAGCGGATAAACTTCTAGGTCATGTGTCAGGTGCCCCCAAGCACTCGGTTGCCCCTATTGTGCCACGTCAACATTCAGATAAAGTTGACCAGGGCTATAAATTGACCCCCAGAGCTCAGTTCCAAAACAACTATTGCACTGTAAATGAATTTCTTTCTAGTTTTCGACTATTCTCTGAGTTCTAATTTTGTAAAAGGCTTCTCCGCCCTCAAGGAGTTTCATCTGGAGTTTGCACTATACTTGCATTGGATTAGCAACTATCCTAGTTGCAACCAAGTAAACATATATGTGTCTCTTTTATTTCTGTTATAGTTTCTTATACGTTATGCTTTGTTTTTTAAATTAACTGACATCTTTGTTGAGCAAGGACAAAAGATAGTCATATATTTTGCAGGGACAATCCATCCGCCCCTCCTTTTGTTGACCGAACAATCGCCTTCACTATTTCATCTCATTTCTTCTCTTTCCCCTCTCTTTTGCATCCATAACGTAAATCTGATATTCAAATCATATCAAGCCCACGACATTTAGGTTACGTTTGGTTAGCAGTAATGTAATCCAGTTTGTAATGTAATGGAGCCTGTAATGTAATCTAGATTACATGTTATTGGTATTGTAATCCAGATTACAACACTTTTACTAGCTTTTGTAATGCAGATTACATTACATTACAGTTTTAAAACTGTACTAAACAAAGTAATCAATCTTGTAATGTAATCCTGATTACATTACAAGGTTGATTACCCCTTACCAAAAGTAGCCTTAGGGTTGAATTGATTCGTTTGATAATATTTTAATGCATTCAGAAAAGTCGAAATAAACAATAGAGGATACTATTTGACTCTTTATAGTCTCAGAAATCCATATGACCTGAAATAATTACAATTTGAGGTCTCTTGATCGATCAATGAGTTTTGATCAAAACTTGCTGATGGATGACAAATCTTAGGATTTTGAAGGTTGTAAGGAGTCCAACGGTGTCCTCCATTGCTTATTTTAGCTTCTCCATAGGTGTTAAAATATTATTGGAAGAATTAGTCCAATATGGACCTAATATGGAACAATATCATGCCCATGTTGGATTGATTCTTTCGGTAATGTTTAACATCTCTAGAGAAATCAAAGTAAATGTTTTAATACCTTTAGAGAAGCCAAAATAAGGACACTGTTGATTCCTTATAAATCCAGAAATCTACAGGACCTGAAATGGATTCAATTGGACCTATCTAGATTTATCAGTTGATTTCATTAAAAACTCATTGATTGACTTAAAGATTTTAAATTGGAATCATTTCAGATCCTCTAGATTTCTGAGACACAAGGAGTCCAATGGTGTCCTTTATTATTTATTTTGGCTTATTTGAAAGTGTTAAAATATTATCAAAATAATCAGTTAAACCTTAAATATCGTGGGTCTGATATGATTTGTATATCAAAACCACATTATGCATGATGGCAAAAGGTAATTCGCTCGCCCCAGCGCCCTCGCCAACTCGTCCCAGGGCCAATACAGAGGAGGTAAATCACCGGGGCTACTAGTCCGGATACTGTGGCTAGTGCGTGGGGAGGCTGGGCACACTAGCTTTGTCAGATTTTGACCTCCAGACCTCATTGTAACAACACTCACGTACTAGCTATCAGTCCTCCCCATGGGGACAAAAAATGATTAACTAGGTTTTTCCAACCTCGGACGACCAGTCCGACCCTACGGATGTTTCCCACCGACCGCCAGGGTAAATCGGGAAGTATTCACGATGGACGGTCTAGAAGCCTAACATCCTAGGGTTCGTGCCCTATTTGAAGGATATTTTTTAATAAAATATGTCATAATTAAAGATCAAATCGTAAATGTCTAAGATGATAATTAGTTATCTATTCGTTGTACTATAATTTCAGGAGCTAATACCACATTTGCATGTATGCATATAAAAAGGAAAGAGAAAAAATTTGAGAAAAAAGAAATATATATATAGGATAATAAGAATAAAATAAAAATAACACATGATAAATATGAAAGTAATATATTTTTTCATCTATTTCAAAATTTATGTACGTTTTTTTAATAAATTGCCGTTTAAATATACTTGATCTCTATATATCTTCTTCGTGCGTTGCTGAGACTTTTAGATATACTCGATCTCTATCGTACGAAATTGCCGTTTAAATATACTTGATCTCTATCTTCTTCGTACGTTGCTGAGACTTTTAGATATACTCGATCTCTATCTTCTTCGTACGTTGCTATCTCAGCAACAGCAACTTCATACATTGCCTTTGACGGAAAGAGTGTTGGAAGGAGTACCACTTTGTGGCTCCTGTAGAAATTCTAGAACTTGTGGATTCAAAGACTGTTGCTGCATCACCATTGCCTTATGATATTAAGATAGGAGACATCGAGTCCTTTGCTCAGCATGGAAAGGTAAATAGACGAAAAAGATGAAATCCTCACCTTAGCGATCCCTTGATCTCGACTCCAAAAGTTTTTAGAGGGAGATAAATTACGGTTATCACTAGTATGGTAAGACGTCTGGGGTCGAAGGAATTAATGCCAGCAGATTAAAATTTTATCCCCGTGCGTAACAGGCGACCCTCGAACCTGTGATCTCGACGAAATCGACCAGACGTCTTACCATCCGATCCAGTCCGTGGGGAAGAAATGGACGCAACTAAAATTTTAGAAGAGAAACTTGTTTTTGCTGGAGCAGAGTTAGAATTTCAACCTCAAAGGGAATTTGATCTTCAAAGAGAGAAGAGGGAAGAAGCTGAAATGTTCTATAACAGAAGTTCATAAGATGAAAGCTATTCAAAAGGGTTAATTATTGCATTTAAGTCGAAGAAAACGCAAGAGGATAAACCTCTTGACCACGAGGGAGAAGAGGCTGGCAAGTTGTCCGATGTAATTAAGATAGAAAATGATGAAGATATGACTGAAGGTCTGAAAATTGAAGAAAAAGTTACAGATGAGGTTAAACATGTCACCGACGATAAGGAACATAAATCTCTGCCAGTGGATAAAAGCAAGAACAGGAATGATGCTAGTACAGGGACAAGGGAGAACATTAAAAAACTTCTCAAGAAATTTGGTGCTACTCGTGGTATTCTTCCTCAAAGCAGAGTGATACCGGGTCAACTTATGTATAGTCGGGCCTGACAATCTGGTAACTCGTCAGGAGGAGATTAGTTTACAGGTCCTAGGAGCCCGTCGAAGGTAGGGTCTGTACAGGCGGATCGGCTCATTTCCCCTGAACACGGAAAGACATCGACCCTGACCTGGGCAAAGAGGGCCAGAAGCCCCGAAGGCTCCCGGCCCAGGAAGTCCTGGGTAGGGAAATCCCAAGTCGGTGAAGTGTCGACTCACACATCCCTAAGCTTTAGCACTCCCGAGTCGGAGAAGTCTAAACACAAAAGTATCCTAAAGTCATAAGTGGATCTGATTCCCCGCGCACCTCTTGGCTTGGCTCCCAACCGGACGCGTGACGACCCACGCTCCTGAGGGCCTCTCGATTCAGAAGAGTCTTTATCAAGTGTCACTGAATCATAAGATCCCCGAGTTAGGAGCACCCCGAGCCAGCAGAATACTCGGTCGTCAACCATACCATCTCTGAGTCAGCCAAGTTCGGATGTTCATCCCGAACCACGCGCACCACGACTCAGGAAGCATATCTTCGCTTGGGCTACCTTCCTTAACTCGGGAAGCATAGTCACTCTCAGTCGGCTCCGATACTCTGAGCCCTCAGTCGGCTCCAATACTCTGAGCCCTCAGTCGACTCCTATACTCTGAGCCCTCAGTCGCTCCAACACTCTGAGCCCCCAGTCGGCTCTTCGCTATACACCCTCAGTCGGCATCATTACTCTAGGCCGCCAATCGGCCCTAGCATTCGGGGTTTTGTCGTGACTCATCAGAACAACCACTCCCTGACACAGGACTAGCAGAAGAAGTACGAGGTCGGCGCAGGTATGACATCATTCCGACACGAATTGCGAATAACCTGCTGACGCCATGATCTTCCTGCCATACCCTGATCCCCCGTACTACGACCACATACGTCCGTGTTAGGCCGAGCGGCGCCCAACGTCGCTAGCCTTTAAGTTGATGACAGTGCCTTTTTTCTTATTCCGGTATGCGACACACTACCCTGCCACCTCTGGGTATGTCTTACCCTGTCCCTGCTACGCGACAAAAGGTGGCAGACTGAGCAGAAGTTGTCAGCTCCCCCGGCTATATAAGCCTCTCCACTCCACATCCCCCAGGTATGCGCAATAGTGTTTCGCTACTGTTCTATTGCCTTTGCTGCTATTCCACCATCGGGGACTGACTTGACCGTTGGAGTGCCTTGCCGGGGGCTTTTGCCGGTGGGTTCTAATGGTCTTTGTCTTGCAGATTAAGAGCTTGCGTCAGAGCCATCATCGGCGGTTCGTGATCCTTGGGAGATCACGTGCTCTTGGGAGTCCACCTCACTTCGTGACAGGATCAAATTTGGCGCTAAAAGGAGGGCCACTTAGCCTGATCGGAAAGTGAGAAATGGAAGATCCCAACCAAGTCATGATGGCTGTTACACCTGAGGAGTACGAGTTCCTGATGACCAACCGAACTCAGAAGACTCCGTAGAGGCCTTCGAAGGCGGCCAGGTGCCCAAACTCCACGAACCGGCAGCGCACAAACAGTCGGCAGGTCGAGGAAGGCCTGTCCGACCTGAGGGTGGTTCTGCTCCCTTCCCCGCGGCTTTCTTTCGGGGTCTTGATGACGAAGTCGACTCGATGCAGGCTGAGGAATCGGCCTCCAACCAACTACACAGGTCACGACTAGATAAGGGAAAGGCCCCAACCGATCCTTCTCCAGCCCCCCTGGTACGCAGTCTCTTCTCTTCCTGGATCTTGGAGGATCCGGTTCCCCGACATCTCCGATTCTTCACTATCCCCGAATATTCGGGGACCACCGACCCAGAGGGGCACCTAATGAAGTTTGAGAGTGCTGCTCTGTTTCATCAATACCCGGAAGGCGTAAAGTATCGAGCCTTCCTGACAACCCTCTCGGGCCTGACCCAAAGATGGTTTAACTGACTCCCTAATAGGTCGGTCACGAGCTTTGAGGAGCTCAGGAGGGTCTTCCTCCAACACTTCGCTAGCAGTAGGAGGCACCACAAGACGAGCCTCAATCTATTCGCGTTGAAACAAGGCCTGAAGGAATCTCTCGGGGCCTACATCAAAAGATGATTGGACGTGTCATCTACCACTCTCGAAGTCGTGATCAACGCATTCTCCTAGGGATTGCAAGAGGGAGATTTCTTCCTCTCTCTGATCAAGAAGCCCCTGAAGGACTTTGACAGCCTACTGGGCAAGGTCGTCAAATATATCAATGTGGAGGAAGCGCAGGTCGCTCGGAAGAAGAAGTCGGTCAACACAGCGCCTCGCCACCCCGCCCTAAGCAATCGATCCTTGGGTGGGCCCATCCGCAGCCCGTGTGGACCAATAGACCGAGCGGGAGGAGAAAGGCGACACGTGCAGTAGGTGGACCAAGGGTGCCTCCCGACCCGATGAAGGTCATACTGTGCTTTTCACCAGAGCCACGACCATGCCACCGAGGAGTGACGGCAAGCTGGCCGAGGTCGGGCTCCTGCATCTCGAGGGCGAGGGTGACAAGCATCTCCCGGGTGCGACTTGGGCCGAGGCGGCCAAGCCGTGGACCCTGTGGCCGAGGAACTTCGAAGAAACCCCCCGGTCGCCCACAATCTGTTCCCCCAAGAAGATTGAGCTGAGGCTGAGGAGATGGACGAAGAACAAGCCAATCGGCAGAATGCCGTCCCAGGTGGAGTACACGTTATCTCTGGTGGACCGGCCGGGGGAGACTCCAACCGGGCATGAAAGTTCCAAGTACGCTGATTGGAGATTCATCAGGTCAGCACGAGTGTTGCCCAAGCTCAAGGGCCACAAATCAGCTTCGACCCCCATGATCTACAGGGATTAGAAGTCCTACATGATGACGCCCTGGTTATCACTGCCGTCATCGCCAACTACCAAGTCCACCGGACCATCATGGACACGGGCAGCTCGGTCAACATCCTGTAAAAAATGCATTCGACCAGCTACAGATCGAGATATCCCAGTTGGAGCTGGTGGCCACCCTGCTGTTCGGGTTCACAGGGAACTAGGTGCAGCCCATCGGCCAGATCCGTTTGGTAATTTCCTTAGGCGAGGAGCCGTTGAAGAGGACCAGATGGTCCACTTTCCTGGTAGTCGACGCCCCCTCGGCCTACAACGCCATTCTGGGCTGACCTGCCCTCAACGAATTTCGAGCCGTCACCTCCACCTTCTACCTCAAGATCAAGTTCCCGATCGGGGACAAGGAAGGAGAGGTCAGAGGGGACCAGAGGGTCGCCCGGAGATGTTACGTGGACGACATCCGGGTGGAAAGCCAGAAGGCCCCTCGCCCCTTCTCGAGCTGCAATATGGTCCAAGCTTTTCCCTGGGCCGAATTGCGTGATGACAAGGAGGAGGTCCAGCTTCTTCCCGACCGAGAAGAAGCCCGAGTCAAGATTTGTGGCAGGCTTACCCAATGAGCTGAAGGAGCCCCTGCTGGAATGCTTGGCTCGGAACCAAGACGTATTCGCCTGGTCAGTCAAAGAGCTAAAAGGCGTCCGACCGGAGGTGGCAGAGCATCACCTCTATGTATATCCCCATGCTCAGCCCGTCAAGCAAAGAAAGTGGGACTTCAGCACCAAGCAAAATAAAGTGATCTGGGGTGAGATCGAGAAGCTGCTAGAAGTCGGCCACATTCGAGAAGTACAGTTCCCGGCTTGGCTAGCCAACGTAGTGTTGGTAGCCAAGCCCGACAATAAGTGGAGAGTCTGCATCGACTTCCGGGACCTTAACCGGGCCTGCCCAAAGGACTGCTACCCCTACCCCGGATCGATCAGATGGTGGACTCAACGGCCGGCAATGAGCTCATCTCCATGCTGGGCGCATATCAAGGGTATCATCAAGTACCCTTGGCTGCTGAAGATCAAGAAAAAGTCAGCTTCATCACGGCAGACGGCACCTACTGCTACATTGTCATGCCGTTCGGGTTAAAACACGTTGGAGTCACCTACCAGCGGATGATGAACAAGGTCTTTCGAGCGCAGATTGGGCAAAATATTGAAGTATACGTGGACGATATCCTGATCAAGTCCACCCGATCAGAAGACCTGGTAGCAGACATGGAGGAGACTTGTCAAACCCTACGCAGGTACAGGCTCAAACTGAACCCTGCTAAATGTCTCTTTGGTGCGCGGAGTGGGAAGCTTCTCGGATACATAGTGACCGAGCGGGATATCGAAGCCAATCCAAGCAAAGTTAAGGCCCTACTGGACATGCCCCCACCCCAAAACCTCCGAGAGGCGCAGCGACTCACTGGGCGAATCACAGCTCTATCACGATTCATCTCCCAGTCGGCCGAGCGAGGGTTGCCATTCTTCAAGACCCTCCGCAAAGCCACCAAATTTCAATGGGATACCGACTGTGATAAGGCGTTCGAAGAATTGAAGGCTTATCTCGTCAAATTGCCAATGCTAGCCAAGCCCGAGGTCGGGGAAATTCTATATGTATACTTGGCTGCCACGGCTGACTCGGTCAGCATGGTCTTGGTCAAACAAGAAGAAGCCGAGCAGCACCCCATGTACTTTTTCGCCCACTTACTGAAAGGAGCCGAGTGTCGATACACGACACTCGAGAACTTGGCGTAGTCTTGCTGTTAGGCGCTCGGAGACTCAGGCCTTACTTTCTGGCGCACCCCATTGTGGTCTTAACCAACAGTAACTTGGGGCGGGTAGCCTCCAATCCCGAAGCATCTGGCCGATTGATCAAGTGGACCACCGAACTGAGCGAGTATGATATCCAATACCAGGTCCGACCAGCCATCAAAGCTCAGGCTTTAGCGGATTTTTTTAGCGAGCTACACTCGGAGGAGCCCAAAGAAGCATGGTAAGTTTATGTGGACGACTCATCGGCCCGATCGGGCAGCGGGATTGACATCTTGATGGTCTCCCCGAAGGGGGAGTAGTTGCATTTATCCGTCCGACTCGAGTACCGGGCCACAAATAATAAGGCCAAATATGAAGCCCTTATAGCGGGATTGCAAGCGGCCAAGCATGTGAGAGCAGTTCGGGTAGTGTTATACTTTGATTCTCAGCTGGTTACACAGCAGGTCGCCGGCCAGTTCGAAGTCAAAAGTGACCGGTTGTAGGCCTTCATAGAAGCCTATGAGAAGATGAAGGCAGAGTTCTAAGAGGTGCAGATCCAAAAGATCCCCAGGGAAAGAAACCTAAGGGCGGACGAGTTGGCTAAATTGGCCAGCTCAGTCGGCTCTTGGGTATTTCCTTAGCCGATCGGGTCGGCGCTGATGATTATGCACATTGAGCGGTAAGCCGAGCTGGAGCTAGAATCAGACTGGAGGATGCCGCTCATCACCTACCGTACAGAAGGGGTCATCCCAGCCGACCGAGAGGAAGCCCGATTGCTTAGAAGCGGGCGGTTTAGTACACCATGGTCGGGGATGTATTATACAAGAGGTCCTTCGCTCATCCTTTACTCAAGTGTCTGGGCGGGGAAGACGCAGACTATGTGCTAAGAGAGATTCATATGGGAGTCTGCGGAAGCCACGATGGAGCTCGGGCTGTGGCCCGAATAGCTTTACTGGCCAGGTACTATTGGCCGACCCTACAGAAGGACACTGATAAAATGGTCTCCACGTGCTTGTCTTGTCTGAAGCACCATTATCTTCCTCACTAACCCGTGGAAACAATGAAGGCGTCAGCGGTTTCTAGCCCATTTGACTAATGGGGCATGGACATCGTGGGATCATTCCCGACTGCCGCAGCTCAGAAGAAGTTCCTATTAGTAGCCGTCGACTATTTTTCAAAATGGATAGAAGCAGAGGCCCTGGCACGCATTGATGGACCCAAAATGACTGTCACGAATGTGGGTCTCAAATTTAGAAATTTATAAATGAAAGCTGGAAACCCTTTTTGCAATCGTAGAACAAAAGCGTAGTAAAGGGGGCCACAGGTCGTATTTTTCCAAGGGCTAGTTCAAGTTGTGTGATTCAAGCTTGCATTTATGTGTCGTCAATGTTTTTGGGTTTCAAATTAAACTTGGGTTTGATTTGTAAGAGGTAATGAAAACTCAATTAAAAGAAAGAAAACTTAGCTAGGCAAGGCAATTGATGAGCTTAACAATCGAACAACAAACTCAAACAATGAATCTTGACTTAATTTGGAAATCAATCATGAATTCAGTTTTCAAGAGTACATTACAGATTTTATTGAGCTTAAAGTACTACCATTCAAAACTGAAACCTAACTTAATACAATTGAAACTATGAACTTGATACTCAAGGATAAAGAACTATGTGCCAAAATTTGATATTAACTGCAAAAACTAGCTGATCAACTCAGCTTGGAAAGCTGAGTTATCAGGATCTCAGTCACCGAACTCAAGGAAGAAAACTTCAGAATTGCAGTACAAAACTAGAAGAATTAAGAAGATGCAGAAAACTCACAAATTTGCAGGGAACACTACAAAAGCAGTACCAACTTCACAAAAGAAACTAGATATGAATGCATCATCTATTGAGCAGACAAGAAATAGAGGAATTAAGGTTTACTTGACTTGAAGTTCTGAAGCTACAAATGAAAAAGGACAGAAATTGACACTGAAAAATTGCAGAAAGTGAATCAAAGTGCAGAAATGAACTTGATACATGATCTGAAATCGGCACGCGAGATTGGAACTGGATTCACTGTAATAGAAACAAATTGTAATGTAAATTCAGATGCAAACTAAGATTCAAACTCAATTCAAAGAACTAAATGAAATTCACGCAAACAAAGTAATAGGCTGCATAACAGTTTGATGCGCAGGGAACAAAGAACTGCAAAAATTCAGTAATAGAATTGATTCAAAGCAATCTAAACTATCTGCAATTGATCTCTAAAGTTGATCTCTAACTTCAGGATTTTAAACTAGACTCAACTGAATTGAAACAAACTGATGGAAAATTCAGAAATAAAATTGAGAAAACTGATACGCAACAGTTCAAAGAAACTGCAGAAATGAATTCGAATTCAGAATTGATTTGAAGCTAACAAACTGATTTAAATTCCATTGTTCATTCACAAACACTTAGCTAACGAGTTTGCAGATTTGAGAAGCTATCAACTACAAGAAATGATCCACTAGAACTGGCACAGATCTCAGAAATTACAGCAACTACGAAAAACAGAATGAAAGACAATTGAAACTGAAATTACATTCGGAAATCAAAAATTAACTAAGGAAATTAACTCTCAATCACTCCCTCGTCTCGAGATCACCTTGTTCGTCACGCAAGGGCAAGCCAAGAACCCCTTAAACTCGCAAATCAATGGAAAAACGGCTCAACTTCAAATCTGCTCACAGAATTGCGTCTGCTGGAAATTTCCAATTCAATCCACTAGATCTCGTAATGAATGGATGCTATTAAGATTTGGAGATGATAAGAAACTATCAGAGAACCCCTCAGACAGCTCCGATTGACGAGATCAGCACCCAAACGCGATCTAGTTGATCAAATAACAGAAACTGAAGAAACCCTCATTCAGCCCCTGTTCCGATGCAAATCCATGATTGAATCTCCATTTAAGCCTCTTCCAAGGATCCAAATCTCGCTCCAAGGAAGTAATCGAGTTGGCCACGCCTTCACTGAAGAAAATCGCAAGTAAAACGTGAAGAAATGAAGGAAAACGAGCTGAAGAACTAAGCTAGAGAATGAGGTCGCGACATCAGATCTGAACAGGGCTCGGTTTAAGTAGTTAAACAGTGGACGGCTGAGATTGATTCGCTTCATCCAACGGTGGATCGTTTCCGATTTGATTCAAATTTTCCAGATCTTGATCAGAGGTCAAGATCATCCTCGTGGTAGCTCGGATCTGCCAGATCTTCAGCGGATGATCAGATCAACTGATCTTTGAAATGGATGGTTAGAACCTCGATCATGATCCAACGGCTAGATGTCTCGATTTGGCTGAAACTCTCAGATCTTGATCTGATCACTTGATTAGACTTAATCCCAGCTCGGATTGATCAAAATTCTCAGATGGTCTAGATCTAACCGTTCTTGCATCGGACGGTCCAAATTAGTTGACGCTTGATTCCTTGATCTATCCACTTTTAACTCAACTTTGACCCAACATTACCTAGGTCCTGATCTTTAAGCCTACAAAAGTAGATCAAAAATTTAGTGACAAAACAACCCAAATATAGCAAGATTTACATTTAGGTCCAAAAAGGGTTAAATTCTAAAACCTAGGCCAAATCCACAATTACACAAGTAAAATATGGGTCAAACACAGATTTAAGCATATAAATGATCAACAAAATGACACTTATCAACTCCCCCACACTTAAGCTTGAGCGTCTCGCGAAAAATACTAAATATGTATCCCCTAGGTTATTCCAAACATAAGTAGAAGCAATTGAAAAGAAATTACCTAGGGTTGTTAATTCTCAAAAATCCAAACTCTATAGACTAGTATCTTGTCCTTAAATCAACAACTTAACAATTTCAACCTTCATGATTCATTGAGATGAATTCACTCACTAAACCTTCAAGGTAATTTTGGTGGCTCTCCTCCTAAATTCTAGATACATGATGAAAATGGAGCTCACTCTTGCACACATGCTTCTTGCACTACCATAAGCTTGCTTATTATCTACTCTCTATCATTATCCAAGATTAGAATCAATCATCTATAAAAACTTATTCAAAAGTGAAAGAAATAGGGAATGGTAGAAATGGAATAAAAGCAAAGTAAATAGCTAATTTGAATGAAATGGAAGACTTGGATGTTCAAGGATATTCTTGATGCATTTACGCCCTCTTTTCAGTCCATATAATGTAGTCAAAGTGTGATGAAGTGAGCTTAAGCATTGCTCTTCCAAAATTTGATGAAAAGATTCAATAAATCCTTTGTGCCAACTTTCCCACTTGTGTGCCAACTTGTTTCTTCTCTTTTCTTTTCTGTTTTTTTTTCTGTTTCTTTCTTTTCTCCACTGGAATCAGAATGTATTGGAACACAGCTCTTATTCGGATGAGAATCTCCACTGATTTCATGTTTCCAACAACTCATTGTGCCAACTTGTTCCTTTTGTTTCCTTGTTTTTTTTATTTTCAAACTGTTTTCTTCTCTTTTTTTTCTTTTCAGCTGCTGAATTCCAGATTTTTCTACAGCTTCTTTTTATTTTATTCATGGTGTGATCAGCTTCCAAACTTCTCCAAAATTAAGAGCACTCAAGTGAAACCAACTCAAAATTCTGTGTTTTTTTTTTCTGTTTTCCAACTGTTTTTGTCTCAGATTTAAACCAATTGATTCAGACCTTGCAATCTCTGATTTCTCACAACAATTAGCTTCACATAACAGTGGAGAAGTCATATGCTTCATTTGAGAACTTCAGCTCACAAATTCCAAGTTCCATCCATGGCAAAATCAACTTCAAATTGATACAAACTGTTTTTTTTTCTCACTGTTTTTTTTTTAAACTTCCCAATAATTTCCGCATTAGCATCATGTTAACTCAGCTGCCATTCATCCTCTAGCTTAATAGCCGAAACATGCTCCCAAGGCAATCTTGATACATCTTCTTCAATTTGTTGCCATTTCTTTCCTCTACATTGCCGAAACATTTTTTTTTTTTTTTTTTTGTATGCCACTTGTTTTCACTGGATCTTCAAATGATGAGCAAGAATCTAGATGCCTCACTTGTTATCATCCTTAACTACTTCTTCTTGCTTGATCTTGATACCAAACTCCACTCCAATTGGCAATTTTTGGCTTCAACTCAATCAATGAAATGAATTTTTTTTCAAATGTTTCCATCACACTATCCACTCCCCCACACTTAATCTTTTGTCCGTCTCGGGCAAAATCACATCAAAGAACATCTCCAAACAAACAAGTCCCTAGAAAGCATGATAAGGAGTAGGAAATAAGGAAAGGAAATAGAATGAACATGATTATTGCCAAAAATTGACATGGAAAAGTAAACAAATTTATTAGCCTCTATAGATGTGATCTAATCATTGAAATATGATTTTGAAAGAACCTAAGCAAGTTCTAGAGTACAATCACATGTATGTGTCACAAAAATAAGGCTAACCTCACTAGGTAAAATAATTCATCTCAAGTCCTCAATCAAGAATCCATGGCCAAGTAGTACTCAAGCATCCAAGATTTCATCCATGAGCTCAAACCCTAAGTTTTAACAACCAAATTTAATTGTTTTCAAAAGACTCTAAAATGCTATGAAAATAACCTAAAGGGATACATTTATTCCTATTAATCAAGGAAAAGTGCCAAAAGACATAAAATGCATTTATAATGCCTATTTATTAATTCTACTCTATTCAGCATTTATTAGCAAGAATTTATTTCAAAAGAAAATTCTACTTCTAGCAAGCATAAAGAGAAAAAGCAATGAAAGAAAATGCAAGAAAAAGTAAACTCCCTTTTATTTCTGGCGGTCGGAGTCTATCAAGAATAATCTCCATCTGGGTAGTGGGGAAGTAGGAGTGGCTAAAACAATTCCTTATTTGCTCAGTTTTATTTTGCTTCACTCCCCCACACTTATTCTTCACAATAAAATGTCCAGGTGGCCGAAGGTGATTTAAGTACAATAACCACTTCTGAGGTGGAGTGATGTAAGTTAAAGCAAGTTCATCTCCTCCCTCTTTATTCTTTTTGAAAATCTTCCAGGTGGTTGAAGACTGTCTAGATGTAGACCCACTCAAGAAACCTCTGGACCCTGCAAAACCATGTAAAACCTTCCTCAAGCGTGCAGGGTAAGATAAAAATGCAATATCATCAATCTCTACATAACATGTATCTAAAAATGCATCACATCCAATAAAGTCAATTTTGGGTACCTCAATGAATTTTCACAAGCATATTCTACATGAGGTATATCAAGAAAAGTTTACAATCCATAAATCAATCTCAGGTACTCTAAAAGTTTTTCACATTCAATTTCAGCATAAGAGATAGCCAGAGATTCTTCACAGTAAACAACTTCAATTTCAGGCTCTAAAATTTTTTCAAAATCAATTTTAGCATAATCTGTCTCAAGAATATCATAGCAATGCATAAAATCAAACCTGGGTACCTCTAAAGAATTTTCACAATTATTTTCCACAAATGATGAATCAAGATATTCTTCACATGCAAATCTAGACATCTCCCTAAAATTCTCTAAAGGAAAAGAAGAAATACTTACCTGATCTGGATGAGAAATGTCTATTGGATCTACAAGAAATACCTCCATCTCGGGCTCAAAATCTGGTGAAAAATCAACTGAAATAGGTGATCCTTGGGTACTTGCTCCAATTTTGCAAGTCCCTACACTTTCTGAAAGTGGTGGTGGTCCCTGGGGCTCTGTGCAATCCCCTACACCTATAGAATAATCTCCTGTGCATGCCTCCTGAGTAATCTCTGCAACAACATCATTAAAAAGAATAGGGCTATCAAAAATAATATCATCACAAAATACAAAACAAGAAAAATCAGGTGAGTCCTCCTCTGAAACCAACTCTCCTCTCACTATGTCAAAAATACCGTCATCAGCAACGCTAGGTGCCTCAACAATCTCATCTGCAGTGTCTATGCTCAGAATAGAACGATTTCCCTGAGGGTCCTTCATGGCGTCGAAAATGCTAAACTGGACACTGTATCTCCCACCTCCATCGAAAGGGTGCCAGCATATACATCAATTTTGGTTCTTGCAGTCTTCAGAAAAGGCCTTCCGAGGATAAGTGGGGATCTACGTGCAAGGTACTCTCCCTCCATGTCTAGGATATAGAAGTCCGCAGGGAAAATCAATTCTTTCACTTTAACCAACACATCTTCAATGACTCCTGCCGGGCGGGTCTGACTCCGGTCTGCTAACTGAATCATAATTCCAGTGGGCTGTAGAGGTCCAATGCCAAGCATCTGGAAGACTGTCCTGGGCATGACATTAATAGAAGCTCCTAAATCAGCATAGCATCATGTAGCGTGGTGCTTCCAATCTCACAAGATACAGTGAACATGCCAGGGTCTTCACATTTCTGAGGGATGGCATGGATGAGTGATGAAACATTCTTCCCCATGCTGACCATTTCATTCTCCTTAAGCTTTCTCTTGTTAACACAAAGATCTTTCAAAAATTTCGCATATTTAGGAACCTGTTTGATCATTGTCAGCAAGGGTACATTAATTTCAACTTTACTAAAAAGTTTTACCAATTCGTTGTACTCTTTTGCTTTCTCTCTTCCCCTTGTCTTCTGGTTGGAGTTCTCCCATTTGGAAAAGGCAAAGGTATAGAAACTTCCTCCTCATGAACCAAAATGGGTGGGGCTGATTTTTTTGTTGCTGCCCTGTTTTCCGTAGCTGCTGTAGGAACTGTCTCGCCACTGTTTTGTGCCTCGTTTTCCACCAAAATTGGGGATTGCTAGATGAAGTAGTTGGGCACGAGCTAGGGGTGGTATCCACTGAATTTGGAGTGGTTTCGGCCCTGATTTGGGCTGGAAACGAAGATGCTGCCCTGTTTTCTGAAAATTCAGCTCTTGGGTCATTTGGAGTTGATGTAACCTTCCCACTCCTCAAATAAATTGCGCTAACATTCCCTCTAGGGTTAGGAACAGCTTGGGAAGGTAATAGGTCCGATCCTTGAGCTTTATTTTGATTTATATCCTTAGCCATTTGCCCAATTTGCCTCTCAAGATTTTGTATAGCGGCAAAAAGATTTCCTTGTTGTGTTTGTTGTATTTGGGACTGTTGTGGCTGAAATGATGGCTGATATTGCTGTTGGAAAGGCTGATAAGAATGCTGAAATGTTGAGGAATTCTGTTGAGAATTATACCCTTGAAAATTCTGATTTTGAAGAGGAACTTGTGGTGGTGAGGGCTGAAATTGATTGAGCTGATATGCTTGGTTTTGGGGCTGAAAATTTGAATTCCAAGGCTGAAAATTTTGCTGCAGTGGTTGACTTTGTTGCTGTGGAGGTTGGTATGGCTGTTGATAGCTCAAATTCCCTTGAAAACCTTGTTGAAACCCTTGAAATGGCTGCTGAATTGGTCGATTTGGAGGCTGAAATTGCTGATTAAGGGCTGTGATTGTTGGTTGCTGCTGACTTTGCTGGAACATTTGTTGGGGTTGCTGTGATTGATGTTGAGGTGGGCCTTGTTGGCAAAAAGAATTTCCATAGTTCAAGTTTGGATGATCCCTCCACCCGGGGTTGTAAGTAGGAGATACGGATTGTTCCTAGCTTGAAATTGTCCCCTAACCAAAGCTGCTACTGACTCATCTTGTTGTAGGTTGGGACATAAATCTGAAGTGTGCTCCTTGCTAGAACAAATTCCACATACACTCATCACCATTTGATTTGATTGTGGAGGTGCTAAAGGAATTGAATTTTTACTTGAAATCTGAAGACCCATTTGCTTAACAGCTGATGTGAGTTCCAATAATGCACTACTAATCTCCTTTTGATCATTAGAAACCCCTTGAACTTCATTAACCCCTCGAGTAGATAATGCCCTGCCTCCAAATTGTTGTGAGTTTTCAGCCATATTTGAAATAAGCTCCCTGGCCTGATATGGTGTCTTGTTAACTAAAGCCCCTCCAGCTGCTGCATCAATCAAAATCCTATCCATCTGTAATAATCCCTCATAAAATACTGGATGAGGAGCTGCTCACTAATCTGATGCTGGGGCAACTGGAACACAGCTTGTTGAATCTTTCCCAGTAATCATAGAGTGTCTCTCCCACTATCTGCTGAATGCCACAGATACTTTTTCTGATAATTGCTGTTCTAGAAGCTGGAAAATATTTTTCTAAGAAAGCCTTCTTCATGGAAATCCAACTAGACACATGCCCCGTAGGTAAGTAATAAAACCAGTCCTTAGCTGCTCCAGTCAAAGAAAAAGGAAAAGCTCTCAGCTTGATGTCTTCTTCAGAAATGCCCTGAGGCTTCATAGTGGAGCAAACTACATGAAATTCATGCAAGTGTCTGTTTGGATCTTCCCCGGATAAACCTTGAAACTTTGGCAAAAGATGTATAAGTCCAGATCTGAGCTCAAAATCTCCACCCAGCTCTGGGTAGGCAATGCTGGAGTACTGAAAAGAAGCATCTGGCGCTGCTAGTTCTTTCATGGTCTTCTGGTGGTCTGCCATCTGATCAACTGAATATGTGGAAATAGACTGAGTAGGAATAATGCCAAAAGCCTCTGAAACACTGAGCTGGCTCCTCCTAGCTCTGAAGGTCCTCTCAATCTCAGGGTCAAAATCCTCAAGATTACCACCTGTAGACCTGGTCATAAAAAAACAAGAACAAATCGCAGTACAAATATAGAGAAAAATGAATCAAATAAAATCAACTCAGAAGATATAGCAGTAAGTGCAAGAAAAATGGATCAGGAAAAATATGAAATGAATACACAAGCAAAAATCAAACAACTCAACTAGTATGTTCCCCGGCAACGGCGCCAAAAATTTGATGGACCCAAAATGACTGTCACGAATGTGGGTCTCAAATTTAGATATTTATAGATGAAAGCTGGAAACCCTTTTTGCAATCGTAGAACAAAAGCGTAGTAAAGGGGGCCACAGGTCGTATTTTTCCAAGGGCTAGTTCAAGTTGTGTGATTCAAGCTTGCATTTATGTGTCGTCAATGTTTTTGGGTTTCAAATTAAACTTGGGTTTGATTTGTAAGAGGTAATGAAAACTCAATTAAAAGAAAGAAAACTTAGCTAGGCAAGGCAATTGATGAGCTTAACAATCGAACAACAAACTCAAACAATGAATCTTGACTTAATTTGGAAATCAATCATGAATTCAGTTTTCAAGAGTACATTACAGATTTTATTGAGCTTAAGGTACTACCATTCAAAACTGAAACCTAACTTAATACAATTGAAACTATGAACTTGATACTCAAGGAAGAAAACTTCAGAATTGCAGTACAAAACTAGAAGAATTAAGAAGATGCAGAAAACTCACAAATTTGCAGGGAACACTACAAAAGCAGTACCAACTTCACAAAAGAAACTAGATATGAATGCATCATCTATTGAGCAGACAAGAAATAGAGGAATTAAGGTTTACTTGACTTGAAGTTCTGAAGCTACAAATGAAAAAGGACAGAAATTGACACTGAAAAATTGCAGAAAGTGAATCAAAGTGCAGAAATGAACTTGATACATGATCTGAAATCGGCACGCAAGATTGGAACTGGATTCACTGTAATAGAAACAAATTGTAATGTAAATTCAGATGCAAACTAAGATTCAAACTCAATTCAAAGAACTAAATGAAATTCACGCAAACAAAGTAATAGGCTGTATAACAGTTTGATGCGCAGGGAACAAAGAACTGAGCAAAAATTCAGTAATAGAATTGATTCAAAGCAATCTAAACTATCTGCAATTGATCTCTAAAGTTGATCTCTAACTTCAGGATTTTAAACTAGACTCAACTGAATTGAAACAAACTGATGGAAAATTCAGAAATAAAATTGAGGAAACTGATACGCAACAGTTCAAAGAAACTGCAGAAATGAATTCGAATTCAGAATTGATTTGAAGCTAACAAACTGATTTAAATTCCATTGTTCATTCACAAACACTTAGCTAACGAGTTTGCAGATTTGAGAAGCTATCAACTACAAGAAATGATCCACTAGAACTGGCACAGATCTCAGAAATTACAGCAACTACGAAAAACAGAATGAAAGACAATTGAAACTGAAATTACATTCGGAAATCAAAAATTAACTAAGGAAATTAACTCTCAATCACTCCCTCGTCTCGAGATCACCTTGTTCGTCACACAAGGTCAAGCCAAGAACCCCTTAACTCGCAAATCAATGGACAAACGGCTCAAACTTCAAATCTGCTCACAGAATTGCGTCTGCTGGAAATTTCCAATTCAATCCACTAGATCTCGTAATGAATGGATGCTATTAAGATTTGGAGATGATAAGAAACTATCAGAGAACCCCTCAGACAGCTCCGATTGACGAGATCAGCACCCAAACGCGATCTAGTTGATCAAATAACAGAAACTGAAGAAACCCTCATTCAACCCCTGTTCCGATGCAAATCCATGATTGAATCTCCATTTAAGCCTCTTCCAAGGATCCAAATCTCGCTCCAAGGTAGTAATTGAGTTGGACACGCCTTCAATGGAAGAAATCGCCAAAAAAATTGAAGAAGAAACGGAGAAGAAGAGAACTCAGCTGCGAAGACGCGACAGATCTGAAAACAGAGAAATCTGTTTAAGTAGTTAAACAGTGAACGACTGATATTGATTCCGCTTCATCCAACGGTGGATCCTCGTCCGATTTGATTCAAAATTTCCAGATCTTGATCAGAGGTCAGGATCATCCTCTGGGTAGTTCGGATCTGCCAGATCTGTAGCGGATGGCTCAGATCAAGCTGATATTTGAAATGGATGGTCTAGATCCCTCTGATCGCGATCCAACGGCTAGATGTTCTCCGATTGGGCTGAAACTCTCAGATCTTGATCTGATCACTTGATTAGACTTAACCCCAGCTCGGATTGATCAAAAATTCTCAGATGGTCTAGATCTAACCGTTCTTGCATCGGACGGTCCAAATGAATTGGAGCTTGATTACTTGATCTAGTCCACTTTTGACTCGACTTTGACCCAACATGACCTAGGTCCATAATCCTTCCAAGCCTACAAAAGTAGATCAAAAATTTAGTGACAAAACAACCCAAATATAGCAAGATTTACAATTAGGTCCAAAAAGGGTGTAAATCCTAAAATCTAGGCCAAATCCACAATTACACAAGTAAAATATGGGTCAAACACAGATTTAAGCATATAATATGATCAACAAAATGACACTTATCAGTGCTCATGATCCCTTAGGGACACACCACACAACATAAGGGGTGCTCTTGATCCCATACTTAATGAAGTATCCTTTCAAGCATCTTATTATACACATCACATGCATTTCATAAAGGTGCCCCCCAGGGGCTATAAGGCATGCTCATACATAGATCATAATTCAACCCCCTTAAACATATCTTATATATGACAAGGTTGATCACATAAATCATATTCATATCATAGGACGTGGTAGCATGCTTCATGGGTAAATCAAATGGTTCCTAACCCTAAAACTAGGGTTTTGACCGAAACTCAAGGGTAGGGTAGATTAGGTTTTTGACATCAAAACATCCCCTACCAACATCCCACATATATATATATATATATCATGTATCATACTATAGCTTGCACCATGGGAGAAAATCAAGCAACCCTAACCCTAATCTAGGGTTGGCCGAATGTCATGGCTAGGGAAGTCCAAGTTCTTCCAATCAAGCATTTCATTTGTTCATCACATGCATTCACATATCATCTCACTAACATAATCATATCACATGGGATAATTTAACCTTTATAAACCTAATATTTCATGCTTGGCCGAATATCACATGCTAGGGACATTTAGTTTCCAAATCAATATTCCATTTAAACACCACTTGTACATACATATCATCATAGCAATCCTAAGCATATCTCATAGGGTACATCCCATACAATCATCACATATCATATATAGCATGCATCATGGGAATAAAATCAAGCAACCCTAACCCTAAACTAGGGTTGGCCGAAACTTGTAGGATGGCTAGTCTAGGTTTTTGACTTCAAACATCCACACAAGCATTTACACAAACACCTTGCCTATACTATTAAGCATGGATATATCATAGGGAAAATCATACCACCTTATACCCTAATTCACCTAGGGTTGGCCGAAACTTGTAGGGTAGGGTAGGCTAGGTTTTTGACATCCAATCTTCACACAAACATTTACACAAGCACTTTATCTACACTACTAATCATGGACACATCATAGGATAGCAAGCAATCCAAAAAGCCTAACCTTTCTCCTCTTGGCCGAAAGTTGTAGGGTGGCTAACCCTACTTTTTTGTTATCACAACATGATGGGAAGTCATCATACATATGTACCCTAAGTCCCAAGGGTCTCCTCATGCATCAAAAAGTAGCCAAGGCCTCCCCTTAAGGGGGTGGCCGAAACTCACCTAAAGGGAAGACTCCCTTTTTCCAAAAGCAAAACACAAAGAAAATATACATTAACCATTACACTGCAGGCGAGGGGATACTTACATCCTTTCGCTTGAATTTCGCCTTCCCTAGATCCTTAGGGTACCCTTGGTTGAAGGAGAGGTGATGGTTCCTCTTACTATTTCTTCTCTAGACTCCTTGGCCCTAATAGAGGGCAAGATCCTTAGAGGGTCTTCTTCCTTCCAATCCCCAAGGGTTAGAACCCTAGGAAGCACTTTTCGAAAAATGGAAAAGAGGAGAGGAGAAGAAGGAATTTCGGTGGGGAAGAGAAAAGGAAGAAGAAGAGGAAGTTACTCACACCTCTTCCCTCTCTTATTTATACTTTTCTCATGAAAAGACATGTCTCTTTCCTATAACACGCTTAACTAGCATGTTTCATATTCTCTCAACAAGAAACAATGCTTGGTGTAGTGGTTAAGACATGGAGAGTGCAACAAGGAGGTTCAAGGTTCAATCCTTGCTTCCTTCCTTCTACCTTTTCTTTTTATCACAATTTGCACTAATCCATATCAAAGCCCTTTAAGCCAAGCCTATCATGAAATTTCATAATATTAATAATATTTCATGAATTCATATTATTTCATAATACTAATAATATTTCATGAATTCATATTATTTCATAATACTAATAACATTTCATGATATTCATAATATTTCATAATATTAATAATATTTCATGAATTCATATCATTTCATAATATTAATAATATTTCATGAATTCATATTATTTCATAATATTCCATAAATATTATTTCATAATTTTTTTATTATTTCATATTCATGAATCCATAATATTTCATGATAATAATTCATGAATTCCATAATATTTTATATTCATGAATCCATAATATTTCATGATAATATTTCATGAATTCCATAATATTTCATATTCATGAATCCATAATATTTCATGATAATATTTCATGATCTTCCATAATAATATTTCATGAATTTCATGATATTTCATAACATTCTATATGGGAAATCAAGCATAGATTCCCTATAAATTTTCCTGAATTCATAACATTATTTACATAATATTTTCCATGAATCCAAAATATTATTCACATAATATTTCATAATGAATTCACAATATTATTCACATAATATTTCATAATGAATTCACAATATTTTTCATGGTGAAATTTTGGGGTGTTACAGTTTGTGTTTACTTTAGGAGGTGGAGCCATTGTTTGGAGGAGTGTCAAGCAGAAATGCGTGGTGGACTCCATAATGGAAGTTGAGTATGTGGAAGCCTCAGAGGCAACCAAGGAAGTTGTATGGCTCAGGTGCTTCATCATGGACTTGGATGTGATTCCTGGTTTGCCCAGATCTATCACAATCTTTTGTGATAACAGTGGTGCAGTTGCAAACTCAAAGGAACCACGAGCCCATAAGGCAAGTAAACGCTAGAGCGCAAGTACCACCTAATACGAGAAATCGTAAAGCGAGGAGAAGTGGTTGTTGCCAAGATTGCATCAGAGGACAACCTGGCAGATCCTTTCACTAAAGCTCTCCCAGCTAGAGCTTTTGATCGATACGTGGAGGATATGGGAGTCAAATGTATGGCAGTGAGAGAATAGCAAAGGCTTTAAGTATAAGTGGGAGATTGTAAGATGTGTATACTGAAAGATATGCTTCTTTTATATATATGAACATCTTCATTTTGAATAAAAAGAATTACAACTACACTAGGTGTGTAACGCCCGTTTTTTTTTCCTAAGCGGCGTTACGTTAACATGCTTAGGGCATGTAGCCATCATAAGGCAACGGAATAACTTAACTTATACATGCCCTGTTACCATTCTTAACTTATTGACATGGGAACCTTAGCATATTAACTTTAAACTTAAGCATCATATCATGTCTCACATAACATCATATCATAAGGTTCCATAAGTCATTATTCAAACATATAAGTAAACATATAGTTTCCTGGGCCAAGTCACTACGACACACATCCGTTCTTGCCCTCCTGCTGCTTCCTTCATTGTCCCCTTGAATGATCTGCGGTATAAGGAAATAAGACTATAAGCACACAGGCTTAGTAAGACTCTTTCCTACTCACAAAACCATTCATCATTCATCATCTCATAATGAGTACATAAAACATTAACATACTTGGTGCTCTACTTAGAACATAACATCTTACGTCACTTGTCGTATACATAGCATGGCATGAACATAATCATAGTAACATTCTAAGCATGGCATGATACATGGCATAAACATAAACATCATAAACATTCTAAGCATGGCATAATTCATGACGTAAACATAAACATCATAGATATTCTAAGCATGGCATAATTCATGGCATAATTCATAAACATAGTGAACATAATTCATGGCATAGATCATAAACATAGTGAACATTCTAAGCATGGCATAATTCATGGCATAAACATACACATCATAGACATTCTAAGCATGGCATAATTCATGGCATAAAACATAAACATCATAAACATTCTAAGCATGACATAATTCATGGCGTAAAAATAAACATCATAGACATTCTAAGCATGACATAATTCATGGCATAATTCATAAACATAGTGAACACACTACAAGAAAATTGCCATATACCCACAATAAAAAACCATAGGTAAAAGCATGAAAATCGTGGGTATAGACCTCAAAAGCCTATACCCACAGGCATTCATTTCCGTCATTTTTACTATGTCTTTACCAACGGTTTTTTTGCCGTCAGTATAACATATAGTGACGGTACTCATTACCGTCAGAAAATACCTCGACTTATACCTACGGATTTCATTGTATCACTAGAGATTTAGTGACAGAACTAAAAATCGTCATAAATAATTACCAGGTAATTACCCACGAAAATAATTCTATCACTATATACTTTAGTGCAAAAATCTTTTTTCCGTGGGTATAGCTTATAGCGATATGATTTTTAATTTTCTGTGGGTATAGATTATAGCCACACTTTTATTAAATTTAAATTGTCCGTGGGTATAGCATATAATGATTTTTTATTATGGGTAAAAAAATTAAAATTAAGAATTTAATTTATATATTTAAATTTATATATATAAGAATAACAATCATATTAAAAAAGACTTCAATGATATTAAAAATAAAACAAGTTCTAAAGTAATAAGTATCAATATTACACATAAACAGAATTAAGAAAATCTAGTAGAAGTACATGTTATGCTCCCATAGCCGGTAAAATACAATTATAAAATATGATAGGCATGAATCACCAACGATTAATAAAGATGAGCACCTTCACTTCTAGTCATCACCTGTAAATTAAATTACAATAAAACATTAATATTAATATACAGGGCCGTACCTGAGATTTTGATGGCCTGAGTCGAACTTCAAAGAAAAGGGCCCTTTACAATGTTTTATTATTTTAATTTAAAAAATCATTCACATTTCAAAATATAATCCTCCTTTTAACACGTGATCAAAAAATTTTAACGTACCTAAGAAATATATAAGAAAATAAAAAATTAAATAACATGAATATTTTGAAACGTTACTGAAAAAATTAAACAAACAAAAAAATAGCTTATAATACTCTCAAAAAAGCCATCTAACCACATTATTAGATAATCATGCTTATTAAGATGCTAAGAAAACTTGAGATCATTATTCTCCATTGATCCAAAACTGTCACGGTCATGGTAGAGGAAAAAGTAAATCTATGTAAAATTATATGGACAGATGTTATAGTAGAGAAAAAAGTAAATCTATGAAAAATTTGAGATCATCACTCTCCATTGATCCATTACTGTCGTTCTTGATGCTACAAGTAAAAAAAAAAAGAAGTTAAATAACAATTAACATTTAATATTGTAAAATATAATCAAATAAAAAGATAAGTATTACCAATAATCATTTGAATATAGCACGTCTTGCTGTTTTAGCTGCAAAAATATCAATCAAACTTGTATAATCAAGATGTTCAACTATTTTCTTTTCAATAGATAACATCGCCAATCCATTTAATCTTTCCTGTGACATGGTTGATCGAAGATATGTTTTAATCAACTTCAACTTGGAAAAATTCCTTTCTGCAGATGCCACTGTAACTGGTATGGTCAATAAAATTCTGTAGGCAACATAAGTATTTGGATAACAGTCATCCATATTTTTCAAATAATTCAAAACATCTGCTGCTCTTTTTGCTTCCACTGGTAAAGACTGTTTCAAGATTGATAATTCCATATACATATCATCTCCATCAATGTCTGACTTGCCATTATATCTCAATGTTTCTTCAAGATTCTTACAAGATTTGATTAAGCTATCATCATTAGCAAACTTCAATCTCTCTATATTGAATAAAAATCCAAATGTTTCTTCGTACTTTTGAAATTGTTCAAAACGAGTTTTTAGCGAAGAAATAGCTTGATCCATTAAGAAGATAAAATAATTAACTCTAAAAGATTCTTCAGCTGATTGCATCACATCTTCACTATTACTTTCATCAAATTGTTTCTTTCTTCGAATAATGCGTTTTTCTTTGAACTTAGCTTCAATCTCCATTTCTTCTGCCATTTGCTTTGCTTCCATCATGGCCTTATCAAATCCAAACTCTCGATACTATTCAAAAAAAAGAATAAGTCCTTTTAATTGTTTAATTGCAATATCAATGTCCATATTTTCACCTTGCAAATATTTACTCACGGTATTGATGGCATGCAACAACTTAT
Source organism: Boesenbergia rotunda (assembly GCA_024364735.1). Lineage (NCBI taxonomy): Eukaryota > Viridiplantae > Streptophyta > Magnoliopsida > Zingiberales > Zingiberaceae > Boesenbergia > Boesenbergia rotunda. Next base: position 498,048 of record JAGFNQ010000644.1, read on the forward strand.
ACCAAATTACCATACCAAGCAAGAATTCAAAATTTTCAAGTTCATATATTGCCAATGATTCAGCTTCACTCTTTGTTTTTGGATCTTTACTAGTTTGTGCCAAATCAAGTAAAGCATCTCTAATTTTTGATGTTTGTTCTTTTATAGCTTTCACACTTTCAACATGACTTTCCCAACGAGTTTGTGACAATGGCTTAACTGTCAGGCCTTCTACATGATCTTTAAAAACTTTCCAACGCTTTGTAGAAGAGGAAAATAATGTATAAATACGTTGTATCACTCCAAACATAGATATAGCTTTAGAACAACAATTAGCCATATCACATAATGCCAAATTCAGACTATGACATCCACAAGGTGTATAAAAGGCTCTATGATTTATTTCAAGTAATCTTTTTTGCACCCCATTATACTTTCCTTTCATATTAGATCCATTGTCATACCCCTGTCCTCTTATATCATCAATATTAAGCTCGAGATCATTCAACACATTTTTGAGTTCTGTAAAAAGTCCAAATCCAGAAGTGTCATCCACTTTCAAAAAAGCTACCCAGTATTCTTCAACCACAACAGAGTTTGTTGAATTGTCCACACAACGTATTACAAGAGACATTTGTTCCTCATGACTTATGTCTGGAGTGCAATCTAGTATAACTGAATAATATCTTGCTTCTTTGATTTTTCTCAGAATTGCAGTTTTTACTTCATTTGCCAACATCTGAATCAATTCATTTTGAATTTTTGGACCAAGATATGTGTAATGTGTCTCATGTGCTTGAATACGTCGTATGTGCTCTTGCATTATTGGATCAAACTCAGCAATCATTTCAATCAATTGTAAAAAATTACCATTATTCTCAACATACAGCTTTTCACAATTTCCTCGATATGCTAGATTATTTTTTGCAAGTCTATAGGCAACAGCAATTAACCTCTTTAATACTAATCTCCAATGCTCTTTTTCTTTATTAATTTCTCTCTGAATGCTTTCATCAATTGCCTTATTTTTTTTCAGCCTTTTTTCCAATTCATTCCATGTTGTCATACAACCAATATATTCTTTACTTCCTTCATGATTTGTAAGACATCGAGTTAAATTATGCCAATCCTTGTAGCCTTCAGTAGTTAATTGACTAATTGTATTCATGCTGTTGTGATTTAAGAACAACTTACAACAAAAGCAAAATATTCTATCCAAGGAAGATGAATAAACTAGCCATTTTCTATCCTTTTTTTCTCCATTTTGTAGTATCCGTTCATAATGCAATGCATCAAAATGTCTTCCAGCTTTATCTTTAGGAAATAAGATGCCATCAATTCTAGTTGGACCATTTTCCACTAAAAAATCTCTTAAATTTTGATCAATTTTTCCCCATTTTCCAGGATCATCAATATTCGAATGTGAAGGAATCTCTTGGTCTATAGCTTCAGGTTGAACATCAAAAATATTATCATTATCTTCTTCATCCAAGTCATTCACATTTTCTTGTTCAACAACCATCATATTTTCAATTTTCTTTTCCATAGCCATTTTGTTATTGATATTAAAGTATTTATTAATATCTCCTGCCTGACTTTGAATAAGTGCCTCTTCTCTTTGTTTTCTTTTTCTTTTTTGAGATCCAGATAAATATTTTGGAGGCATGATTATATATAACACCTAAAAAATATTAAGAAACAATGTATAAGAACTAAGAAATAAGAATATATTATAAGAAATAAATAAATACAAAGAAGAGAAAAGAGAAATGTATGAAGGATAATCTATTAATGATAAAGAAAGAAAATAGGAAAATGGAATCTTGCCATTATTCTTGAAATGCAAAAGTAAAACAGTGGCTGTAACGAATTTGACAATTTGCAACTTGAATTGCATGCATTATTTATTTACCAGGTTTACAGTATTTGAATTTGATTCCACTGGTTGGATTTGCTTGGGGGATAGCTGGATAGTTTTGCAATTTGCAGAAGCTCTATCTCCAGCCTCCAAGTATCAATTCGGCAATTCCTTTACTCCTTTAGGAAATTAGATGTGGTGGATAACAGAAAAGTTGAGAGAGTTTACTCGAACAATCTGAAAAGGAAAAAGAAAATTGCATAACTGAACTATCAAATTGTTGCGAAGCTAGATGGGCAGATGGCTATTTCGATTATTCTATATCATGATTCATGAACAGTTACCTCCTTGTAGTTGTAGACAGAGAAAGACGAGGGCAATGGACATTACCTGCTCCCTTGGCGATAGCAAATTGAATGGTGGTCAGCCCCACCAACAAAGGAGATCTCCCAGTCCCAAACGAAATCACAAATTGGGGAATATTGGGGCAACTGGGCAAGGAGAGTCGGAGAAGGACTGAAGGAGACGAGGTCGAGGAGGAGCTCAAGGCGAATCGACGATGGGATGAGAAGAGAAGATGAGCCGGCGAGGAAGACTTACGGTCACGGCGTCGGCGAGTCGGCGATTTGGGCGAGGCACGGGAAAAAAACTAGGGCAAGCAAATTAATTAGGGAGAAGTTTAAAATAAAATATAATATTAAATAAAAAAAAATTTTGGGCCCCTTAAAAAATTGGGCCTGAGGCGAGCGCCTCTTGGGCCTCGCCTCAGGTCCGGCCCTGTTAATATATGTATTTAACAAAATTAATATCAATCTTAATGAAAATTAATAAAATTAAGTATATACTATATTCATGATCTTCATCATTGACACTTTGAGATCTTGAATTGCTTTGATCATTTGGTTTACTTGAAGGGAACCTATAAAAAAATATGCAAATTTTAAATGTGTGATAGCATAAAATAGTGTGTCACAAAGTTAGTACAAATAAATAGACTTTCACAATAATAATATAGCACCAAAAAAACCCATCATTAAAAAAACTCCATAGCTTTTGTCAAAAAAAAATTAAATTCCTAATACATTTTAAGCACACAATTATAGGTCTTAACATACCTATTCAGCTGCAAGTTGTAAGATATTTTGCACATCTTCTTCTGGCAAACGACTTTGCATTAATTCCACTTATTTTCTGTACAAAGCAAGAATTCATAAGGAGAAACATCACATATGTGTATAATGTTATATAAAATACATATATATGTAAAACAACTTACTTGCCCTTCTTTTGAAAACCAATGATGAACTATAGCGCGGTATTGATCTGGATCAACTCGATCATCACGTAAATGAAAAACAAAGAGACATAAGTTGGCCCTCATGCTTCTGGGGGTACTTAAGGAAAAGAAAGATACTAACTACCCACTTTAGGTATGCATCACCAAGTAGCTCTGCACGTTCATAGCAAAAGGTCTCCTGACATGAGGCAGTTGTCAAAGCTTCTAATATCTGTATAAGATATTGATCACATCAGCTGAGAGATGTAGCAGGAATTAATTAGAGTGAGCAAATGAAATGCACAAGTGAACTACAAACAGTACCCTCATAGCAGGAACAGGATATCTGATCGTATCCTTCAGCTGAACTGCCAGAAGCATACTCTGAATTCTTCTCATAATAGAGGGTAACCTTTGTGCTCCCTGAACAAGGGACCAAGGAGTGGATGAATGAGACATAGCTCTAGAGGTAGATACACGTAGTACGTTTTTGTCTAAATTCTCTTCATTTTCAACTTCTGGTCACAACACAATTTTTTACATAAGAAATAAAGAATAGCATGTGTGATATATAGGCAAAAGCAAATGAGTTATAGAAATACCCTCTGAATGTTCAAATCGAGGCGTTAGAATATTCTTGCAATAGGAGACTCCATGACCTCTTATAAGAGGTTGTTTCTTATGCCTCAAATCTACCCCATACCTGCAAATATGACAATCAAAATAGCTTCAGAATGCAAGGAAACAAAATGGAAATTAATCACACTTAGGAAGAGGAAATACAACGATATTTATCCATTGCTAGATAGATGTGTACCCTCTTGATATGTATTTATCAAATACTATAATATTTGACAGAGCTAGATATGCTATCATAAAGATTAAAATATGATCAGAATCTTACTTCTATCTGTAGTAGTCAGCATATGAGCTATACTCCAGTGGACAAGGTTGCCCGACATGCTATGAGACTACACAAGTAATCGAATATGATACTTAGTGTCCTTGACGTAAATAATCTGGATTTGTGACAAGGTGTTTCAGGAAACAACATTATCATAATACTAGACAAACACAAGTAATAACAATAAAATGTATAACAAGGAGTTTAAGAATGTTCATTCAGTAGAAAACTCCTCTTGATACTCATAGTGTGCTTGACCATTAGATGATAGCTTCTTGACCGAGATTCAAGAACAGCTAGCAGTATCTTGAGTATATATATTCACCTTAATAGAGAAAAAATATTATATCATTGAAGCTTAAGACATTGTAAAAAGAGAACCAATCCTACATGTTTCCAATTGATCCACCTCAGCCAAAAATCAACGACACAACACACAGAACCAATCTAATACTAAATCCAAATTGGACTGTTACCAACATCTAACAATTCCAGGAGCAAACCTATTCCACAGCCACCGCCTGGTCTACCCAGTAATCGAGGATTCCTACAGCATGTGATTTACACAACCAAAACCCCACATCATAACCAATCTCTTCGCAG